>CAJHNH020002334.1:65000-113077 GCA_905116865.2 Candidula unifasciata | reverse complement strand
AGAGATGGGATGAACAAGCTGAAAAGGACTTCCATCTTTGCACTGCTCCCCATAAATCAAAATCTTGGCGTCAGATAAAGATTGTGAAACACAACCACTAAACTATGAAACAAGGATTTGATTGAAGTAATGTTGGAAAACCACAACAGCCTAAAATGCCGGGGTTTGTTCTGCAACTTTCGGCTAAGGAAACGCGAATAACAGGAAGACGGAAAACAGAAAAGGGAAACAACTGGTACAGGAAATGGCAGAGGTGGAATGTGCTATCTTGTTGCAAGCAAACACTAGAGACGTCTATAGGCCAGTAAGATCGCACACCGCTATCCGAGATGTAAATAGCAATTGATAACAGAAGCCGCGGATCGTAGCCAATTACTGGTAATGTTGGCATAAAGCTTCTTGCACGGGGATAACGAGAAACGGGAATAACATAACAATAACATTGGTGAAAGTAACGTGTACAACGTGCCACAGGTGTTAGCTTAAGGTGGTTCAGGTGAGTGTATTGGAGTTATTTTCTCTTAGCTGTATCCGCCGCATGAAATGTGTTCCTAATATGAAGTCTGAAACATATTTATTGTGGCTAGTAATAACATGTGAGGTCAGGTAATCTGCACGCCTGCCTTGTCTGAACGTATGGTTTTGTTTTGGTCTATACTCAAATTCTTTCGCTCATGCACACTTGTACAATTGAGAACAAACTTACAGTCGATATGACCAATTTAACTGCATTTGTTTTATCCTATATGGCTCGATTTCTGCTAACAGAACATCTGAGAGCGTCGTCCCAAGCATGAACTCTGTAGCTCTTGCGACGATCTCTAGCTGGGAACGCAGTTTCGGCATACCAAGGTTTAGTTTTAGCTCCACGCGATTTTGAAGCAGAAAATTAATTGAGGTTTGCAATTCACCCCCCCCCCCCCCACACACACACAACAGTGCTAGCGTCTTTCCTATCAGTATGTGGGTACTTCCCGTTACGATCCTCCAGGTATCTTAGTACACATTGCTGTTCTGAACCCAGCGGAGCAGCCCATGCAACGAAATCACGCCCTTCAGAACGCGAGGGTCCCTTTGCCATGGGGGCACCCGGAGATAAGTCAGAGCCTACTCGCTCCAAGTCTCCAAGAAAAACAGACGACAGTCGTCTAAACAGGCATAGAGATAGATTGACAGGCCTACACATATACAGAATGTCAAGCGACCAGACTGAAATCCAACCTACCAGCCAGCCAGCGAGTCAGACAGACAGGCGGACATGCATGCAGACAGAGAGACAGAAGGATGTATGGACTGACAGACAGCAAACAACATTTGAAAAAAAAAAAAGGAATAAATTTTTCCTGCTGTAATGATCACCTCCTGAAATCATAAATAACCCACCTGATTAACACCAGATCATAATTCCTAGCAACAAGAACGTACGTCTTCGCCTGTCTGGTCAATCAGCGTCAATCATGATCGATGACTATATGTGTGGGAGATCGGTATAGTTAAATCGTATGTATGTCTGTTGTCAACTTGCCAACGGTAAACAAACGTTGTGTTCCGGTACGCGGGACACTGCTTTTGTTGAAACTGACACGCTTCTATGGTCGCTGAAAGACACTCATTTGTTATGTTTGAATAAATGAATGAGCCGGTAAATAAATGCAAAATGCTCATCGATAGGAACACGAACAGCGAGAGCGCGTTTGCACAGAAATGTCTATCGACAATTACAAGATCTTTTATTTTTCTTTCTTGTTTCTTCTTCTTCTTCTTCTTTTCTTCTTCTTCTTCTTCTTCTTCTTCTTCTTCTTCTTCTTCTTCTTCTTCTTCTTCTTCTTCTTCTTCTTCTTCTTCTTGACAGTCGCCGTGGCGTAGCGGCTAGACGCTTGCCTGCGGAACAGACAGTCGTGAATTCGCCCCCCCCCCCACCCCTCCCTCGTAGGAGCCGGACTTTTTACGAAATGACTTTGGCTCCCAGGTTGATCCAGCCTTGAGTGGGTACAAACGGCAGTCCTGGGAGGTAAAGACGGCCGGCGTGATATTGTCCATTGGTCTATAAAATATAGGTCTAGTCATATAAACCCAATACGCCTGAAAGGCATGGAAAAGGGTAATTTACTTTTAATTTACTTCTTCTTCTTCTTCTTCTTCTTCTTCTTCTTCTTCTTCTTCTTCTCCTTCTTTGCGTTTCCCGGCTGTAAACTCCAGCGAAAAGTTCTGGTTATTCGTCCAGCTCCGGACGGACTTCAGTCGTGTTCTAAAACCTGACTGTTGGGTGTAAATTTGTTTAATGATCTAGCTTATTTTGAGCTGAAAGGCTATAGAAAGATTCTCAGAGTATCTTGGACAAAGAAGAGGAGAAATATTGACATCTTGAAAGATCTTAACATCAAGGAAGATTGGCTAATAAACAGCATCCTGTCTCGGAAGCTGAAATATTTTGGTCACATCAAGCGCCACGACGGATTGGAACAAATTATAGCAGAAGGCATGGTACCAGAAGGAGGGGCAGGGGCCGACCGACACGAAGATGGGCACAGGAAATAAGTGACTCCTTGAATGTGAAAGTACATGAGGCGGGAGAACTGGCGAGAGACCGAGTTTCTTTCAGGCAGACCGTGACGAGAGCGACGTTCTGCAAAGGACCTGCTACATGATGATGATGATGAGCTTATGTGTATGCGGACTATTGGGTCTTGCCCCTCAAGTGGATGCACTGACTTTTGTTGAAAGACAGTGGGTCTACCCTTGTTTTCCTCGCAATGGGACCCTAAAACCCACAAGGGGATAATCTTTCTTACTTACTTAGTCGCTCCCCTTCTACCTTGGGGTGTAGAGGTTTGCCAGAGAGATCGCCAGACGTCTCTATCAGCAGTTTTCTTTCTGGCTTTGTTTCATTCTAGTCCTATGTCAGGGACTGTCGGATGTTATCTTCCCAGCGCACCCTGGGTCGTCCTGGAGGTCTGGTTCCCTGTTTCTTAGCCTCCTATGCCTGCCATTGTGGCCTAATTTTCACCCATTCTGCATGCATGTCAAAACCATCCGGGTAAAAAGGAAAAAGAAGGGTGGGGGGGGGGGGGGGGGGTAATCATAGAATCATTTTTTTTCTTCTTTTAGCACTGCATAGTTCTAATCTACTTTAAAAGAATATGTTAGTTGTATATCTTTTACAGGACATAGCAGAACCGACCCCAGCATTTTTGGGCTATTAAGGTTTTTCTAGGCACATTTTACATTTAGTAGTTTAATCCACTGAAACAATCTTTTAAAAACGAATTTGACGCTCAGATAATTGCCGTTGTCTCTGAACGGTCAGCTCTCGGTACCACTGTCGAAACTACGCAAGAGGTTCTGCTGCCAAATCGCCCGCAGCTGGGGTCGAAATCGCCACCCTTCATTACGAAGCGCGTTCGCAACGTCTAAGTCACATACGCAGACAAAGACACGCACACGCTCTCACGCACACATGCACACACTCATAAACTAGTCTCTAAATGCAGTACTCACCACCTTCCCCTCGGGCACACACACACACACACACACACACATACCCACACACACACGCACACGAATGCACACCCACAAACGCATGCACACACACATACACACGCATGCACGCACACACAAACCCACACGCATGCATATACGCACGCCATAAAAACCCACACACGCACACTCACTCACACACCCACCCGCACAAGCATTCACACACACACACACACGCTGACGCACGCGCATTTATATATATATATATATATATATATATATATACACCCACACTCAAACAAAGTACACGTCTGGCATTGCCTCCCATCTTAATGTTTTGGATATTTCCCAGATTCCTTTCAAGACAGAAAGCAATTCTCAGAGGACATCAGTATCTCGCGCCGGTTTGTGAATAAGGTACTCTTTCATAAAAACATCTGTATGATGAGACCAAACAGTCATAGCCTGTGTGCCAACTCCACCAGTCTGCTTCAGTGGTTCCCAGTTGGTGGTGGTCCGCAGAGCCCTAGCAGGCCCGTTAAAAAAATTTGAGGTGTCCGTGAGATGATTGACATCATCATCATCATCTGGTGCCTTGCCGAATGTCGTGGGCGATCATGACTCTCCATAATCTGCGATCTCCTGCAGCATGTATCAGTTCGTGTGCCGACACACCTCCATGCCATGCAACAAGACTGTCAAGCATCTTCTCTCGTTGTCTTCCCTCTCCCTCCTTATCCCCAGTGGTCACACAGATTTTTCTTCTCAGTGGTGGCAAAAAATGATGACTGTATTTTATCTGTGATAAGTTGCCTCTCCCGCCTCTCATAATCTGGTTGCCAAAAAAATGATTCTAAGACTCTCTACTTATCTGATGTCTGTGCTCTCCTTGCAATAAGTCGCTAGTTGGACGGCGACGGCCGCTTCGGGTTCTCCCCGCCTCTTGCAATTTACAAAAAAGAGGGGAACGGAACACTCTTGGCTACTCTTTTTGGCTTTGTCCAAGGGTTTCTAATGTGAGTCGCAGCGCATGATCTAGACTGTTGAAAACTGTGTTTTTGTGATTCGTGCTGTCCACTCCGATTGCTGCAGCCATGGGACTAAACTCCGACTAGCGGCCGTTTCCAAAAAATTATTGCAAGGAGAACCATAGACTGTTTAAAAAAATAGATATTAGAACGTGCGGGATCAGTGGCAGACTTGGGGAAATAAGACAGGGCCACAGGTTTTAACTAACTAAGAATCACTGGTGTAAATGAGCCGGAGAGATACAAGTGTCCCTCTGCCCGGTTTCAATAGAAACCCTGAGAGAAAATCAACTTAATATCATTAGCGGACGTTGAAACGTTAGAAAGTCATAAGGAGCGCGGTGGAAAAAAAATAAGGGGTGGGGGGGGAGGTTGGGTTGGGGAGGAGGGTGGGTTGAAAAAGATTCGCCTTACGCATTCTCTACGGGGTAGGGTACAAGCAATTTAAACTTGTTGGCACATCTCCGAACAACGGCCCCAAATTATCTAGGTCAAAAACCTACTATTACAAGGCCTCAATAGATGCTTCCGTTAAAGTTGCACCCATATCCCTTCAGTTGTTAGGGTGTTAGGGTTTAGGGTTTAAGGTGAGGGTTAGGGCACCTAGCCCTACCCCTAATCCTAACACCGCCACAAAAATGTGTCACAAAAGTCCAACCGAGGCACTAACGACATCGTACGTTTTGCAACAAGAACAGTCTACAGTATTTTCGTATTATTCTATGAGAAGCCAGCCATTGGTCGGCTCTGTGGCTAAGTCGATGCGAACGCTTCGTAGTTACGGGTTCTATCCCAGCTGTGGGCCATGCGCCTTGCGTTGGTTTCGACAGTTCGACAGTGGTATCAGGGGGCCGACCATCCAGAAAGCAATGGCAAACTACTGGGCATATATCTGCCTAGAGAAACCACACAACAGCAGGAGCTGCTGGGGTTGGTTCTGCAACGTCATGTAAAGGATACGCAACTAACTTTTAGCAAGCCATTGCAACAGCTGTATTTTATTATTCAATAATATGTATATATAAGTCGGCAGGTCTAACATCTACAGCTGCCAGTTCATCAATCGGTAGACCATCACTGTTAATCTGTGTCGAGCTGATGGTCTGCCTGCCATATTTGCCGGAAATTAATAAATCCTAATTTAACATATCATTGAGGCCCTGTAAAGGTAGGATTTTGAGCTAGATTATTTGGGGCCGTTATTCGGAGGAGTTCCGACTTGTTTAAGTGTTCGATACGTGCTGTGTGGTAAATATGTATAAAATATTTTTTAAATATCATGATACTTCTTTTTCTTCTGCGTTCATCCGAAGATGTAATTGCGTTGTGTCCGTTTATAGCATGGCTGCGAAATGTGCACCTTTCGGCCAACGCATCCGACTTCTGCGGGCATTTGTTGACAGGGGTAGCCTTCCTGGTTAGTTTCATGGGACATGGCAGTCTCATTGTTGTGTGGTCATCTTTATTTCCCAGGTCACAGGTGGTGCCCCAATCAGGCTGGTCCAGAGATGGCCACATAATGCTGATCAACCATCAAGAGAAGGCAGAGGCAGAACATGAGCATTCCCCGCCATCCAAGGAGGCGTCCACAAATGCAGAGCTAATACATGGTGCTCTGGTACTGAGCTCACCCAAGGAATCATCACGTCCTGCTTATGTCTGTTCAACCTCACCTCCATAACATGATACGTAAAACAAAAACCTAAAAAAAGAGAGCCTATATAAATAGTGGTGGAGAGAGGGGCAGCCTAACCCTCTCAGAAATTCAAGGGGCCATAGCTAAAACTTCCTAGCGATTCTTATGAAGGGGAAAGGGGTGGTCAAGGTATCTAAGGCTCCCCCCCCTCCCCCCGCTCTCCCGGTTCAAGGCACCTTTGGCACAAGTTACAAACTATCCCGTTCAAATGTCTCGCTGACATGGCTAACCTTTAGTCGATTACGTTGGTGAATATGGGGGATGGGGGAGAGGGGGTGAGAAAATCTAATAAGACTGGGAAAGAAGTACCGGGTGAAAATTGAAGCGATCACCGGGTCACAGGGAGAGAGGTGAGTATTAACAACGCTTGAGATGTGAGACTGTATTAGAGACAATCAACTCGGGTTGTCCGGGGTTGGATATGAAAAGGGTTGTCAGTGGCTGGATATGAAAAAGCTGTCTGGAAGTTTCTTGAGTGGCAAGGATTATATTAGAGGTGTCAACAATGGCATGCAGTCGGGCGCCGACTCTCGAAAACATTTAACATTTTCAAGGGTGAGAGCATAGCCATATTATACAGTTTCTTGTTGGCTTGGGACCGCAAGAACGTTTAAGACTTGTTAAAGAGCATATTAATAACAATAAAACTTTCTGAGGGGCAAAAATATATAACATTGGCATTAAAATGAAAGGTGTTTAAAATACAAAAAAAAAAAAAAAAAACGTCAGTACCGTGCTGGTGAGGAGCTGAGTAGGCGGAAATATGTGGCCTTAGTCTCTTGTGCACATTTTCTAGTTTCGGGGAAGCTCCTTCAGATAATATTTGAGGTATTTGACAGACTGGGAGAAAGAAAAAAGGGGGTGGGGGGTTGGGGGAGGGAAGGGGGATGGAGGGGGTGATTTCAAGGCTTTAGAGCTGCCGGACTTCTGGAAAGAAGGGCCAGTGGAAGTCAGTAAATGTTAAAGACCCTAATTATGTCAGTGGCGAATATAGTATATGATACTAGACTCATATCAATATAGACTAATAGTCACTCACTGAATGAGGCTGTCGACATTATGCCGACCGTCTTTGCTTCCTAGGACATTACCAGTTACTTTTTTTTAGGCTGGATACACATAAGAGTCAAAGTAATTTGTTTTAATCCGCCCCGTGTGGATTCAGTCCTATGGCTATCGGAGTGACAGATTTGACTGACTGACTGACTTTCTACCCCACTAGGACATCACACAAGCGATAAACACCCGATGACACAAAGTGCCACCATGTGGATGAGGATAGCCGTGGAGAGGTCCCAGAAACCGCCGTGGCCACATTTATAGCCTGCCTATATTGCGGCCCCTGGCAAAAGCCAGGGTAGCGCTTCAAAAAACCAAAAATTTCGTTCTAAAAAGGACGAAACTGGATATTAACAGATTTTTTAAATGCCAGTTTTTATGGGTATCCTTTGCAGGAAGTTTCAGAAGTCTTCTTCTTCTTCTCTTCCACCTTGTACCTCAGTGAAGTGTTCGGGGGGATATGTAACATTCGTTAATGAGCTCTGTCAAAAGCACTGTTAGGACTGATGTTCATTTATGTAAGGCTATTCTCAATGCCATCACTCCATATTTTCCGAGGTCTTCCGCTGGCTCTATACCCGTTGTAATGTTTCAGTGTGGCTCGCTGTGGCAGATAGTACCAGGGCATTCTTGGTAGGTGTCCAAACCACTTCATTTGTTGTTCTTTGATGACCTGTAAGACTGGCTTTATTCCTAGCATTCGTCTGATTTCGTGATTGCGTTGCAGAATTAACACCAGCAACTGTTGCTTGTTTATAGTTTTTCTAGGAAATGTTACGCCCGTAGTCCATAAAGTCCTAAAGTATAATATAACATCCGATAGTTGGGCGTTCAGAAGGACAAGTTAAAACACACGGAAGAACAGGCATATTCAAGAAATACAAAATAGAAAGCACAGTGGGTATCCTAAAAAAAAAAAAAAAAATGGCGAATAAAGAACCAAACTCGCGGACTGTCAGATATCCTTGGAAAGGTGTAACACCTGAGCCCGGTCAGATGAAACAAAAGGCAACAGAGGATTGCAATCAAGAAGAGCCGATTTATCATTGCTGTCATACACAGAAAGTAAGCAATACTAGAGACGACGATAACAAATTGCTTGGATTCGTTTTTTGATGCAAAAGTTCAGTAATTATCGCAAGTCTCATTCTATTACATCACTGTCAATGATTTAAAGGGCACGTCTTACAAAAAAGGACATTCAAATGTTTGCGAGCCGTGGCAAGACTATCATTAGTTTATCCGGATCTTCGCCGGTGCTACGGAGCTCGTGCGCTGCGCTGAGATTTTTCGAACTCAAATTTGAGTTAGAAGTAGAACAGAGCACTAATGGGTTACTACCCGTGTGCCATGATGTTGATTTGTTGTTCAGATTAAATCATATCATTATTTTATTGATCGACATCAAGTATGTGGTCCTCTTTGATGTTGCTTCTTTCATCACACACACATATACATCATCATTATCAGTCTGCACAAAACTCCGTAGCTACAGCGACGTTCCTCAATTCAACCCAGAGTCGTAACTCTGGTACCAATTTCCTAGAGGCTGGGTGAACCCTGAAGAACCGCCCGGTTTCGAACACCGGCAGTGGGCTGCAGAGAGTCGCAGCTGGATTTGAAAGCGAATCTCCTATCGACTGCGCTATCGCAGCCCTGAGCTATCTGAGCTAGTTCAGCTCGGTACTCTGATCCTGTAGAATTTCAGTGTATCTTCCTCTCTAGGTCCATGGTAGTCTAAGAATATGTAGTATATCAAATTCGGATCTTCATTGATTGAGACACAGTCCATCACTGACATCCATAAGTTACAAGGGCAAAGATACATCCTAATAATCTTGGTAATCTTAGTTTCAGCCTCATAAAAAAGGGTCACCCCAGAGTTCCGCCGCTCCTATGCCAACGGAAAAGCACACAGAAATGCCCCTTCTGGAAATATTGACTCACACTGCAGTGTCAGCGTAATCACTAATAAACACAAGCTTTTAAAACACAAGGCAGCCACCAGAAGTGCTAATACAAACATCCGACAATAGAAATGGAGTTTGCCATCAACGAAAGCAGCAGTTACAAACAGAGCAGCAGTTGCATACTCGATTAGTTTTTATCGCATAAGGCAAAACAAATTCTTTGGCAAAAGGCAAGACATCGTTTTCTGAATCCACAGTTTACAAAACCACGCTGGCGACAGTCGAGAAAAAATCTAAAATTAAATCCACGACTCACAGTGTCGCGGCATGTACTCTACTCAGAAAATTGGGCGACAAAACTATATCCTTTCAGTCTACAAATGGATAAATGGATAAAAAAATGGACCGGCCACCGTCTGTAGAAAACAAATATCTGCCACAACTAATAACAGTGAACGTTTTGACCTGAAGAAGCAGATGCATGATCTCACAATGCTCACTTCAAGTCACAAGTGTTGTGCCACGAGTTATTCTGCTGTTTAAAAACACACACACACACACACACACACACACACACACACACACACACACCAGTTCACACAATTCTCACAAACCCTGATACAACTCTAATCACTCAGATCCCTCCTCACCCCCAATCACCCACACATACATACCCGCACGAACGCACACCTCTCCCTCCCCCCCCCCCCTAGAGTTCACACAATTCTCTGAATACAACTCTAGTCAGATCCCACACACCACCACATACATATAGACACACACACACACACACTCACCCAGTTCACACAATTCTCACAAACCCTGATACAACTCTAGTCACCTAGACCACCCCCCCCCCACACACACACATACACACACACACACACACACACCAGTTCACACAATTCTCACAAACCCTAATACAACTCTAATCACTCAGATCCCACCCCACCCCCAATCACCCACACATACATACCCGCACGCACACCTCTCTCCTCCCCCCCCCCCCCCCAGAGTTCACACAATTCTCACAAACCCTGATACAACTCTAGTCACCTAGACCCCCCTCCCACACACACACACACATACATATAGACACACACACACACACACTCACACCAGTTCACACAATTCTCACAAACCCTGATACAACTCTAGTCACCTAGACCCCCCTCCCACACACACACACACATACATATAGACACACACACACACACACACACACACTCACACCAGTTCACACAATTCTCACAAACCCTGATACAACTCTAGTCACCTAGACCACCCCCCCCACACACACACATACACACACACACACACATACACACACACACACACACACACACACACCAGAACACTTGTTCCTGCCCCTTAATACTCACACATAACACCTTCATACACATAACACCTTCATACACATAACACCTTCATACACATAACACCTTCATACACATAACACCTTCATACACATAACTCCTTCATACACATAACACCTATGCACATACAGCTCAAGACACAAACTCCCCTCAACACACACAGTCCTTTTACCCCCCCCCCCTTTTTTTTTTTTACCCCCAACTCAACTGTCTACTTATACATGCCTACATATATACAAAACGGATAGAAACAAAATTACGCTATACTGTCATAGTGGTTGTAGAATGAGAAGTCAACAGTTGGAGGTAGCAGAGTGGGCCGGCCTAGAACAATCTAGACTGCTGAACGGACTTTGAAATAAGTCGACGTAGGTTGTACATACTGCACATAAAGAATCAATTGGCCAGTGTTAATACAAATATCGATTTAGGCTCTCAATTTTTCGCGCTGAAAAAAATATCAATTTAAAGTTGTTAATTTTAGAGAAGCCAAACTATAGCCAATTACTGCAGTGTGTTCAGTGAGTGTTAAAAGATCAACATCGTGTGCTGTGAGCTAGTTTTTATCACTTGCACTTTTGAAGAAAAAAAGGGGAGGGGGTTGTGGTGTGGTGTGAAGGGAGGGGGAAGAATAGAACCATTGGCTCCCTAACAAGCACGTCATACAATGTGACTAATTATGGGAGTTCACTTCGAAGTTGCACCGCATCTGCCTAGTTCTCTTCAAAGTTGCAGCGCATCTGCCTAGTTCACTTCGAAGTTGGGGCGCATCTGCCTAGTTCACTTCAAAGTTGCAGCGCATCTGCCTAGTTCACTTCAAAGTTGCACCGCATCTGCCTAGTTCACTTCAAAGTTGCGGCGCATCTGCCTAGTTCACTTCAAAGTTGCAGCGCATCTGCCTAGTTCACTTCTAAGTTGCACCGCATCTGCCTTCTTCACTTCAAAGTTACAGCACATCTGCCTAGTTCACTTCGTAGTCGCAACACATCTGCCTAGTTTACTTCGAAGTTGCATCGCATCTGCCTAATTCACTTCGAAGTTGCAATGCATCTGCCCCAGATGCGAGTAACCAACAGTCTGCATACAAAAAAAGCTAGATCTGTAAAACGGGAAGGCACCTAAAACTCAAATTTAGGAACAAGACCAAAGTCTACAACTGGACGAACAACCAGAAGTTTTATGTTTCTACTCTTCTTTCGTTCGATATCTTTAAAATAAATAACTTACAAGAGACAAAAAATAAGATTCTTTTCGTTGGGTCATCACGTTCCATTGCTTGTCTGAGTTAGAGAGCAAGTCTCGATGGCTTTTCTTGCAAACAAAAGCCAGTTCTGTGATGTGTAACACGTCTTGCCGCCATGCTGACATGATGCGTGGAGGCTGAATAATATATGACGCCATTAGCTGTAATCTGAAGTAGGTTCACAAACTCGTTCACACAGATCTCTATGATACGTTACCAATAAGGCGTTACAAACATGCAGTCATGTGAGAAAATATGGATTGATCGCACGGTTCAGGCTTGATGCATAAACAATTTATCACTGTTCAGGTTTGCTGGTATAAATAATTTATTCCTGTTCAGGTTCGATGGTATAAATAATGTATTCCTGTTCAGGTTCGAAAGATAAAAAAAATGCATCTAATTTATCTAGTTACTGTAGTATGCAACTGACGAGATACAGCGAAATATGCCAGGCAATAAATTATGCAGTCTATTGTTTGTGTTTTCTTTGTTCAAATTCACAACGGGAAAACACGGCTTTAAATAATTTATCCCTGTTGAGGTTCGGTGGTATAAAAACAATATCCCTGTTTATGTTCGATGGTATAAACAATTTATCTTCGTTCAGTTTTAACGGTATAAACAATTTATCCCTGTTTTAGGCTCGATGGTATAAACAGTTTATCCATATTTTTGTTTGATGGTACAAAACAAATTATCCCCGTTCAGGTTCGATGGTATAACAAATGTATCCTCGATCTGGTTCGATACAATGAACAATTTATCACTCTTCAAATTCGATGATATAGACAATTTATCACTGTTCATGTTCGATGATATAAACAATTTATCACTATTCAGGTTCAAAGGCATAAAGAATGTATCCCTATTAAGGTTCGTTTGACTGCAGGCCCGCAGATCTTCGGTTCGAATCCAACGAGGGACGACATTTTTAAACGCACCTTCTTGTTGCGTTGACAGGCTGTAAATCCTAGTGGAATGAGCTACTTGATGATAAAGCGAATCTGGTGAGAGCTCTCTGGGATGAAACGGAGAGTACAACAGAGCTGTCAGAAAACCAGTACACAGACAGACTCCAATGTGTGTGTGTGAGGGGGGGGTGGGGTGGGGGGGGGGGAGTTGAAGAGGGACGTAATGTAGTCATAATTGTAACCTAATGCTCACCATTCAGGGGTGCTGGATAAAAGTGCGGTTTTTTTTTTTCAGCAGAGCGATGGAAAGAATCTATCCATAATTCACTTGAGTACGCTGGGATTGTCTCCAGTTAGCTCGCCATAACTCTGACATCAAACTACAAAGGTAGAGTATATATAATGTATTTTATCCAGTGAAACGCATCTTTTACTTGTTAGATATTCTACATCCTTATTATTAATAACAGTCAATACAATATGAAATAAAACAAATTGGGGATACGGCTTATTACCAATGCACTTTACGATAAATCCTCTAACCTTTATGGGGGATGCGACCAAAAAAGGCACAAGGACAATTAAGGAAATACCCGGGGACATTGTCGGGGAAGATCGCCTGATACTTGCAGATCAAATAGCAAGTTTCATGTTTCCAGCTTCCCCTGATCATAATTTAATAAACCCGCTCGTATGTTCTTGATTATGTCGATATCTTTAGTGTATCAATAATACATGCCTCCCAGTTATTTAGTTTAGCGATCAAGTATGTATCTCTTAGGCAGTCAGGTAATTGTCGGCTCTAAGGCTGTAGCCTGTGGGGTGTCATCATCAGGGATGAGAATCAAACACGTTTGCCTTCATTTTCTTCTTGTCTCTTTGCCTGTAATGCCTCGCAGCGTCAGGGCAGAAGAGATCTCTGGAAAGAGCTTTTCTGTGCTCTTCTTTTTCAATGTATCTGATATTTCTGCAGTCCATTTTTTACGTGGTCGACCTCTGGCTCTGTTACAGTGGTACCTGTATAACATTGCTCTCTGTGGTGCCCTGTCTGATGCCAGTCTTGTTATATGGCCAAACCATTTGATCTGTTGTCCACCTGTAATGTTTAGTATCGGTTATATGCCAACTCTCCTCCTGATAGCATTGTTCCTAAGTCGATCTCTCCTCATTACAACCGTATTTAAAGAATTTAAACGGGTGATAATCCCCAGAAAAAAATAAGTATTAAACGGTTATATTAGCGCACCAAGAGGTGACGCAGTAATCTAAAGTTCACACTTGTCTGGGAATTATATCTCTGCCGATAACTCGTGTAATAAACAAACACACATGCATTGATAGGCACTCATAAAAACAAGCAGAAGACAGAAGATCACAGTAGACAAAATAAAATCAAAAGCTATAGTGTCCAAGCCGAGTATCGAACTTGACATCTACAAACAACAACAGCACCTCGTTACAGAAAAAAAAATGTGTACTAAAACGAATGACCAGCTAAACAACGCTAAAAAAGTGTCTTCATTAGCCAAATGTCTATCGTACAGCTGGTTTACAGCTATGGAAAATGAACCGAATTATTCTGAAGCCATTAAAATGGCACTTATGTTTATGTCAGTTACTTTTCAATATTACTTACTAACTACGGTGTGTGGGATTTCTGTGGCCAGATGCCTTGTTCACTGTCTGTGAGTTTAACTTCGGACTTCACACTTAAATTGCCAGCAGTTTTGTTCTGTTTATTTCAAGGGGTTGTCGCAACAGGTAGGGAGTTAGTTTACTGTGTTGCGCAACTCTCTAGATGGACGAACAACCATATATGGGATGAAGAGGGAGAGAGAGAGAGAGAGAGAGAGAGAGAGAGAGAGAGAGAGAGAGAGAGAGAGAGAGAGAGAGAGAGAGAGAGAGAGAGAGAGAGAGAGAGAGAGATGAAGTCATACGGAGTATGGCTGTGTATAATGAAGCGAACTTCTTGCCTTTAAACTTCGACTCTTTAACGGAGTCGCGGTAGCATAGTGTTTAGAATACTAGTTTGTTTGAACAGTGGGACGGATTCAATTAGTATAAGAAATTAGATAAATCTTTCACCCCTCTCCCCACACACACACACACACACACACACCTCTCTGCTTGTCTTCTTCTTTTTATGTCTTGCATTACGTCTGTCTATCTGCCTCTTCTCGGTTTTTTTTTTTTTCTGTCTGCATTCAAAACAACTTAGATACGATACACTCCCATTTGCATTCCTGTCATCCTCCTTAAAATGTAAACCTGCAAATTTCCCCCCATCCCCCCCCCCCCCCCGTCCCCCACCCGTCCTCCTCCTTCCGAAGCAGCCGTTAGAAAATTACCCATTCATTTGGTTAACAGAAAAAGGACAGACAGACAGACAACACAGACTGAACAAGCTTTTAGTAGCTGTCTCGAATCTGTCTCCGCTGCCTATCACGGGAGAATCAACTCGTCTCGCGTTTCCTCTTCTATCCAGGCTTTCGCCTCTTTCACTTAAGACAGATCTGTTTTAGTCGGAAGATTTGTAAGTCTGCCTAAGGCTGCTCCTAAACGCAACGCCACTAACAGAATCAAAAGGCAAAACATCTCTCATGTTTCAGCGGATTTTACAAAATGGCTTTTACATTTTAAACTGGAAAAAAAAAAAAAAAATCTTGTTCTCTAGTGTATAGAAAGTTATTTTTTTTCAGTTTGATTCATTTTATGTCTGTTAATTAAAAAAAAAAAAAAACGAAAACTGCATCACAAACATCATAATGTAATATTAAAAAAAATACCATGTCATTTTTGATGTCCCGTGTTGAAGAGGGAAAATAAAACCCCACCCCCCCCCCCCCCCCCCCCCCCCCCCCCCCCCCATCACCACTGCCTTCCACCCCACCACCACCCCAGGCATAAAGTACAAGGCAACTAATTAAAGGTTTTGTGAAATCTGATGTTAGATCTAAAGGCACAGACATCACAGCCTAGCTTTAAACCACAACACAAGTATGTGTCAGTAATACGTACATTGTGGCTATATCAGATCTGGGGGCAGAGTATCAACCTGGAAAGCGAACATCTGTGGGTACCCTTAGCTGTTAGCAAAGGTGTCGTAGCGTACGCTACAAACTTACCCTACCAATTTAAAAAGCTTGCTTAAGTCTGCGAAGAATCATATTACATTACTCATCTCAAGAAATGCCGCATGACAACCGTAAGTAGTTCCTCTAAAAATACTAAGGCCATTCATTTAATCTGTGAAAACAAGCGGATGTGAGAAGTCAAGAATGCCATAGTCACTGTGAAAAATGGAAAAAAAACCGTAATCTAGGCTTCTAAAACTAAATGTAAACAGGAGAGAGAAAAAGAAAAATACTTCTTCTTCTTCTCCTTGTTCTTGTTCCTTTTCTTCTTCTTCTTCTTCTTCTTCTTCTTCTTCTTCTTCTTCTTCTTCTTCTTCTTCTTCTTCTTCTTCTTCTTCTTCTTCTTCTTCTTCTTCTTCTTCTTCTTCTTCTTCTTCTTCTTCTTCTTCTTCTTCTTCTTCTTCTTCTTCTTCTTCTTCTTCTTCTTCTTCTTCTTCTTCTTCTTCTTCTTCTTCTTCTTCTTCTTCTTCTTCTTCTTCTTCTTTTTAGTGTTAACCAGATGTAAACTCCGGCGGAAAGTTCTGGTTGTTCGTCCACTTCTAGACTGCAGTCCTGTTAAAGAACCTAGTGCTGCATGTTCATCCGTTTTACAGGTCTGACTCATTTGTATGAAGACTGCTGGTTTCTTGCCTCTCAGGCAGATGCACTCCGACTTCGAAGAGAGACCCCAATTAGTCGACTCTTACGACATGCTTTTGGGTAAGCAATGGGTATATTCTTGTTTTCCCTTCGATAGGATCCCGGAACTCATACGAGGAAAGAAAAATACTGATATTCCTCATGATCTGAACACAAAGAAAGACATGACAGTCGAAATGGACGCTAGGCACGGCCAATGTTTGAGCCGTGGCAAATTTTTTACTTTTGCCATCATATGGCCGTTGTATTTCTGCTCTACTTGTAGACTAAAAGATTATAGTTTCGTCGCCCAACTTCTAAGTTGAGTGCACGGCGTGACACTGTGAGCTGGGGAATTCATTTGGAATGTTTTGTTAATGTGACCAACGTGGTGGTGTGAATTGTAGATTCAGAAAATGGCTTGATGCCTGTTGTCGCAATATTGGTGGCGCCAATATGTGATTAAAATTGATTGTGTGTGCAACTGCTGATCTGTTGGTGACTTCTGCTACCATCCACGATGAACTGCATTTCTGATGTCAGACTGTTTGTGTTAGCACTTCTGGTGGCTACCGTATGATTTTAATGCGTGTGTATGCTAGATATGGTGAGATAGCAGTCTGACAGTCTTTCCACAAAGGACTGTAATAAACATTCTGTGTGTTTTTATGTTGGCACAGGAGCGGAGCAACTATGGGGTGACCCGTTTGCCATGAAGCTGAAACTAAGATTACCAGATTACAAAGAAAGACAGGAGTATAGACAGTATCAGTTCTTATTAACATAAATTCTTGAAGAGAAACCATGGTAAGGGTGTGGTTCTTAGAAAAAGAGGCAGAGATCAACTAGCACGACAATAGACACAGTATATCAGATGAGACCTCGGGCGGGAAACGGGAGGTTTGCTGAGGAATCGAGTGGCTTAAAAAGTGTACTGTGATGGAGGTGACCTTTGCAAAAGAGATGCTACATGATCGTGACCAATTATGACAGTGTCCTGTTTTGTATGGTAACAAGGACCTTTTAACAAAAACAATTAAACTTTGACTTGTGAATGGTGTGATTTTGTCTGTTGTGGTTTTTCTTGGCAAATTTACGTTCACAAGTTTGCCATTGCTGTCTGGACATCCAGCTTCTGGGTACCACTGTTGAAACCAACCCAAGGCGCAAGGCCCACAGCTGGGATCGAACCCGGCACCCCGGCATTACAAAGCTTGTCCGCAACGCCTAAGTCACAGACGCTGACGACTCATGAAAACGTTCTTATAAAATTAACTGTTTCTATTAGATATTAAGGTGTGCGAGGTAACGAGCAGACTGATCGATTAGCTGCTGTGCTCTGGGTAGTGACCTTGGGTATGTGGCGAATACTCCAAGGGATCAAATGGACAGTGCAATAAAACAGTGTGTTTGTGTGCGCGCTCGTGCGTATTAATCATCATTATTATCAGCAGCCTTGCCCACTGGCGTGGACGATCATGCCTCTCCATAATCTGCGATCTCCTGCAGCATGTATCAGTTCGTGTGCCGACACACCTCCATGCAACAAGACTGTCAAGCATCTTCTCTCGTTGTCTTCCTCTATCCCTCCTTCCACAGATCTTTTCAGTGGTCACAACATGTTCTATTTTCCCTCTTCTCATGCGTATTACATTTCTTATTTGCGAAATCTTCGAAGGTATCGCTTAATGATTATTTATACATAATTTGCAATTGTTTGACTTGTTCTAAATTTTAGCTTCAAATAAAATCTAATTGTTACAAATGAGTCATTACTCGTGCCATTATTCGTGACAAAAATCTGACTAACTATGTTGTCGAAGATGTCAAAGTGGCAGACACGAATTACACTCCTAACTGGCCTCTTAAATTAATCGAGGCAAGATGACATTTTGAAAAAGCCGCTGGCCAAAAGAAACTCAATTTGAAACGTTAACTGCAACCAAGTTATTCAACATTTTCGAAATTGTTAGTTTTTAAGTTGTTTGCTGCTTTGTGCAAGAAGTAATCAAAACCCTTGGCAACATAGTTCGGTGTGTGTTTACATGAATCAACATTTCAATGATTAATGCAAGCGCTTTTCGAAAGCTTCCGAAAGATCTCCATAAAGCGGGTTCTTGGAACCTTGTTTCAGGCCGGGGAAAAGTAGACCTACTGCCTCTTAACAAGCATGCCGTGGAAGCCGAATAATTTAAAGTTTAACGAAATTGGTTACCTAGAGTTGATTAGCAAGATATTGCAGCGTAACTGTTAACCCCTAGATTTCATCCCTATTACCAGGAAATGAGTTAGCAGACAGACTTGCAAAAAATGGAACAAAGGAGAAACAACACGCCCATTCATTGTCCTTACCAGAAATCAGGACACTTATCAAAGGAAAATACAAGGGATTGTGGGGAGAACAAACAAACATTCACAAGACCCCATCAGCAGACTCAACAGAAAGCAACATACAACAATTTTCCGTCTACGAACAGGACACTGCAGGCTCAACTACCACATGCATAAAATAAAGATTGTACAGTCCCCACAGTGTGCCTGTCAAACAGGACCCCAAACTCCTCAGCACATTCTGCCCACCTGCCCTCTCTACCTACAACTTCGAAAAGACACCAGGCCTCAAGAGCAAAGTGTGCAGAGCAAGCTATGGGGAACCATGCAGGACCTGCAGCTGACATGAGAGTTCATAGAGGCAACCCACCTGATGGTCTGATCTGAGCATACGAAACAGAATGCAAACAAGAAGAAGATCCCAACTAAAACATATCAACCGCTTTTTTGAGACCAAGGCAGGAGAATAAGAAGAAATGTACAACAAGGGGAATCTCATATTAACTGTCTCTGTCTCAAAATATATTAACAAAATTTAATAATGAAAGAAACGAGATGTCTTAAGAAAGCTGTCGCTGTTAGAAGAAAACATAACTTAACTGTCATACAATTATGAAAAGGGCAACAGATAGAATCGTTTAGCCATCTGACAAAAATGCCAAAATATCAAGTGGTAAACTGAAGAAAGTTTGAGGAAATATAATGATCACAGAGAAAGAGGAAGACCATGAAAAATATGGAACAATGGAGTCAAGAACAGTGCCAGAGAAACGAGGACCAGCTCAAACAAAGAATTAGAAACAGCACACAAACAAACCTCACATCTCTCCTGCCCTCGCTGCACTTCACTTAGGTACGTGGAGGAAGGTAGGAGGAGCAGTAGGAGAAGAAGCCGGAGGAGGAGGAGAAGAAGAGGAAAAAGAAGAAGAAGAAGAAGAAGAAGAAGAAGAAGAAGAAGAAGAAGAAGAAAGAAGAAGAAGAAGAAGAAGAAGAAGAAGAAGAAGAAGAAGAAGAAGAAGAAAGAAGAAGAAGAAGAAGAAGAAAAAGAAGAAGAAGAAGAAGAAGAAGAAGAAGAAGAAGAAGAAGAAGAAGAAGAAGAAGAAGAAGAAGAAGAAGAAGAAGAAGAAGAAGAAGAAGAAGAAGAAGAAGAAGAAGAAGAAGAAGAAGAAGAAAACAATATAATAATATAATAATAATAAATAATAATAAGTAATAATAATAATAAGAATAAGAATAATAATAATAACAAGAAGAAGAAGAAGAAAACAAATAACAACAAGAAGAAGAATAGAAGAAGAAGAATAAGAAGAATAAGAAGAAGAAGAAGAAGAAGAAGAAGAGAAGAAGAAGAAGAAGAAGAAGAAGAAGAACAAGAAGAAGAAGAAGAACAAGAACAAGAACAAGAACAGAGAGGAAGAAGAAGAAGAAGAAGAAGAAGTAGATAATAATAAGATAGAATAATAATAATAACATTAAAGAAGAAGAAGAAGAAGAAGAAGAAGAAGAAGAAGAAGAAGAAGAAGAAGAAGAAGAAGAAGAAGAAGAAGAAGAAGAAGAAGAAGAAGAAGAAGAAGAACAAGAAGAAGAAGGAAGAAGAAGAGAAGAAGAAGAAGAAGAACAAAGATAATAACAAGAGAATAAGAACAAAAGAAGAACAATAATAATAAGAACAAAAAGAAGAAGAAGAAAAAGAAGAAGAAGAAAGAAGAAGAAGAAGAAGAAGAAGAAGAAGAAGAAGAAGAAGAAGAAGAGAAGAAGAAGAAGAAGAAGAAGAAGAAGAAGAAGAAGAAGAAGAAGAAGAAGAAGAAGAAGAAGAAGAAGAAGAAAGAAAAAAGAAGAAGAAGAAGAAGAAAAACGAGAAGAAAAAGAAGAAGAAGAAGAAAAAAGAAGAAGAAAAGAAGAAGAAGAAGAAGAAGAAGAAGAAGAAGAAGAAGAAGAAGAAGAAGAAGAGAAGAAGAAGAAGAAGAAGAAGAAGAAGAAGAAGAAGAAGAAGAAGAAGAAGAATAAAGAAGAAGAAGAAGAAGAAGAAAAGAAGATAGAAGAAGAAGAAGAAGAAGAAGAAGAAGAAGAAGAAGAAGAAGAAGAAGAAGAAGAAGAAGAAGAAGAAGAAGAAGAAGAAGAAGAAGAGAAGAAGAAGAAGAAGAAGAAAAGAAGAAGAAGAATAAGAAGAAGAAGAAGAAGAAGAAGAAGAAGAAGAAGAAGAAGAAGAAGAAGAAGAAGAAGAAGAAGAAGAAGAAGAAAGAAGAAGAAGAAGAAGAAGAAGAAGAAGAAGAAGAAGAAGAGAAGAAGAAGAAGAAGAAGAAAGAAGAAGAAGAAGAAGAAGAAGAAGAAGAAGAAAAGAAGAAGAAGAAGGAGAAGAAGAAGAAGAAGAAGAAGAAGAAGAAGAAGAAGAAGAAGAAGAAGAAGAAGAAGAAGAAGAAGAAGAAGAAGAAGAAGAAGAAGAAGAAGAAGAAGAAGAAGAAGAAGAAGAAGAAAAAGAAAAAGAAAAAATAATTATTCGAAAAGTCAAATTTAATGATGGCATATCAGCAGTCAAGGCTGACAAATTAAAATTCATATGAACACAGTCTAGACTCTAGACTAATCTGGTTATACTTCCTATCATTTTCACAGCAGTAGTTCTTTATTACTCTTAATAGATTCACCAGACCATGACTCACACTCACGAGCATGCACGCACGCACACACACGCACACACACACACGCATACATACACACACACACACACACACACACAAACACTTCCGCATACGGTAGGAAAATAAAATATAAATGATATGTAATTTGGCTTTTCAATGTCAGGACAAATAGAGTAAGGTGGACATATAACGAGAGATAATTCCCAGATGACAACCATTTTGGAGAGACGGGCGAATGGCAGACGTGAAACAGCGAGACAATAGTTTTCAATGAGTTCATGAAATTACAATATAATTCCTGGACAGATGATATAAGGCTGAAAGAAATCTCGGGGCTGGCGCACAGAAAGAGGGAGAGAGCTATTAGAAAGACAGAGACAGTTATTACAGAAAGAGAACGAGAGAAGTGAGAGCAAGAGTAGGTAAAAAAGCAACAGACAAACAGACAGACAGACAGACAGACAGACAGACAGACAGACAGACAGACAGACAGACAGACAGACAGACAGACAGAACAAACAAACGAACTTTTTTTTTAAAGGGTCACAAATTGGGCACACAGGCACGTCTTATATTCGGCCCTTTCAAACACCCGTTTCTTACACTGCAGTTTTATTTTATCCATGAGCATGTTATTTTCATATTATAATATGCACATTATGAATATCGAGGGGTAAAAACACAATAGTATAGGTGGTAAAATGCATGCAAACACTAGCGAACGCATCCACTCAAACGCTTGTGCACTCAATTAAACACACATATATACACACCCAAATACGTTCCCACACACACACACATATTAACACTACCCCCATTCAGCATCATACATACCTACCCACACATACACGCACATTCCACACACATAACTACATACAGTCACACCCACATAAACAAACGTTAACACACACAAACACACATATGTGGACAGACACAAACACACCCACAGATACACACACACATACAGACACTACACATGAAGATACACATATAAAAACACAAGCAGATATACACATCTACATGCACAAACACACACAGACGCAGACACACACATACAAACACAGATAGATACACGCACCCAGACACACTCGCAGACATACATTCAGACACACGTTGATGCTAACGCAGACACACATACACACACCCACAGACTCACACCCACAGATACCCATGTGGGTTCCTGGGCCCTATTATAGGTATAACAAAAATAGACCCATATTCTTCAAGATTTTTTTATGTCCTGTCTTCTAGTCTGTCTTTGCCACATTCTATATTTCTGCCCTTCGTTGTGTCTTTGTATCTCCCACAAATAGGTAAAATAATGCATTACTTTACATACATTCCGTCTTAAGATTTTGCAATAATACCAAAGAGGGTGACCTAAACTTTAAATATTGACGCCAATTAGTCGATATGCTACAATGTTACATCGAAGCCGTTGACATTAAAAAGGATAATAAAAGTGTGTCTTAGAACGCGAAACACTCCAATCAATAGTAAATGTGTAAATATGCACAGGAAAAGACAAAGATAATTAGAGCAAATCAAGCAACTGGTAATCCCATTTCCTGTGCGGGAAATTTTCGCTTATAGTGGCACAACAATTACACATATTGTTTAGATAGCGAAACAAGCACAGTTGGAGGTAGGAATAGAGTAATTCGCCAAAGTCAAACAGAGTACAAGAAAATGAAGCCTTTAAACTAGAAGGTAATATGTTGTAGTCAAATGAAAATGTAACCTACTGTAGAGTTTGTTTGTTTGTTTTAGTATCCAGAAGCCATGAGTTGTTAACCCTCAGGCTCGGTATTATGGATATCGCAACCTTTCGGCCTTGATTCCATTGTAAATACCGTCAATCTGGGAGAAAATGTGGCTTTCCTGCCTACCCCCGGGATTGAACCCGGACCACAAGGAGTACGTCACCCGGTCTCCGCGAAATCCGGTTTAGCCAATTCCGTTGGAGAGCCGGGCTTAACCTACTGTAGAGTAAAAGACCCTTTTCACGCCTTTAAGGTGTATTGGGTACATAGATGTAGACTTGTACTTTATAGCCAACGGCACAAGATGGGTAATGTGGTCAGCATTACGCCGGCCGCCTCTTCTTCCCAGGACTGCACCTGGCACCCACTCAAGGCTGGGTTGACAAGGGAGCTAAGGTCATTTTTGAAAAACGTCCGGTTCCGCCAGGAAACGATCACACAACTTCAGTTTAAACTTCAGTGAGCGGTATGCCTGTGGCTTAGGCGTTTCGACCGAGCTTCGTTCAGCCGGAGTGACGGGTTCGATCCTAGCTGCTGGCCTTGCGCCTTGCTTTGGTTTCGACAGTGGTATCGAAAAACCGACCGCCCAGAAGCAATAACAAACTAGTGGACGTTAATTTGCTTAAAAAAGCCAACAACTGCCAATGCGTGGCTGGTTCTGCAACGTCCTGCAAAGGATATGCAACTAACTTTTACTTTTAACGTTATGCAGGGTAGTCAATGCATGATAGTTTGGAGACACAGTGAGCTCGACAAAAGGATTTAACGGGGATTGGGGAGGGTTGGAGTATGTGGGCTAAGGGTCTCTCCCCCCCCCCAACCCCAACTACCGTATGCTTTTAAAACGTGTGTATGCTAGTGATTATGTTGAGACAGCAGTCTCTCAATCCCTTCGCAAAAGACTGATGAACATTCTGTGTGTTTATCGTTGGCACAGGAGCAGAGCAACTATGGGGTGACCAGTTTGCTAAGAAGCCAAAACTAACAATAATATTACCAACTATGTATATAGTACCAAGCAAGACAAGACGTCATTATCTTGAAACATAGATCTTACAAACTGCAGTGGAACAGTCAGAGTTACGATGGTTTGGACATGTATGCAAAACGGGAGAGAATCGGCCACCACGGTAGGTATGGGAGGGTAATAACCAGGAAACCAGACAACTGGGGTGACGCAGGGTTTGCTAGGAAGGCAACATCCGCCAGTCCCTGACTGACAGAGGACTGGAATGAAACAAAGCAGAAATGAAACCTGCTGATATAGACGTCTGGCGATCACTCTGGCAAACCTGCATACACCAGTTAGGAAGGAGATCGACTCTGTAAGTAAGAATTATTTAGTTAGTTGGCGTTGGATAGGACACACACTGGGAAAACAGAGAACAGCATAACTAGAATGTCTGTGCATTGGAACTCACAGGGGCATAGGAATAAAGGCAGGTAAAAAAAAAAAACCACATGGAGAAGAGAGCTGGAGAATGAAGTTAGAAAGATGGGGAGGACATGGGGAGAGCTCCATGCAATGGCGAAAAATAGAAC
Organism: Candidula unifasciata; assembly: GCA_905116865.2. Classification (NCBI taxonomy): domain Eukaryota; kingdom Metazoa; phylum Mollusca; class Gastropoda; order Stylommatophora; family Geomitridae; genus Candidula; species Candidula unifasciata. The sequence continues at coordinate 88,347 of CAJHNH020002334.1, read as the reverse complement.
GACTTGGCGTGAGTTGGTTGAGGGCCCATGCTCCATTGGGGGATAAAAAGGCAGAAGAAGAAGAAGACGTTAGTTAGTTAGTTAGTTAGTTAGTTAGTTAGTTAGTTAGTTAGTTAGTTAGTTAGTTAGTTAGTTAGTTAGTTATCATCATTGCACTCCAGACATGTCCATAGTTGCCCAGATCCTCCTCTCAGTATGAACCTCAACGTCCGATAGCTAATAGTACCCTATGTTGATTAACAAGTCTTCTAGCGTGTCTGGTGTGCGTCTCGTTTTTTGCTATGCCGATTCTAATTCCCAAGTCTGCCATTCTGGCAAGTGATGTAGATTCACTGCCACCAAAGACCTCTATCCTTCCCATTTCCCTGAAGGCGTTAATAATATCAGCATGATCCATAGCCTGACCGTCGGTAGTAATAACGGATCCAGCCAACCTGTCAGCTCTTTCATTTCCATCGACGCCTTCGTGTTTTGGAACAAAAATAAAGTTGACTCCACGCACCGTGGACTTCTGTAATGATTTAAGCTATTGTTGTAACCCTTTCTGTGTCAGTGCCCCAAGACACATGTTTGTTACATGACCTTGCACATTTGTTTGTTACATGACCTTGCACATTTGTTTGATACAGGACCTTGCACATTTGTTTGTTACAGGACCTTGCACATTTGTTTGATACAGGACCTTGCACATTTGTTTGATACAGGACCTCGCACATTTGTTTGATACAGGACCTCGCACATTTGTTTGATACAGGACCTTGCACATTTGTTTGTTACAGGACCTTGCAAATTTGTTTGTTTCAGGACCTCGCACATTTGTTTGTTACAGGACCTTGCACATATGTTTGTTACAGGACCTTGCACATATGTTTGTTACAGGACCTTGCACATTTGTTTGTTACAGGACCTTGCACATATGTTTGATACAGGACCTCGTACATTTGTTTGATACAGGACCTTGCATATTTGTTTGTTACAGGACCTCGCACATTTGTTTGATACAGGACCTTGCACATTTGTTTGTTACAGGACCTTGTACATTTGTTTGTTATAGGACCTTGTACATTTGTTTGTTACAGGACCTTGTACATTTGTTTGTTACAGGACCTTGTACATTTGTTTGTTACAGGACCTTGTAGATTTGTTTGTTACAGGACCTTGTACATTTGTTTGATACAGGACCTTGTACATTTGTTTGTTACAGGACCTTGCACATTTGTTTGATACAGGACCTTGTACATTTGTTTGTTACAGGACCTTGTACATTTGTTTGTTACAGGACCTTGCACATTTGTTTGTTACATGACCTTGTACATTTGTTTGATACATGACCTTGTACATTTGTTTGTTACAGGACCTTGCACATCAGCTATCACATAATGGATAGGGATGGTGGGGTCGAACTGTTGTTATGTTTGGTTTGCGGGTAATTTCACATTCAGTAATTTGTCATTACCACTAGTAACTACAGTTATTGAAACAAAGAAGGTGACATTTTTTTTTAAACACACCCTGCTAAGAATAGAGCACACTATCTCTAAACATGGATTATTATGGCAAATTAGGTCTTTTTCTTCTTTTTCTTCTTCTTCTTCTTCTTTTTCTTCTTCTTCTTCTTCTTCTTCTTCTTCTTCTTCTTCTTCTTCTTCTTCTTCTTCTTCTTCTTCTTCTTCTTCTTCTTCTTCTCTTTTCTTCTTCTATCTTCTTCTTCTCTCTCCTTCTCTTTCTCCTTCTTCTTCTTCTTCTTTCTTCTTCTTCTTCTTCTTCTTCTTCTTCTTCTTCTTCTTCTTCTTCTTCTTCTTCTTCTTCTTCTTCTTCTTCTTCTTCTTCTTCACGTTCACCGGCTGTAAACTCCGGCGGAAAGTCCACTTCTGGACTCCAGTCCTGTTTCAGAATCTGAGTGTGCATCGTTTGACAGATCTGACTTATTTGCGTGCAGACTGTTGGTTCTTTGCCAATTAGGCAGATGCGATTCGACTTCGAAAGACGCGCCCAATTAGTCGACTCTTACGACATGCTTTTGGATAGGCAGTGGGTCTATTCTTGTTTTCCTTATAATAGGGCCCCGGAACTCACACGTGGAAATAAAGTAACAAACGAAATCAGCACATCCAAGGGAAACCCTAAAAAATTATGGATGAGAAAGATCAACGGCGCTAAACTGGATTTAATCCTTGATACTGCAAGGATTGCACAGGACAGAGCGGAATGGAGGAGCAGACTGCAAATCCTACGTGACATAAAGCACTACAACAGACTAGTCATGATGATGCATCTATTATTGCTTTCTGAATGGTTGGACCTGTCACACTGTCAAAAGCTAGTTAATCGAACCTGGCGTGTCATAACTGTGAAACTGCTGAACCTAGTACCAGCTTCAGGGTTTAACATCCAACATACTACTGTGCGAAGAAATAACACACAAAGGACTAATCACGAACGAGGGAAATAGAAAAGCAGTAAACGCGTCGAACAAGTGAGGAAAACATGCTAGACTTTAGGTAGGACACACATTGACCAAACCTCATCTGGTATTGCATAAAAATCTCCTTACATTTAAAACCAGAGAGAGAGAGAGAGAGAGAGAGAGAGAGAGAGAGAGAGAGAGATAACGAGAGAGAGGGAGAGAAAAAGAGAGAGAAAAAGAGAGAGAGAGAGAGAGCGAGGGAGAGTGAGGGAGGGAGATGGATACCTAAGATTATGCGAAGAAGAGTATTGCGGACAAGATGAATAATGTATGGATGAAGTGTATAGCGGTATAAGACAAATTAGGACTTTCGTAGTTGGTTGAGGATCTGTTTTTCTATAAAGGATACAGGCTAACGTCGGGGGGGGGGGGGGGGGGTTGGACGAGGAGAAGACGAAGAAGACGAAGAAGAAGAAAGAAGAAAGAAGAAGGAGGAGAAGAAGAAGAAGAAGAAGAAGAAGAAGAAGAGAAGAAGAAGAAGAAGAAGAAGAAGAAGAAGAAGAAGAGAAGAGAAGAAGAAGAAGAAGAAGAAGAAGAAGAAAGAAGAAGAAGAATGTAAGAAGAAGAAGAACAAAAGGAATAAGAAGAGAAGAAGAAAAGAAGAAGAAGAAGAAAAGAAGAAGAGAAGAAAAGGAAGATCAAAAAGAAAAAAGAAGAAGAAGAAAGAAGAAGAAGAAGAAGAAGAAGAAGAAGAAGAAGAAGAAGAAGAAGAAGAGAAGAAGAAGAAAGAAGAAGAAAGAAGAAGAAGAAGAAGCAGAAGAAGAAGAAGAAGAAGAAGAAGAAGAAGAAGAAGAAGAAGAAGAAGAAGAAGAAGAAGAAGAAGAAGAAGAAGAAGAAGAAGAAGAAATGGAATAAGAAGAAGAAGAAAAGAAGAAGAAAAGAAGAAGAGGAAGAAAAAAAAGATCAAAAAGAAAAAGAGAGAAAGAAGAGAAGAAGAAGAAGAAAAGAAGAAGAAGAAGAAGAAGAAGAAGAAGAAGAAGAAGAAGAAGAAGAAGAAGAAGAAGAAGAAGAGAAGAAGAAGAAAGAAGAAGAAGAAGAAGAAGAAAAGAAGAAAGAAGAAGAAGAAGAAGAAGAAGAAGCAGAAAAAGAAGAAGAAGAAGAAGAAGAAGAAGAAGAAGAAGAATAAGAAGAAGAAGAAGAAGAAGAAGAAAGAAGAATAAGAAAGAAGAAGAAAGAAGAAGAAAAGAAGAATCTCCGAAGCAGAAGAAGCAGAAGAGGAAGAAGAAGAAGAAGAAGAAGAAGAAGAAGAAGAAGAAGAAGAAGAAGAAGAAGAAGAAGAAGAAGAAGAAGAAGATAATATAAGACTATAATATTTTACATGTTAAATATAAAATAAATATAATTAGTTTAAAAAAAATACTTTTTTAGAAAAAATCTAATATCTGGAATTTATTTTGCTCCTTTATATTTCTCGGGCATAATACATCTTTTTTGCAGTTTTCACTTCATAGCCACACACAAAACAGCAGGCATAATGCAGCCGTTATCACTGCTCCAGTAATAAAGTCTTTGGTTGAAGAAGGGGATGTATGAAATATACCCTGTCGGTTTGACATCCAAGATAAGATTCTTGATGTCTGAGGGGTGGTAAGACCTTCGGAGGGGAACCAGACCACGATCTCCTTTCAGGGCACTGACCCTCAACCACTCAGGGAGAAAAAATATATTTTGAATCTATGCACAATTTAAATTTAATTCTAAATACACCAGCCGGAGTTGTTACGCGGATCTCGCTGCATTCTCAGATGCGCACACAAAATTATTAAAACAATTTTAATTTGTTCCGTTACCTAGCAAAACGAAATACGCCAAACGAACCTGTCACAGCCGTCACACTTTTTAAATCACTTTTAGACCACAGCAGCAGTTGACATTTTCAAACAGAAAAATCCAATTGCAGTGAAAGAGTTTCAGTTGGCTTTTTGTGTTCTTCCTTCTTGTTGAAGGTTTCTACCATGTAGGCCTGTGTCCAACAGTGTTTTCAACAGCATCTCTTGTTCAAGGAGGGGCGGGGTGTCGATGAACCAACTCCAGGGAGCGATTCAGTGAGCCACTGTGTGGTCCAGGCAGCGGTGACAAGCAGAACGAGGGCAACAACTCTTGAGTATCGCACGTTATCTAAGTCCCGTTACAACAAGGGCTGGGGAAGTGCGTGGGTTGCCGATCTTACTTGGATTTGCTGGTGAGTTGCTACGTAATGTAATATATTTGGGCTGAAATAGTAACAGTTAAAAACAAAAAAGTAGAGGAGAAAGTAAAATTTACTATTGTTGGTGTGCACTACGGCTGTGTCTCTAGGGCTGAGAGAAGGGGAAACGTTCCTTTTTGCAGTGTATGGGTTCAAGTCCTGATGGAGCCGGATTGTTTCAAAAATGATCTTGGCTCTCAGGTCGGAGGGGAGGGGGGTGGAAAACCTACTTAGATAATTTTGGGGGCGGGGTGGAGGTTGAACCTTATACACGATTACTGGGGGTTAGGGGAGGGGTGGGGGAAAACCTACTTAGGACAATTTTGGGGGCGGGGTGGAGGCTGAACCTCCTTACCTTATAGGCGATTACTGGGACGGATGGAGGCTGAACCTCCTTACACAATTATTAGGGAGGGGGGGGGGGGGCGGGCCTTTAACTCTCCTTACACATTTTTGGGGCGGGGTGGAGGGGGAATCTTCTTAGAACCTCCTATTAAATTATTGAGGGGCGGGGGGGGGGGGGGGGGGGGGGGGGGCTTAAACTCTCTTTTACAATTATTGGGACGGGAAAAAAGGTGGAGGTCGGAGGCTGAACTTCCTTACACAATTATTAGCACAGGTGAATGCCGAACATTTTTATACAATTGTTGGGGCGGAAGTAGGGGGGGGGGGCGGAGAGGGGAGCTGGAGGCTTAACCTCCTTACACAATTATTGCGGAGGGAAGGGGGGGGTGGTTATAGTATTTTTAAAATAAGCTTTGTGGTGGCTGAATAAGGAGGGGGTGGGGAGGGGGGGGGGGTCAATATGTCTAACCTCCTAGTTTGTTGAATCTGTGACTTATTTCCATCAATCCCGTGTCGGCCTTATGTGCACACTTGTCTCCTAGCAGTCACCGTGTTTAACTGTGCCACATCTGATAATATAGGAGTCGCCTTGGCGTAGCGTCAGGACGCGCGCGTTCTGACCAGAAGGTTGTCGTCGTTTCAAAAAAGAACCTTGATTCTACTTCTTTCTATGAGTGCCGATCAATACACTTTCTGTTACACGACCCAGCCTTGAGTGGGCACCGGGTGCAGACCCGGGAAGTAAAGGCGGCCAGTGTAATGCTGACTACATCACCCATCTTGTTCCGATTGGTCTGTAAACAGGTCTAGTCCTTACATGCTTCATACGCCTGAAGGCGTTGAACACTTAATCTTTACTTTGCTTTACACCTGATAATATACGCTTGATTCGTTAATAATACAGCCACTGGAACAGTTTTCAGTTGATCCCGCCTAAAACATTCTCTACAAATCCATTTAGTTTCGCCACCATTAAACACACGACTTCCTTAATGTCGTCGTTCGAAAATATCCCCCTCTCTCTTTGCTGCGGTACTATCCACTCCCTGGAGAAGTTTCAGGCGCTGCGTTATTGATCAACCAGACACCGTTAATTTCATTGATATCTTGACCATCCACGATCACTGGTGTTGACAGCAACAAATGTATACACCCCTACTGGTCATTTCACTGGCTGTTTGACCGATGGTCGTGTGTTCAAATCTTCACCGTGACAGGGAATTTAAAAAAAAAAACAAAAAAACAACGCTCTCAGATCGAGCTGCCGAGCACAAATATTGGGAAATTATAGTTGCTCAATTAATTAGTTGTTGAGGTAGTTGTTTAGTTAGGTAGATAGTTAATTAGCTAGCTAGTTAGTTACTTAGTTGGTAAGTTAAGTTAAAAATTAGTTAGTTAGCTGGCTAGTTTGTTGCTTAGTTAGTTATTTAGTTAATTAGTTAGTTAGTTAGTTAGTTAGTTAGTTAGTTAGTTAGTTAGTTAGTTAGTTAGTTAGTTAGTTAGTTAGTTAGTTAGTTAGTTAGTTAGTTAGTTAGTTAGTTAGTTAGTTAGTTAGTTAGTTAGTTAGTTTAGTTAGTTAGTTAGTTAATTAATTGGTTATTTAGTTAATTACTTCAGTTAGTTAGTGAGTTCGTTAGTTAGTTAGTCAGTCTAGTTAGGTTAGTTAGTTTACTTAAGTTTAGTTTAGTAAGTTAGTTATTTAGTTAGTTAGCTAGTTTTTTTTAGTCAGTTAGTTAGCTAGTTAGTTAAGCTAGTTAGTTAGTTTAGCTAGCTTAGAAAGTTTAGTTTAGTTAGTTAGTTTAGTTGTTTAGTTGGTTGGTTAGTTAGTTATAAGCTAGTTAGTTGAATTAGTTAGCTAGTGTAGTTAGTTAGTTAAGTTAGATAGTTAACTTAGCTAGTTAGTTAACTTAGTACAGTTAGTTAATTTAGTTAGTTAGTTAGTTAGTCGAGGTTCCAACACAGCTTGTCCGTCCCTGTACCAGTGGAAACTGCACAATATCTCGGCCACTGTCCTATTAAAAAACTAGTTAAACAATTGTCGATCCTTGTAAAAGTTTGAAGATTTAACATCCAAAGTAAAAATACATAAGGCAGCTGTCAGATGTGCCATTACTAACATTCCCAAACCAGAATTTCAGCACACCGTTAGCGCCTGTAGTCAGTCGTGAAAGCTCTAACGTTAGATCTGTTAGGGTATACCGCCTGTGTCAGTAGGTGATGTGGTCTATAGTTTTTGTTACCCAGCTTCTGAGTTGAGTGCATGGCGTGACACTGTGAGCTGCAGATTTCATTTGAACTGTGATAAACATTATTTGTGTTTTTCGTTGGCACAGGAGCGGAGCAACTATGGGGTGACCCGTTTGCTATGAAGCTGAAACAAAGATTACCAGATTACTGGATTACCAGGTGATGTGGTTGCATGCTAACCAGATGACCGAACCATTTAATCTGCTGCTTCTCACTGAACTTAGAGCAAAGTGTTTTCCCAGTCTGTCACAATAGTAACATTTCTTGGTCTCATATTTTGTTGTTGGCAGCGCTTCTCTGGCATCATTATCTCACATGATTCTATGAAATATTTGGAAATAAAGTAGGCAGTGTTATTAAACACTCAACAATCGAATGCCTATGAAATATGGCGTTACCACATTATGGGAGCCACTGTGGCGTTGCTGTTAGACGCTCGCCTGCCGGCTCTGAGGTCTAGGGTTAAAATCGGCATCACTGCCGATTTGTTTTTATGTTTACAATTGCGGTCATTTCCAGCCAACCTAAAGTAGGTATATATATAATGCCGTCTGGTAATGTTCACGGCCGAGTACCGACCGCTCCATAGAAACATGTGTCTATGAGTCTATGCCAGATGTAACACAGGTGTCAACATTGTCGTTTACTTTTCACTTGCCACTAAAAATTAAAAAAGTAAAGATCCCTTTTCACGCCCTTGGCGCATCGGGTATGTGAGAAGAGCATCCCATACTTTTACAGACCAATCGGCTGTGGATGGGTAATGTGGTCAGCATTACGCCGGCCATCTTTACTTCCCCAGGACAGCCATCCTGGTACCCATTTGAGGCTGGGTCGACCTGCGACGCCCCATACCATGATAAACATCCACGCAGCCAGCAGTGGGTTTCGATCGCGGTACGTTGGATTACGAGTGGGACTCGCAACGCCTTAGCCACGAACGCCGCTTACTTGCCACTAGGTTAGTTGCGTATCCTTTACAGAACGTTTACAGAACCAACCTAAGAGCCCCTGGCTGTTGCGTGGTTTTTCTAGGCAAATTTACGTCCAGTAGTTTGCCATTGCTTACTGGACGGTCGGCTTTCTTGATACCACTTTCGAAACCAACGCAAGGCGCGTGGCCCGCAGCTGGGATCGAACCTGGTATCCCGGCATTACGAAGCTTACTTGACACTAAAGAACCAATTTATTTGTTATAGACATATGATGAGAATACCGTAGACAGATAAAAAGAGAAATACAAATGTCTTGAATGAAACTAACTCACTACGAAAACTGACTGCCTATATCAGAAGGAGACATACACAATTCTGTTGCCATGTCATGAGAATGAGAAAAACGTGAGTATATGTGACGGTGGAAAAGTTGGAGGGGAAGGAGGCACAAGGAGACCAAGAGAGAAATTGATTGACATTCTGACATAAAAGCACGGACTATTATCTGTGCCAGAAGTGATGAAAGTATATGAGACATAACGATGTGAACTGCTAAAGCCACAAGGAATGAACTATAAAAAGACATAACCAATACAACTCAAAGACCGGAAAAGGAAACATACATCTCTTCCCATGTCGTATTCACTAGTTCACCTTCTCTTTTAGAATAATTTGTTTTAAACACCTGTTTCTGTCTGTAAAACTTATTGAAACCTTTCTTTCTGATTATAAACTTTGTTCAAAAACCCTGTTTGCTGCCTGTGTAAAACCTATAGAAATGTCTACTTCTCGTCTGTTTACCAGCAGTTTCTCTACAGTCTGTCTGTTATCAAACAGTGTTTATGCTTTATTCCCAGATCTATTCCTTTGTGTATGTGTTTTATCCTTACCCTGGAGCCAATGTATATGTTAACACATAAACAACACTGGGCGAGGTATACTTCACACATGTTCTATTCTTGACGTTATGTATACTGAGTCATGTCCTGTCATTGCTCTGCTACACATTAAACTACAAACATGTCTACGTTTGAGGCAAACATTCCCACGCATAATTCGCTTAGATATCTGTTAACACATGCAAGAGTTGAGTTCAGTCAAACATTGACATCACAGCACTCGTGTCATTCCCACGCGTGCTCCGTCCTCAACTTCAGCAGCCAGTGCAGAGTTCTAATACTGATGGTACCGGTCACAGTCTGATTATATGTCAGTCTTGCCTTTCCTCTGAGTGTAGTGAGCCGGCCAGACCCCCCTGGTTACACCCTGGTGCCTCATTTTCTCCAGCCTATCACAGGTAAGTAAAGAACCATTTTCCACGCCTTTGCATGAATTGCGTATACAGGGCGAGACTTAGAGACTAAACAGCACTTGGTAGATTATATGGTCAACAATTTACCGGCTGCCTTTACGTCCCAGGACTGTACCTGGTACCCACTCAAGGCTGGGTCGACCTGGGAGCCGAGGTCATTTCCGATAAAAGCACAGGCCCCTCAGGACCCGAACCCACGACCTTCCGATCCGCAGGCCGCTAGACCACGACGGCTCTGTAATCACAAGAAGAGAAGTTTGAAATGTGACCGATTTTGTATCACTGTTCATCGTCTTCGTCTTTGTCATTATAATCATCTTGTTCATCATCAAACTGTACCCCTGTCTATTGTCATTCTTTGTGGATTCACAATGTCTGTAATGTTATCAATCCATATTTTCCTAGGACGCTCTCGTACTCTCACATTAAGATCTTTATAAGTGCACTGTGTTGGTAGGCGCCGCAGTTTCATCCTAACTGGACGACCAAATAGTTTCTACAGTTTTTACTATTCAATTATTTTGACGTGATGTTCCTCCCCCCTCTCCTCCCCCCACCCCCCCCCCCCCCCCCCCCCCCCCCACCCAGACAGCCACTTTTTTCTCCCATTTTTTTTTTCACACAGCATTTCTCACTAGGCCTCGATCGTAAAGTTAGCGGCTTTTCTCAGGTATAACCATCTGACAGATGGTAATAGCACACATTAAACTAAGTAAAAACAGATAGCCTTGAGTGGGTACCACAGGCAGTCCTGTGAAGTAAAGGCGGCCGGCGTGATGCTGACCACATCACCCGTCTTGTGCCGTTAATATATAAAATATAGGTCTAGCCCTATATACCCAATACGCATGAAAGCCGTGGAAAAGGGTCCTTTACTTTTACTTAAAAACAGAGGATTCAAGAAGCAAGGACTTCCAAACGATTGCTATTTTTTTTTTTTAAGACAAAAAAAAAAAAAAAAAGATACAAAAACTGCATAAATATAGAAGAAAGCTGAAGTGCTTTTCAGTGTTAAACAGGACTTGAGCCAAAGCCTGTCTGAAGAACACGTTAAACAACTCTATGTTGACCAACCGCTCCAGCGTGATTGATCAACACACACTGGGGACACTCGCCACAAGAGGTTTCAACATCCAGTTATAATCAGTGTCAATAATTTCAGTAACCACGCTTGCGGTGTTTCATGATAATATCATAACCATGTGACAATTTAAAAAAAAAATTTAAAAAAAAATGTTGTTGCGGATCCTTTACACGACGTTGCAGAACCAACCACATCACTTTCAGGCTCGTGGGAGTTCTAGCAGAGAATCTCGTAAAAATGTGATTTTTGAATTTCGAAACAAATTTGGTATCAAATTAAAGATTAATCAATGTCCTACACGTTTCCGTATACATTTTTAGAATCGGATAAGTAGTATCTGAGTTATTATGGCTCAAAGATGGTCCGGTCTCCTGGTTTTGGAAAGAAAAAAATCAGAAATTCGTGTGTTCACACATACACATGTATTTAGCGACAATGCAAGCCTCCCTGACAGTTTTCTTACAATGAACGATCCTTGTACGGAACAATCAAAATGGCTGCCTTCGTAGAAGCGTGTTTACATTTTGTTTGTTCTAAAATCATTTGTGCAAGTGATGTTCTAAACAATGTCAAGTGATAAAAAAGTATTGTAAACATTCAAGGAAGTTAAAGTTTCTTTGGAATAGATTTATGAGGGCTACAAAGAGATGCAGAGAATTAGTTTTATATCATACTAATGAGAACGACAAACATGTAAACTATTTGTAAACAATAACATTGACTTTACTACAAGTACTCTGTGGATATGTTAATTGTAATGTTGTAGTAATAATAATAGTAGAACCAGTACCAAAGTTGCCACGCCCACTCACAGTCGGTCATCAGTAAAAATCAACGACCTGTATGGCATTGATGATGATCCAGGATACAGATTTAGAACAATGTGATAAGGCAAATACTTATCCTAAATGTGACAGTACTGACAGGGAAGGGTACAGGATTGCTGACCTGGAAATTCTATGTCACCAGATTTCATCACAGCTGGTTTGTGTCTTTTGTTACAACCAAGTCAGACTTACTGAGAATGAAAGACAAGGACTTGGTAGTCAATTTGAATTTGTATGCAGCAACCACAATTGTAAAAGATAGACCATTTTTCATTCCAACTGTCACATAAGTGTCAACTACAGCAACAGCTTACAAGAACACTCAGTCAACAAGCAAGCTGTTTTTGCTATTGGCTGTGCACGAGGTGACTGTTCGGACTTGCAAACATTTCGGGGTATACTGAATTTTCTACCGCCTGCCCTGAAGTACACACATGAACTAATAAATGATAGGATATAATGTGCTAGGAGATGGTGACACAGACAGCTTTAAAACAGTTTCTGATTCAAAGCCATTCAGTGACACGCCTGTTTTAAAGATAGAATGTGTCGGGCACGTGCAAAAAAGAATAGGTACCCGACTACGCTATATAAATAATTTTGTGGGTAAGGGAAAGAAACTGTCAGATGGGAAGAAAATTGGTGGAAATGCAATGCTTATGGACACACAGAGTGACTCTATTCAGAAATATTATGGGAATGCAATCAGAGGTAATAAGAATGACTTGAAAGAAATGCGAGAAGCTGTTTGGGCGATATATTTTCACAAACTCTCCACGGATCAAAAGCCTGTTCACAATCTCTGCAAAATTATTTGGTGCCCAAATAACATCGCTATTACTACCAACACAGAAAAGGATTATAAACATAAAAATTCCCTGCCCGCAGCAGTTATGGATGTCATCAAGCCAGTTTTCAGAGATCTCTCAAACCCTGACCTGTTAAGAAAATTTCTAGATGGCTACACCCAAAAAGCACGAATCAACAGCACAGTTTGGCAACATTGCCCCAAACACAAGTACCATGGATAAGTAGCTGTTAATATTGCAGTTGGCATTGCAGTACTCATTTTCAATGATGGAGCAAAAACCCGAGAAGTTCCCGTTGTGACAATGCAACTATTATGTAGATGTTTCACATCAGAATTTTTCATCTCTACTGACACGTTCACGGCTGAAAAACTCTCAGAAGAAAGCAACAGAAGCATCACTGGAAGCGAGAAGCAAGAAGGAGGAAGCGACTTGGATTAAAGGAGGTACAAGATCAATCCGAAGGCTATCCTTATTTGACTGGGAGTCAATAGGTAAAAATTTAGAAAATTTTAACAAAAAAATTAACGTCGTTTGTTGTAAAATGTTAATTTTTTTTTTCACTTATCCTGGTATAACTTTCTCAGATACTAACTAATCTGCATGAAATTTTGCATGCTTGTTCACATTATAACTGGCTGTAGCCTATTCTAAGGGAATTTTAATATCATGATTGTGTTCATTTGTATGTAATTTCAAATTTGTAATTTTTTACACACAAAAAGAGGAAAATTTCAGGTAGCATAACAAAAAATCTTTTAAATGTGTACTGTTTTCCATAGTCCGGGCTATACATACACCATTTTTGTATGTGCAGTTTAATTTGGAAGGAATTTGGCTGCACCATTTCCCTAAAAATATTTCCAAAGTGACATCTATATTTAGCATATTTCAAAAAAAAAAATTTTCACTAAAAAAAATTATTATCCCACATGTATATAATGAATTACAAAGATGTTTGTTTCATATGATAGCCTTACCAAATGGTCATTATGTCTTAAAATTTGAGAGTCCTATCTTTAGAATTGAATTTGTTATGATTTTTTTTCTAACGCCACTGATTCCCTGCTAGAACTATTGACTCGTACCTTCTCCTTCTCCTAGGCGTTTACCGGCTGTGAACTCCGACATAAAGTGATGATTATTCGCCCATTTTGGACTCTGATCATGTTTCAGAATGTCAATTTGGCTTGTACGTCTGTTTTATAGATCTGGCCCATTTGAATGCAGATTGTTGGTTCCTCGCATCTCTGACTACAAAGAAAATACCCCCCAGTCACCGGTTACGACGTGCGTTTGGTGACAGTGGGTCTATTCTTGTCTCCCTTTACAATGGGGTCAACGGAACCCACACCCGGGAATGACTATCACCTGTTAGTAGAGCCCAAAGCGGTCCTAGTTGGGAGGAACAAGTCAGCTGCTGCTGGGAATTGAACCAGGACCACTGTCTCTGCGGGCAAGCCCACTAGCTACTGTACACACTCGTTCCTCAGTTGTCCTTTAAAAGGTACAATTTGGATCGGAAAAGGGGGCGGGGAGAATAAGAGAAAATAACACATTGTTACTTGATATAGGAAATTTTCGCTGAATCTACTAACAAACATGCACACGCACAACAACAATGCAAACCAGACTTGCTGACATAAAGAAGCTATTCGGGTGTGGTGGGGAGGGGGGGAGTGGTATAGTGGTAGTTTTAGCCCTTTGGGATCAGGCTGGAACTAAAGGCCTCCCCCCCCCCCCCTAGGTTCCGTGCTGCTAATTAAAAGTCGCAATCAGGGGGCTGGGACTCCACCGCCTCCCCCCCCCCCACCACCCTCCCCGTCTGCCTCAAGTTCCACCGCCTCTGATGTAAAGTTGCACACAATGGGTCTGAGACTCACCCCCCCCCCCCCCGCCAGCCTCAGATTCCACCGCCCCTGATGTAAAGCCACACACAAGGGTGCTGAGACTCATGGGACCTAATCCCCCAGGTTCCGCTGCAACCACTATAGAGCCGTAATCGACAGTAAGAGCACAACTGACCACAGAGCTTGATGCCCCACCAGGTGATTGATGCTACTGGCCAGCCAAGCCAACATTTGTAGAGACAATTGTACACCGGGGAATAACAGTCATTTCACGCAGTCGGCAGTGGTAAGTTCTTGTTTCATCAAGTTCCAGACTTTTCTGACAGACGGGAGAAGATTGATAATTTAGTGAAATGATAACGTAGACTTAACCTCATCAGAGGGAGCCATAATGGCGGGGTTGACCTTACAGCACAAAAGTGTTTTTTCTTGAGGCGGATTTGTGTTACTGACGTGTGTTACTAGGTCGATTTAAAAAAAAAAAAGAAGAAGAAGAAGAAGGAGGAGGAGGAGGAGGATGAGAAAAAGAGGAAGAGAAAGAGGGATGAGGAAGGGAAGAAGAAGGAGAGGAAAGAGAAGAAGAAGAAGAAAAAGAAGAAGAAGAAGAAGAAGAAGAAGAAGAAGAAGAAGAAGAAGAAGAAGAAGAAGAAGAAGAAGAAGAAGAAGAAGAAGAAGAAGAAGAAGAAGAAGAAGAAAGAAGAAGAGGAAGAAGAAGAAGAAGAAGATAAAAAGAGGATGAGGAAGAAGAAGAAGAAGAAGAAGAAGAAGAAGAAGAAGAAGAAGAAGAAGAAGAAGAAGAAGAAGAAGAAGAAGAAGAAGAAGAAGAAGAAGAAGAAGAAGAAGAAGAAGAAGAAGAAGAAGAAGAAGAAGAAGAAGAAGAAGAAGAAGAAGAAGAAGAAGAAGAAGAAGAAGAAAAAGTAGAAGAAGAGGAGGAAAAGAAGAAGAAGAAGAAGAAAAACAACAACAACAACAACAACAACAACAACAACAACAACAACAACAACAACAACAACAACAACAACAACAACAACAACAACAACAACAACAACAACGAACCTTGGAAATAAATATGAAGATCACTAAAATATATAGCTATTGTGAACATAGAGAAATGATCATGGTTACCATAATACGTTAAAAAATATCCGGATATTTAATGCTGTACTCAGAGATCCAACGAAACAAAGCATTTAAGAGAAAACACAAGACATCGAATAAATGAATATTTTTATCATAAACGATTACACCTTCTTCCTTTTCATGCTTTTTAAGTTCAAACAGCATTAGTAATTTCTCTTTAAAAAAAAAAAAAAAAGTAGTTGCTTCCATGCACATCACATCAATATCATAACAAAGAGAAGGATTGCACATTTCTTCTTCTTCTTCGCGTTCACCAGCTGTACACTCTGGCGGACAGTTCTGGTTGCTCGTCCACTACTGAACTGCAGTCCTGATCCAGAACCTGAGTGTTGCGTGTGCATCAGTTTTACAGATCTCATTCTCTTGAATACAGACTGTTGGTTCCTTATGTATACCTCGACCAATTGTTTCTTGAAGCGGCCACGATCAAACACTTCCTCTAGGTTTGTATCAAGGTCATGAACCCGTACTTGACCTCAAAAAACGGGTAGTAATTTGGAGAGTCGCAGATTGTGTTATTTCAGTAAAGAGGTATTAGTAACACTGCTCTTTCCATTTACACACTGTTACACACTAGCTCACTTCTGATTGTTCAACCTTCAGTCTATCTCACTTCTCACTTCTCACGTGGACTTGGCACAAGGTTTAAGGGGTGTTCCGCAATGCCGTTGATATCGCATGTTGTAAATTTCAGCATTCCAGCGCTTTCAAAACTCCAAAAACATCGAAAAACTGGGACTAACACGAAACCCCTTTAGAGAGTGATAAAACCTATGTCACAGGCATTATGTTTCTCGGAATAAAAATAGAGCGGCACAGTTGTAATCTCCAGCAAGGTAGACTAGTCCACAAAACTTATCAATGGAACGTGACCTGCTTTGTTTGGGGAGACTAACGTTTGTTGAAATCAGTAAAGGATATATTTATGTCATCGTTATGTAGCAGGCTCTTTGCAGTACGTCGCTCTGATCACAGTCTGTTTGAAAGAAACTCGATCTCTCGCCAGCTCTCCCGCCTCATGCGCTTCCGTACCCAAGGTATCACTTACATGATGTTCCCGTCTCCGTGCTGGTCGGTATCTGCAGCTCTTTTCTCTACCATGATAAGTCGTTCCCTTGTAGGACGTATTTTTCGTTATTTTGAAGCGCCACCCTGGCTGTTGCTGGGATCGCTAATATAACCTAACGGTTAAACGCGGTGTGCAGTACCTTTCCACGATTGGTCCTCATCTGCATGGTGGCACTTTGTGTCACCGGGTGTTTATTGCTCCGTGTGATATTCTGATGGGGTAACATTTACCTACTTACTTTCCTTTTTTTTCCAAATCCGATATGGCGCTTCATATGGTCAGAATAGTTCAGTTTCCGAGACAAGATGCTGTTTACCAGTCAATCTTACTGTCGTTCAGTTCTTTTAGGATGTCAGTATTACTGTTTTCTGTAATATATTTATGTACTTCATTTCTTTATTTCATTGTTACTGTAGTGTGCACCTGCCGCGATGCAGAGAAACATACCCGGCAAAAAACTGTTCAATCATTTGTGTCTTCTTTGTCCAAACAGGAGTCACCGTGATGTGGCGGCTAGACGCTTGCCTACGGTTTCAAAGGTCGTGGGTTCAAATCCAGAGGGAGCCGGACTTTAAAAACAGTGAACCTGTCTCCCAGGTAGATCCAGGCTTAAATGGGTACCAGGTGAAGTCCTGGGAAATAACGTCGGCCAGCGTGATGTTGGCTACATATATATGTATATATGTATATAGATATGTATGCCCGATATGCATACAGGCGTTAAAAAGCGTCTTTAATCTTTGTTCGAAAATCATATTTCTTGACATATTGCTTTAAGTCGTGGACAGTCAGGAGGCGAGCAGCAGATGGGTTAGTGACTGCAGGTGCCATTATCCGATGAACCAAGATAACACTTGTGATACTGATATTTTAGATTCCTGTGTCATTTTCGCAATTTTAAAATCATGAATTGTCCTGCTAAAATATTGTCCTGTCTTCAAACTTTTATGACCCGAGTCATGTTTTTTATGGTCTAATTTGTATTTTCTGGATAATTCTACTCACTATATTTATCATCGTTATTATAAAATGTTTCCCCTGCTGCGACTGCTTCTTCTGCTTCTTCAACTAATTCCTCTTTTTCTTTTTTTTTCTTTTTTTTTTCTTTTCTGTTTCCCTTTTTTCCTTATGTCTTTTGTCTTTCTGTTGTCTGTTGGCTGTTGTCTATTGCCTATTGTCTATTGTCTTTTGTCCTTTTGTGGCTGTTGTCTGCTGTCTGCGGTCTGCTGTCTGCTGTCTGTTGTCTATTGTCTTTTGTCCTTTTGTGTTTCTGTTTCTTCTTCTTCTTCTCCTTCTCCTTCTCCTTCTCATTCTCCTTCTCCTCCTTCTTCTTCCTTCCTCTTCTTCTTCCTCCTCCTCTTCTTCTTCTTCTTCTCCTTCTGCTTCTGCTTCTGCTTCTGCTTCTGCTTCGTCGTCGTCGTCGTCGTCGTCGTTCGTCGTCTTCTTCTTCTTCTTCTTCTTCTTCTTCTTCTTCTTCTTCTTCTTCTTCTTCTTCTTCTTCTTCTTCTTTTTCTTCTGCTTTTTCTGCTTCTTTTTCTTCTTTTTCTGCTTCTTCTGCTTCTTTTTCTTCTTCCTCTTTTTCTTTGATGCTGATGTTTTTTTCCCTCTCGAATGTATTAGTAAGGATCTCCATGATGAAATGATTTGTTATCCTAGCTCTCTGCACGCCGTGTGTTATCCTTCGGACTGTCGTTCTGTTCTCGAGTTCAATATTGTTTTTAAAATCCATATCGATCACTGCTGGAATTAGAAAGTCTATATTTTGTGAAATCCATTCTAACTGCTGGTAGTGGCTCAGCAGTGTGAGACTGAGTATTATGACGTACAACTCAGTGCAATGAAGCCAATCATCCCACATTAAAACCATTTTGTAAAGAAGTTTTCTGAAGTGTTAAATAGACACAGACTGAAGAAAACCTTACTAAGTTCTAAATACCTTTAAAGGCAATCTTTCCCTACTTTAGGGGACTTCATCAGGTGCTGACAAGTGAAACAGAAAGTTACTGAGCTTGTTTTTTTATGAGCCATTTGTGTGCCAAAGAAAGGCGCAGAGAACCCGTACTGCTGTCAACTGATCGAAGTCACGCCATTATTGTATTCGATCTTTGTTCAAGTAAAAACAATTTCATTAATACGTTATCAAAAATACATTAAACTTAATTGATTTCTTTATATGTGTTCCACGCTCGAGTTGGCTGGAATCCGCAGCGTCTTATCCATGCGTGACTGGTTGGAATGGAAATAACTATTTTATTAACAACCCAGGGAAAAAAACACAAGGCTGGTGCCTAATTATTTATGGTTTTAACCTGTCTCTGCTATTAGCCGATTAGACTTGGTTTGTCTGGTTGGTTTGGCTCCTGGCTAATGATGCCGATATAAGGTTAAGAAATCAGGACGCGATTGACTGTTTTCTTTACAGCAACTTTCTCTAGGTAGCCACATTGATAAGACAGCCAGCTCAATGGTCTTCAGTTCGAATCGGAAAACGCAGACTGCGTTTTTGAATGTCAGTTTCATTCTCACTTAGAATTATTATTAGGGCTGTACCGAATAGTGATTTTTCACTATTGGGCCGAATACGAATAACTGGACCAACTATTCGGCCGAATACGAATACGAATAGATTCGTGTATAAAATATATCTATATATATATATATATATATATATATATATATATATATATATATATATATATATATATATAAAAACACACACACACACACATATTCATAATGTAAAATGTACGCTGAACTTTTACTTTACATAAAGTAGCACAGACTAGTCATCCTCTTCTTTAGCATTCTGAGCCCTTGAGGTTTACTGTTGCAGATATCACTCGTCTCCATTCGTCTCTCTGGCTGGCCTTATCTTCACAATTTGTGACACCAGTTGTTTGCAGGTCTGGCTGGACATTATCTCTCGAACTTCTTTTGTGTCTGCCTCGTGGTCTACTCCCATTTCTCTCAGGTGTATCCAGTTTTTACTTCTCTGTCTTCTGACGTTCTTTCAATATGCCCCAACCATTTTAGTCTGTTTGCTCTCATGATGCCAGTGATCAAGGGTGATTAAAACAGATTATGTGTTACGTTGTTGCTTCTCACTCTCCATTCCCCGCTGTTAGCATCTTTGATGGGTCCAAAGATTTGTCGTAAGACTGTTTTCGAAAACCTGTAATAAGGCTCCATCTCTTTTATTTATTTTTGCTTCAAGTTTCAGAGCCATATAAAACGTCTTGTCTTATCAACGTTTTATATATTTTGATCTTGGTGTTGCGAGACAGACACTTTGACTTTAGCAGAAGTTGAAGGGCATAGTATACTTTATTTCTTATTGTATTCTACATTGTATTTCTTCTCTTAGCATGTTAGAGCAGTTGAAGTTTGCACTTAAGTACTTTTATGTTTCAGTCCGTTTTATTTGTTATATTATTGACTTGGATGTGGCCGGAGTTTATATTCTTTCGATGTCTAGCTAGCTAGTATTCGTACAGAATAGTAAACATTTAAAAACATTTTATGTTTTGCATCCTTCAGTCAGTCTGTGTAAGGTCTTCAATTCCTGTGTGATCCCAGTGCTAACTTATGGTTGTGAGAGTTGGAAATCATCAGTATCAATCGATAAGAAACTAGTCGCTTTCGAGAATAGATGCCTCCGAAAGCTATTGAATGTTCACTGGTCGGACTTTAGGTCCAATACATCTATAAGACAGGAAACAAAGCAAAAATATGTGTCTGATTTTATTAGAAAGCGTCGCTGGAATTACATCGGTCACGTACTCAGAATGGACATACAGAGACTTCCCCACCAAGCCTTCATATGGTCACCAGAGGGTAAAAGAAAACAGGAAAGACCAAAAGAAACTCTCCGTAGAACCATCACAAGGGAGAGCTCAACCATAGGTCTCAGTCGCACTCAAGACCTACATCAAGTGGCAAAGAACCGACAGACGTGGAAAGCTATGACCTCTGCCCTATGCGCCATCTTTGGCACAAGAGGAATAACTAACTAAGTCAGTCTGTGGTAACTAATAACTAGGAATGAAAGAATCTTGAGTATTATAACAAATAACTAAACGTGGAAATTGTCACTGACAGCTTAGTTAATGCAGGAAAGCTGGATTAGCTTTCAACAAAACCAATCAATCCATGTTGTCAGTATTAAAGCCATGTATGCAGAAGCGGGAGTAAGGTAACTACTATTAGTATTCGGCCCGACCGCAACTATTCGGCCGAATACCGAATAGTCAACAGGTCCACTATTCGGCCCCGAAGCGAATACGAAGCGAATATTCGGTAGAGCCCTAATTATTATTGAATGTAAACCAGTGTTTCCGAAATTTGTCTTGGTCGCGGCGCCTTTTTTTCAATACAAATTTTTCTACAGCGCCCTAATCTAAGTAAAAGTACGACTATTCTTGTCTTTGTTAAATTATTATAAAGCTTTTACAATATTTCGAGGCTCCCCTGTGTAGAGGTCGTGGCTTCCCGGGCACCGTCTGGGAATCACTGCTGTAAACTATGAAATTTCCGGTGAAATAAAGGCAACCGGTGTGATGTTGGCTACAAAACCCATCAAGTGCTGGTTCGTCTGTAACTGGTCTCTGAGATCAGATCCCCAATGAGCCTAGTTTGCTTTTAAAGAGGGCTTTACGTTGTCCTTTACAACTGGATCTACAGGATCAACTCGTTACATTTAAAAGTCGTGGGAGAGTCACACTGGGTAACACTATAAATGGTTCCCAGACGGACAGTTAAGACATGACATATGTCTGTTACAGACCTCAAACTAAAGAACTTACAATCTATAAAAATTTGAGTAATAATAATAATAATAATAATAATAATAATAATAATAATAATATTAATAATAATAATAATAATAAAAACAACAACAACACACACGCAATTAAAAAAAAAAATAAAAAAAAAAAATTATTAAAATAAAAAATTATCTGCGATCTAAATTTCACATTTTCTAAATTTGTAAATGATATCTGGAACCCCTTAAATTTATTACGTAAAACCCCAATTAAAAAAAACAACAAAAAAAAATGATCTGTATTATTTCCCACGTATCAAACTGTCCAGCGTCACCAGAGTGTGTAGGAATGCCAATGTCAACTCTTTTCCTAATGCATTTACGCCAGAGTTGAATGCTAAATGTTAGCTGAATTAAGAATCGACAACATAGCACTCGGGACCAGTGTTGCCACTTTTCTTTGACAAAAAATATCCAAAACGGTTTCAAAAAATATCTAAAAAGATCTAAATCTGCGTGGAAAAGGACTAGAAAAATATTTACGATTTAAACGTAAAAAGCAGTATCTAAATGCAATGAAAAAGATCTAAATTTGGATATAAAAGATCCAAAGTGGCAACACTGCTCGGGACACTCCCATAAGCCTACTCCGGACATCTTCAGCAGCAGGCAAAGAGTTCCAGTTCCACTGGTACCATAAACTGTCTGTCTATATTCATTTCGTCTTTCCCTTGAGTGTTCAGCGTTGGCCAGATGCCCTGGTAACTCCCTGCAGCGCCATTCTCCTAAGACCGTAATGTGCCTCAGCATTGTTCACTTGCTCCAAAGGGCACTCACAACATCTTGCGCATGAGTTTGCCTAAAATACTTAAAATTAACACCTGTGAAATGAGATTCCCAAGTAAAGCTGCCAACTTCACCATCCGAGAGCAAGTGAGAAATAAATGATACTCTCAGACAGACGGTGGGAACAATGAAATGTTCCAAATTCTTTTTCCAAACAAAAGATTAAATGGTTTTCTCATCTGGTTAAAATGACTCCACAATGATTACCAACACAGGCGCTACACATGAATAGATATGAGATGAAAGCAAGAGGTCGCCCTAGGTGAAGATCGACTGATGACATTAAAGATTTCTAAATCGACAACTAATGACAATGACCACTGATACCCCTCTCCCCCCAAACCACATAAAGGAAAATAAAGAAGGAAAAAAACGCGACGCTTCACGGCAAAGATGATGATGGAGGGATAAGCTAATGATTAACATCACAACACCCCAAGGCACTCTGGACTCATTGTCAGCAGCAAACGAAGAGTTCCAATTAACTTGTGCCAGTTGCAGTCCTATTAAATAGTCTCGCTTTTCGTCAGAGAGTTGAGTGGGTAGACACATTAATGTAATACTGTCTGTATTTTGACGTATGTAACCATATCTTTATTTAGAACAGCGCAGTGGTGTCTGTCTTGAACGTAGGCAAAAAGATATATATGTAGACCAGTGCAGTGGTGTCTTTCTTGAACGTATGCAACAAGATATATATGTAGATAATTGCAGTGGTGTCTTTCTAGAACGTATGCAACAAGATATATATTTAGACCAGTGCAGTGGTGTCTTTCTTGAACGTATGCAACAAGATATATATGTAGATAATTGCAGTGGTGTCTTTCTAGAACGTATGCAACAAGATATATATTTAGACCAGTGCAGTGGTGTCTGTCTTGAACGTATGCAACAAGATATATATGTAGACCCGTGCAGTGGTGTCTTTCTTGAACGTATGCAACAAGATATATATGTAGACCCGTGCAGTGGTGTCTGTCTTGAACGTATGCAAAAAGATATATATGTAGACCAGTGCAATAATGTCTGTCTTGAACGTATGCAACAAGATATATATGTAGATCAGTGCAGTGGTGTCTGTCTTGAACGTATGCAACAAGATATATATGTAGACCAGTGCAGTGGTGTCTGTCTTGGACGTATGCAACAAGATATATATGTAGACCCGTGCAGTGGTGTCTTTCTTGAACGTATGCAACAAGATATATATGTAGACCAGTGCAGTGGTGTCTTTCTTGAACGTATGCAACAAGATATATATGTAGACCAGTGCAGTGGTGTCTGTCTTGAACGTATGCAACAAGATATATATGTAGACCAGTGCAATAATGTCTGTCTTGAACGTATGCAACAAGATATATATGTAGACCAGTGCAGTGGTGTCTGTCTTGGACGTTTGCAGTTATATCTATGTGTAGACTAATGAAATAGTGTCTGTCTTTGACGTATGAAACTAACAGTTTCTG
>CAJHNH020002334.1:55000-60000 GCA_905116865.2 Candidula unifasciata | reverse complement strand
GAAGAAACAAGTAATATATAAAGACAAAATAAAGATGTGTAATTAAGAGAATGAAGAAAGATGTAACACAAAAAGAAGAAATAAGGATATAACATATACAGGCTTAAGAATGTTGTGGATATAGCTATCAAAATGTTGTTCGTCCATCGTCCAAATTTGTAATTATCAATGATTATGAGTACGAAGATGGCTGATTAGTCCAAATGAGCATGGGGAGTTCTTCAGCAATGCGGACAACAGGTGTGGGACTAGCAAGGTGGTTCTTTCTGTTGGTGAGGCCTTAATATCTTTCACGGCACGACGCTCATACCACTGTCCGAAAGCCATAGAAAGGTAGAACGGTTTCTCCTGGATATTGCTGGAAAAGCACAGTACGAGATACGCTAGCTCCTCTTATAGAAACATTTCATAACTGACAGACAGTTAAGCAACCACGACCGTCACGGCTGTCGTGCTGTCTCTCGCTTGGCGTCCGCAACCATCGATCGGACACAACCTATTAAACCTGGACACGCTCTGCTGCAGGCATTCAAGTGACTCAATGATAAAACAGGAAGCTCTACAGACATTTTCTGCAAAGCAATAAAGCACAGTTTACATTGTAGATTCCGATTCTGTAAAAGATCAAAGTTTAAGCATAAAACACTATTGGTTTTTGTAAATAGAAGTGGTATGCAGGCTACCCTGTGTGAATACCGCGGCCCACTTTGGGGGAAATGTATACATCTTAGTTGCTCGTCGTTTACGATATGTTGTAGAACAAATCCCAACAATGTTTGGCTTTTAGTGATTTTAATTATGCAATTTTACGTTCACCAATTTGCTAATGCTTATAAATGATTACTTCTGAAAAACAACAAAAGACGATCTGTTGGCAAATCGCTGGTAGCTAGGATCGAACCCGGCCCCGTGGAATTAGGAAGCACTTACAATACAGGCACCTCTACGGGTGGTAAAAGGCGATAAATTGGGAGTGTGCTGAAATCAATGTGTTTAATCAAAAGGCGCAGATATTACGGACAAAATTAGTCAGCACCAAAAGCGCACTACGTAAGAGCAGCAGACTACACGGGAATAGGTCGACCAAGATAGAGATGGGTGAATGGAGTAAAAGAGGCACCACAGACACGCAGTATGACATTAACCCTTTGAGTCCCAGGTTGTTTAGCATCAGAGGCCCAAGGGGTAGTCAAAAATGATGTACAATCGGCGCATCTTGCGTTCATGGGGCCTCTGGACAGGAACCTATGAACGTATGATGCTTCTTTGGGACAGAACGAGTTAACGCAGACTACAAAACTAAGCAAAAGACAGAACACTTAGAGGCAATCTGCCCTCCGTGTGTAAAGTGCTCAACATCAGTGGCTATTATTATGAGTATGAACGAAAGAATGAGCGACTGAATAATAAATGAAGACTGGCCATTACTAGTGTCAGTGAATTTCCATACATGCGCCGTCCCCCTACTCAGCAGCCAATGAAGAGTCCCACAATGCCGGTGACGGTTGCAACCTAATTGAAGTTAGCATATTTATTCACCTGTGGATAAAACGGCTTCCAGATCCTTGTCTCATCCCAGCTGAATTGTTCTCTCCACCTAAGATGCCCTGTTCTGTTTGCACTGTTTCCATGATTCAATAGAGCTATCACTTTGTCGGCTTTATCATAAAGTAGTTCACCGCCTAGAGGGGCGGCAGCAGTTAATCTATTAGTAGTTCAACACTTAAAGAGTCAGCAGAAGCTAATCTATCAGTAGTTCACTATCTAAAGTGGGGACAACAGCTAATCTATCAGTAGTTTACCGTCTAGAGGGGCGGCAGCAGCTAATCTATCAGTACTTCACCGCCTAGAGGGGCGGCAGCAGCTAATCTATCAGTAGTTCACCGCCTAAAGGGACGGCAGCAGCTAATTTATCAGTAGTTCAACATCTAAAGGGAAGACAACAGCTAATTTATCAGTAGTTCACCATCTACTGGGGGAACAACAGTAAATCTATCAGTAGTTCACCGCCCAGAGGGGTGGCAACAGCTAATTCCTGCTCATTATCACACACATGCCGTAGTTAAAATAGTCCAGGGTATACTTCTGATCAGAGACGTATCATGCGACCCAAGCCACCCCGAGCGCAAGACAACAGTTTCTATTTTTAAAGTATTCTCAGTTTCAAATTTCTCTGCAGTTAACCCGAGTTCTGAAGGCGGCACTTCATTGTTGTTAAGTACTAACTACCAAGTTGTTGCTCATTCTTGTCCAGCAAGCACTCTCCCGTTTTTCAGGACAGAAAGAACTGCTACAGACTGAACCCATCCAGAGTGGATAGGGGAGTCTGAGGTAAACGGCAGTCACCTTAATGAATCGTGGCAAGACAGAATCAATGAGCAGCGGACACACTGGAGATAATCAATATGAAATCAACAAAATGAGCTGCGAATCGTTTGTAGTCTTCTGTTCTTTCATTCATACATTGTTTGTTTTTTTCTTTGACAATTAGGTCTATAGCGGTCTTTAACAGGAACATACTGACATTCACAAACACATAAGAGTATACCCATATTATCATCAACATCATCATCATCGTAATCATCATCATCTTCATCTTTATCATCATCGTTATCATCATTATCATCATCGTTATCATCATCGTTATCATCATCATCGTTATCATCATCGTTATCATCATCATCATCATAGTTATCATCATCATCATCGTCGTCGTTATCATCATTATCATTATCATCATAGTTATCATCATTATCATCACTATCATCGTCATCGTTATCATCATTATCATCATCATCATCATCGTCATCATCATCATCAATATCATCATCGTCATCATCATCAGGGCTTTGCTGAATTTCATGGGAGATTATACATCTTCACAATCTGAAGTCTTTAACTAAACTTATCAGTTAGTGTGCTGACACCCATACTTGCCATAGCAAAATATTGTCAAGAATCGTCCTAAGTTGTCTTCTTCTGTCTATTTCCTCACGGATCATTCAAGTGGTCAAAACATATTCTGGTTCTATCTCAAAATCTCCCTCTAAACAGACAGTCGAATATTTTAGGAGGTGGCAGATAGACTGCATGCAGTCGTGGAGCCTAAGCTGCATGCAGACGTGGGACCTAAGCTACATGCAGACGTGGGACCTAAGCTACATGCAGACGTGGGACCTAAGCTACATGTAGACGTGGGACCTAAGCTGCATGCAGACGTGGGACCTAAGCTACATGCAGACGTGGGACCTAGCTACATGTAGACGTGGGACCTAAGCTGCATGCAGACGTGGGACCTAAGCTGCATGCAGACGTGGGACCTAAGCTACATGCAGACGTGGGACCTAAGCTGCATGCAGACGTGGGACCTAAGCTGCATGCAGACGTGGAACCTAAGCTGCATGCAGACGTGGGACCTAAGCTACATGCAGACGTGGGACCTAAGCTGCATGTAGACGTGGGACCTAAGCTGCATGTAGACGTGGGACCTAAGCTGCATGTAGACGTGGGACCTAGGCTGCACTTTCTCGTAGGACGAATGAGGTTTGGGGTTAGGCCCAGTTCTACATGTTTTGGGGTCGTTAAAAGCATCAGAAAACGGGAAAACCCGATCTTACCAGCCTTGAAAATATTGGACTCCTGTGACGTCATCCTGGGGGAAGATATTGGGAAAGCACCTATGTGCCAGTTTCCTTCTGCTCGTTATATGACCCCAAAACGTCTCTGTCTCTAACTGTCTCTTTCTCAAGTTTGTGATCAGCTGACTTCCAATCTTCGTCTTTTTAAAATATCAGGTTTGCTTTGCTGGCTGTTCAAAAAACGTTTAATAAATCTTTTGTAAAAACCATATTTTCCAGACTTAGGATATAGTTTGGCTTGTTTTTAATTACGCGGTTTCCTGCCATATGGTAAAACAGGCTGTATACAGCATGCGCGAAATAATTTTCTCTGTATACAGCATGCGCGAAATAATTTTCTCTGTATACAGCATGCGCGAAATAATTTTCTCTGTATACAGCATGCGCGAAATAATTTTCTCTGTATACAGCATGCGCGAAATAATTTTCTCTGTATACAGCATGCGCGAAATAATTTTCTAACCAACGATGACATAAATCTTCATCGTATAAAATACGGCTTAGCCATTGCTATACTGTTCTTTATTTCTGTGACACATTTTCCGTTGGATGCTATCCATGTTCCTGTTTAATAAAATGTGCTTACTTGTCCAACAATAACACCTTAGTCTTTTATTAAACATTTAGGCAAAAGTCCCTTAACCGATATTATCATTTCTTCTGTCTTCCTCATATTTAAGCTGACGTCTATTGAATCATTTTCTACCACTTGTGTATCAGTCTCTGTACACACATATTACTCAATTTGAAAAAAAAAAAAAAAAAAAACCTTCTTATTTTAAATAAGCACTATCACCAATCTCCACATAAAGTAAAAACACACACACACACACACACACACACACACGCACGCACGCACGCACGCACGCACGCACGCACGCACGCACGCACGCACGCACACACACACACACACACCAGGGCACCAGAACCTAAGGGTTTGAACACATTACTCCCACACCACCCCCCAACCCCACAAAGCTTTAATTTATAAGCTGCATAACTCAACACCTCGCAACTAACGAAGTAGGAGACTTCAGTATATTTTAATTTTTAATTTTTACATTTTATTTAAGATATAGCATTACTATATGTTTGTGCAATTTATCAAAGTTTTTTTGTTATTATTATTAATCACTTTAAAAAGACGTAACCCCTTCCCTTCTAGGGCTCCACCATCTGAAAACATGTAAGGGTACTATGGCCCTACTCCCTCAATGTTTTGGTAGCGTTAGCGCTTTTAGCACAAATTAATACCACACACGCACATACACATAAACACACAAACCGTATATTTAGTATGCAGTAAAGTATACCCGTAAAAGTATGCAGTAAAGCATACACGTAAAAGTATGCAGTAAAGCA
>CAJHNH020002334.1:35000-47500 GCA_905116865.2 Candidula unifasciata | reverse complement strand
CTTCTTCTTCTTCTTCTTCTTCTCTCTTCTTCTTCTTCTTCTTCTTCTTCTTCTTCTTCTTCTTCTTCTTCTTCTTCTTCTTCTTCTTCTTCTTCTTCTTCTTCTTCTTCTTCTTCTTCTTCTTCTTCTTCTTCTTCTTCTTCTTCTTCTTCTTCTTCTTCTTCTTCTTCTTCTTCTTCTTCTTCTTCTTCTTCTTCTTCTTCTTCTTCTTCTTCTTCTTGTCCGACACCATCATTATCGTCTATTTGTCTTTTTCTTCTTCCCCATCCACCACTTCTTTCTCTTCGTTTTTACCTCCTTTCCTTCATTGTTTAATCCTGCATACTTTGTGTGTGTACGATATTCCCTTTCTTTATCACCATCTTCTAATGTTCTCTTCACCTTAGTCTATAATAGCAGACAGTTATGAACTCAGTCATTTGCTGTGGTTGGAACTGCTACAATACTGTAAGCAATGAAAGTGATCAGTCTTACCTGTACTCTAGTCAACAACTTGTACTCGTTCTTGTCCGCGAATGCAGACACCATCCCTCCGGCCGTCAGCACCGGAATTCCCCAATAATAGGAGAACCGTGCAACAGGAGCGATGGCGTACTCGCAGGCTGGACCTACAAACACATGTGCTGACTGGTTTACGTACATATCAATGGCTGCCAAAGGACCAAACGTTTCTGAGCAAGCTGAATCTGCCACGTTCAACACAAAACGGTATCCATGAAGAATTGTTGGGTCCTTCTGAACTGTTTCCGTGGCCAGTTGAATGGCCGGGAAGGTTGCTTGCAGAACCCACTGGTGGTTTCCCGTGAAAGGCAACAAAACCCCGATTTTGATTACGTTTGATGGTGATATTGATAAGTTTGAAGTTGGACATGGGCGGGATCGAATATGTGTGAAAACTATGCTGAATTTGGCTAGGAAAAATGCGTGCAGCCAAATCTTCATCGACATGGTAATTACGATTGTTTATAAATAAATGTCGACGAAGGTGTACAAATTCTGTTGATGAACTTCGGAAATCATCTGATGTATTCCATAGGAATTTTAACTTGTTACATCGTCTCATAATTAGATAAGTAATTTTATAGAAATGTTTTTTATGACACCATTGTTCATATCGTCAAAATGCGGAGTAGAAATTACTAGTGAGAAAAATAATAATACATAGGAGATAAGTACTGATCAGTAATGCTCATTAAACGAAAATAATGTCCACAGATAAAAATGGCTGTCACCCAAAAAATAACAATAAATGATGAAGAAATTGAAAATGTCACAAACTTTGAATATCTAGGCTCTATAATAAACAACAATGGAGACTGTTCAACAGAAATTAAAAGGAGGATGGCCATAGCAATGCAAAGATTCAACAGCCTTAAAGATATGGTTAAGCACCAGCAAGGAGACAAAAACTAGAATTTTGGGATGTATCTTCCCTGTGACTACATACAGATGTGAGTCGTGGACTATCTTTCAGCCCTAAAGAAAGAGAATAGGGGATTTTGAGTTGAAATGCTATAGAAAGATTCTCAGAATATCTTGGACAAAGAAGATGGAAAATATTGAACATCAAGTAAGATTGGCTAATAAACAGCATCCTTTCTCGAAAGCTGAAATATTTTGGTCATATCAAGCGCCACGACGGATTGGAACAAATTATAGCAGAAGGCATGGTACCAGGAAGGAGGGACAGGGGCCGACCGACACGAAGATGGGCACAGGATATAAGTGACTTCTTGACTGTGAAAGTACATAAGGCGGGAGAACTGGCGAGAGACCGAGTTTCTTTCAGGCTGACTGTGATGAGAGCGACGTTCTGCAAAGGACCTGCTACACGATGAGAAATGCTCGTTATTAAACGAGAACCACTGGATGCATTTGCACATTGGTGGCCAAGTTGTAAAGTGCAGAGATAACTTCTGTCTGTGTGTGCGGACCAGAGAAACCAGCTTAAAGTGTATGTTCTACAAACTGCGTGTTTCCAAGAGACACATTTAGCGTTATGTACATGCCACGGTGGTCTGAAGAGAACGGTGGTGGATGCTGCAGTTTCCTTAAAAAGAGGTAGAGGAAGAACTCAGCAAATGTGAATACAGGACAGTAAAGAAGCATGAGTTATGAAAGCACACAGGGCTGAAGAAATGTCTAGAGAAAGAGAGACTTTCAGGCGTGCCATGAAGAGATCGAGGTTTTGTAAAGGAGCTGTTGATTGATTGAATGACCGGTGTATAAGGACATAACCGTGATTGAATGACCGGTGTATAAGGACATAACCGTGACTGAATGACCGATGTATAAGGACATAACCGTGATTGAATGACCGATGTATAAGGACATAACCTTGACTGAATGACCTATGTATAAGGACATAACCGTGATTGAATGACCGATGTATAAGGACATAACCGTGACTGAATGACCGATGTATAAGGACATAACCGTGATTGAATGACCGGTGTATAAGGACAAAACCGTGATTGAATGACCGGTGTATAAGGACATAACCGTGACTGAATGACCGATGTATAAGGACATAACCGTGATTGAATGACCGATGTATAAGGACATAACCTTGACTGAATGACCTATGTATAAGGACATAACCGTGTTTGAATGACCGATGTATAAGGACATAACCTTGACTGAATGACCGATGTATAAGGACATAACCGTGATTGAATGACCGATGTATAAGGACATAACCGTGATTGAATGACCGATGTATAAGGACATAACCTTGATTGAATGACCGATGTATAAGGACATAACCGTGATTGAATGACCGATGTATAAGGACATAACCTTGACTGAATGACCGATGTATAAGGACATAACCGTGATTGAATGACCGATGTATAAGGACATAACCGTGATTGAATGACCGATGTATAAGGACATAACCTTGACTGAATGACCTATGTATAAGGACATAACCGTGATTGAATAACCGATGTATAAGGACATAACCTTGACTGAATGACCGATGTATAAGGACATAACCTTGACTGAATGACCGATGTATAAGGACATAACCGTAATTGAATGATCGATGTATAAGGACATAACCGTGATTGAATGACCGTTGTATAAAGAAATAACCGTGTTTGAATGACCGATGTATAAGGACATAACCAGAGCCGACATGGTGTAGCAACTACAAACTCGTCTCGGGACCTCAAGGTTGTGGATTCAAATTCGCATCAAGCCGGATATTTTTCTTCTGAAAAATGACTTTGGCTCTAGGTCGATCTAGCCTAAAGTGGGTACCAGGTTATAGCCATAGGAAGTAAAGGTGGCCAATGGGATGCTAACCAGGTTGCCCACCGATGGTCCCACTGATCGCCCACTTTTGATCTAGCACGAAATGTCAAATGGCGTGTCCTTTTTTTTTTGGGTATATACGTTATGGGTGTTGGCGTCTGTGGCTTAGGCGTTGCAAACGCGCTTTGTAATACCGGGGTGCCGGGTTCGATCCCAGCTGCGGGTCTTGCGCCCTGCGTTGGTTTCGACAGTGGCATCGAGAAGCCGACCGTCCAGGGGGCAATGGCGAACTATCGGACTTAAACTTGCCTAGAAAAACTACACAGCCAGAAAATACTGGGGTTGGTTCTGCAACGTCCTGTGAAGGATACGTAACTAACTTTTTAGACGTTATGGGTATGTATTCAAAATATATACTTAAACAGACATGCAATAACGTGTGTTTTTCTGAACATATATGGTATAATTTCAGAGATCATTACTGAACACAATAAGGTTTCTTTTCAAAAATAATCACTGAATGTAAACAAGCACTAACAGTGTATTGTCTAACAAAACAGTATAGCTATATGTCAAATCCGCCGTGGTGTAG
Source organism: Candidula unifasciata (assembly GCA_905116865.2). Classification (NCBI taxonomy): domain Eukaryota; kingdom Metazoa; phylum Mollusca; class Gastropoda; order Stylommatophora; family Geomitridae; genus Candidula; species Candidula unifasciata. The sequence continues at coordinate 43,650 of CAJHNH020002334.1, read as the reverse complement.
AGGCTAGACGCTCGCCCGCGGATCGAAGATCGTGGGTTCGGTTCCTGACTTGTTTTTTCTTCTACAAATGATCTTCACTTCCAGGTCCACCCATCCTTAAATGGGTACAAGATGAGTCATGTGAAGTAGAGGCAATCAGCGTGATATTGAGAACATCACCTATCAAGTGCTGACTGGTCTATCAAATATAGGTCTAGCCCGCTATGCCTAATACCAACAAAAGAAGGAAAGTGACATTTACGTCAGATTTCTATGAATGTATTCTGTTTTTCAGAGGTAACTGATTGATTCTCATCTTTACTTCTTTCTAGACGATAGTATTATACTGCGCTGTGAGGAGACATGAGACTCACAGCCTATGGCGATAGCCAGTGTGACTAGCAAGACCCGCCCACGTTAAGAAGTCTTCCACGATGAAATTTCAAGACCGGTGTTATCAACATATGTGTTTACTCCTATTCTTCTCAGACGCTCAGCTCTCACCTTTTCTGTTGTTCCCACTCCACACAACACGACACTTGGCACTCTGTTCCCACGAGTCCACCTCAGTACCTGTAGCATTCAGTCCCTCTTGCACACATCTTTGTATCGAAACAGAGATCGGCCTCGACATTTTTTACCTGTGTTTAATTCACCCCAGAGGATGTCCTTAGAGAGAATTCCAGAGTTGATCACTGACAGTATAAACACACTATCCTTCCATCGACTGATTGGTCCCCCCGCATTCTTTTGTAACAGTTCGCGGTACCATCCTGATTTTAAAGTATAAGATTCTTGATGGCAGACCAACTAAGCAGATCCAAGATATCCTGTTCAATCTCTAAAGAAATTATAATTAGGGCACGCCTAACGGCGACACAAGCCAGGTGTATCATGCAGTTCTGTGTGGGTAAGGACATTTATGATCTTTGCTTCTAACTGTATCTCTGGGTTTGTTGGTAAGTTGCGTATCCTTTACAGGACGTTGCAGAACCAACCCCCAACACACCTGGCTGTTGTGTGGTTTTTCTAGGCAAATTTACGTCCAGTATTTTGCCATTGCTTCCTAGACGGTCGGCTTTCTTGATACCCCTGTCGAAACCAAAGCAAGGCGCATGGCCCACAGTTGGGATCGAACCAGGCATCCCGCCACTACGAAGCTTTTGCATCGACTTAGCCACAGAGCCGACTCTGCGTTTGTATGTAACAGTAAGGTAAACATTCATTGTAAGTATGAGTAAAGACTTTCCACGTCTTCGAGCCTTTTGGGCATGTTGGGCTGGACCTATATGTTACTGATCAATCAGCACCCGGTGGGTAATGTCATCAAAATTAAGTTAGACGCCTTTACTTCCCATCACTTTTACCTGATACCCGTTAAAGGCTGTGTCGACCTGGGAGCCAAAGCGTTTTGTACAAATGTCCAGCACCATCCGGATTTAAATCCGCGACCTTCAGATTCGCAGGCGAGCGCGCAGCCGTTACACCACGACGACCCCCATATACACGACTGTGTGTGTGGTGTGTGCGTATTGGCTTTTTTACCCCACCAGGACATCACACAAGCGATAAACACCCGATGACACAAAGTGCCACCATGTGGATGAGGATCACCGTGGAGAGGTCCTAGAAACCGCGTTCAGACATTTGGCCATAATAATGACCTGCCTATATTGCGACCCCTGGCAAAAGCCAGAGTGGGGCTTCAAAGAACAAAAAATAACGTCCTAAGAAGGGCGTAACGTGTGTGCGTATGTGTATCCCAAGCTTATATTTCGTACAGTTCAAGAATCAATGACATTATCGTTGTAAATATAGTTCAAGGGAAACCACTCAAAAAATCACAAGTGCCCAAGAAGAGAACATTGGTTGTTACCCCTGCTAAACAGTTTCTCAACTTCTCAATAAATTTATCTTTTACCTTCCTTCGAAAGAGTGCAACTGCAGGAACCAGGAGTCTGCAAACAAATAAGACAGTTCTGATAAACGGATGGGCATGCAAAGCTAATTCCGAAGAACATTTAAAGTCCAGACTTGGAAAAAGGAAGAGAGAGAAAGAGAAGAGAGAGAGAGAGAGAGAGAGAGAGAGAGAGAAGAGAGAGAGAGAAGGAGAGAGAGAGAAGGAGAGAGAGAGAGAGAGAGAGAGAGAGAGAGAGAGAGAGAGAGAGAGAGAGAGAGAGAGAGAGAGAGGATATGATCACCGTAATCTACCCAATATGGGATGCTAGTTTTTTAGAAGCCCCAACCCAGCTGTGGTCGGCTACCTAACGGCTGAACCGCGTTTCTGGGTCCTATCTCTGAGTGATTCTCATTTAAATGGTGCCACCTTGTGTCACCGGGTGTTTATCGCTCAGTGTGATATTTTAGTACGGTCAAACGTCAATTAGTCAAAGGAGAGAGAGACAAGGCGAAAGGAAGAGAGAGAGAGAGAGAGAGAGAGAGAGAGAGAGAGAGAGAGAGAGAGACATAGCGAACGGAAGAGGGAGAGAGACATAGCGAAAGCAAGAGAGAGAGAGAGAGAGAGAGAGAGAGAGAGAGCAAGAGAGCAACTAATATTGTGAAATACTGAGAGTGCGAGCTACAGAACAACTCAGTAAACAAGCAGACCGACAGACCACAGACCACAGAACGACCGACCGACCCACCGGACGACAGACAGGACAGACAGGACAGACGAGAAAGGCGAGACAGACAGGACAGACAGGACAGACAGACAGACAGACCTGCAGATTAGACTGACAGACAGACAGACAGACAGACAGACAGACAGACAGACAGACAGACAGACAGACAGACAGACAGACAGGCAGGCAGGCAGAGAGAGAGAGAGAGAGAGAGAGAGAGAGACAGAGACAGAGACAGAGAGACAGAGAGAGAGAGAGAGAGCTAGAGCGAGCTAGAGCGAGCTAGAGCGAGCTAGAGCGAGCTAGAGCGAGCTAGAGCGAGCTAGAGCGAGCTAGAGCGAGCTAGAGAGAGCTAGAGAGAGCTAGAGAGAGCTAGAGAGAGCTAGAGAGAGCTAGAGAGAGCTAGAGAGAGCTAGAGAGAGCTAGAGAGAGCTAGAGAGCTAGAGAGCTAGAGAGCTAGAGAGCTAGAGAGCTAGAGAGCTAGAGAGCTAGAGAGCTAGAGAGAGAGAGAGAGAGAGAGAGAGACAGATAGACAGACAGACAGACAGACAGACAGACAGACAGACAGACAGACAGACAGACAGACAGACAGACAGACAGACAGACAGACAGACAGACAGACAGACAGACAGACAGACAGACAGACAGACAGACAGACAGACAGACAGACAGACAGACAGACAGACAGACAGACAGACAGACAGACAGACAGACAGACAGACAGACAGACAGACAGACAGACAGACAGACAGACAGACAGACAGACAGACAGACAGACAGACAGACAGACAGACAGACAGACAGACAGACAGACAGACAGACAGACAGACAGACAGACAGACAGACAGACAGACAGACAGACAGACAGACAGACAGACAGACAGACAGACAGACAGACAGACAGACAGACAGACAGACAGACAGACAGACAGACAGACAGACAGACAGACAGACAGACAGACAGACAGACAGACAGACAGACAGACAGACAGACAGACAGACAGACAGACAGACAGACAGACAGACAGACAGACAGACAGACAGACAGACAGACAGACAGACAGACAGACAGACAGACAGACAGACAGACAGACAGACAGACAGACAGACAGACAGACAGACAGACAGACAGACAGACAGACAGACAGACAGACAGACAGACAGACAGATAGATAGATAGATAGATAGATAGATAGATAGATAGATAGATAGATAGATAGATAGATAGATAGATAGATAGATAGATAGATAGATAGATAGATAGATAGATAGATAGATAGATAGATAGATAGATAGATAGATAGATAGATAGATAGATAGATAGATAGATAGATAGATAGATAGATAGATAGATAGATAGATAGATAGATAGATAGATAGATAGATAGATAGATAGATAGATAGATAGATAGATAGATAGATAGATAGATAGATAGATAGATAGATAGATAGATAGATAGATAGATAGATAGATAGATAGATAGATAGATAGATAGATATAGATAGATAGATAGATAGATAGATAGATAGATAGATAGATAGATAGATAGATAGATAGATAGATAGATAGATAGATAGATAGATAGATAGATAGATAGATAGATAGATAGATAGATAGATAGATAGATAGATAGATAGATAGATAGATAGATAGATAGATAGATAGATAGATAGATAGATAGATAGATAGATAGATAGATAGATAGATAGACCAACTATCAAAATGATACAATATAAAGACAGTAATATAAATCGACAAAAAGTGATGAGTATGAATTCATCACGGAGTGAGAGACAGAAGTAAAAGAAAAAGTAGAAAAAACGTGAAGAAATGTGGACAGATAGAAAGCGAAACACAAAGCGAGCGACGAGCGGACGTAAAATATAAAGGAAATCAATACGTGACTTTTAGAACCATGACCCTTATGAAGCTGTGATAATTACCCCCATTGTGTGACCCACTGGGCTGTCCGTCATTTGGCTGTCTTTAAATAGTTGAAACAAATAAAAAGAAGATGGATTGGATGAACACCAGAAGAATTATAAAACAAACCAACCACGATCAGAAAATACAAGGATAGTCGGTAGTGAGTATATTCCGGGCATCTAAATTTAAAGGGGGTTATAAAAAAGTTTATCAAGATATTACTTCTTGAATCGGTAGTAGGTAATGGAGGTTATCTTCGCAACAAACGGGTCACCTTATAATTCTTCCCCCGCCCACCGCTCAGTAAAAATCATACTTTTTAGTCTCATCTGTGAAACCAGTGAACAGCAAAATAGTCCCTAAAACATCCGGAAACATCCACATCTAGTAAATGCAAAACCAGTCGCTAGAGGTGCCAACACTCACAGTCACCACCAGGACTGCCATTTGTCAATGATGGAAGCAGTCTGTAATGATGAGCGAGCCACACATACGCAATAGTATTGTATATGGCACAACGCTAGCCCAAACGAAAACTGGGAAACTCACGACATGACCCATCTGTCAAATGATACTAGACCTATTCTGTGACAGGAGTTACAGTTGATTCACGACAATTCACGCCTAGTTGATCTGAATTTCTGTATAGATGGTTCAGTGTTGAAAGAAAAGAGAGGTGCCTGCGGGTTCGTAGCGAAAGCCAGTGGGAAAATCTGTAGTACTAGATAGCCTAGCATTTGACACCACAACATCTAGGAAGAGAATGGAGGTGGAGGCGGTAACTGCAGCTCTCCAGTGGCTAGAGAATAAGAAGCATACACATGTCGTAATTGTAGACAGGGATGCTTCGAGCACAGTGGCAAGCTTCACTGGAATGGTCACGGGTAGCCCACCCTCCCCCCCCCCCACGTGTTTTGTGGTGCAGAAAACGCCATGTGGCGTTTTCCCCACCACAAAACACTCGGGGAAAAAGGGGGGGGGGGGGGGGGGGGGCTCTACATTTTTAAGAACGTTTAGCTGCCTTGTGCCAGCAATGTATAGTCGTCTTCTTGTGATGGTTTTCTCAAACATATATTCTTCTTTTGTCGACTCAGTGTTACCAGGTTGTTGCTCAGTGTCGTGGTTTTTGTGTGTTTGTCTACTGCTTCTCAGACAGCTTGGGTGGTGGATTTGTTTATCTGTTCACAGACTACAGCTACACCAGTGTTTTTCAAACTTTTATTAGTCACGACGCCTTTTTTCAATTAAAATTTTTCCACGGCGTCCTAGCCTGAGTAAAAGTATGACTGTTGGTATGTTCGGTTAGTTGCGTATCCTTTTCAGGACGTTGCAGAACCAACCCTAGCAGCCCCTGGCTGTTGTGTGGTTTCTCTAGGCAAATTTATGTCTAGTAGTTTGCTATTTCCCCTGGACGGTCGGCCCCCTGATACCACTGTCCAAACCAACGCAAGGCGCATTGCCCGCAGCTGGGATCGAACCCGGCATCCCGGCATTATGAAGCGTTCTCATCGACTTGCCACATAGCCGACTATTGGTATGTATTAGATACAAAACAAATAAGACTTGTGCATCTTAGAATATTTCGCGGCGCCCCTGTAAAGAAATCGCGGCTCTCCGGGGCACCGCGGCGCAAGGTTTGGGAATCCCTGAGCAACACAATTTATCAACCTCTTTCTTTGTCTTCCCCTGCAATTGACACTATATCAGCACCTGATCCTGTCAGTGGTGGATTATGGCCTGGGACTGCTTACCGTCTCAAAGATTCAGATGGACAAACTAGAGCGCATACAGAACGCGGCTATGCGGGTCATTCTGGGTTGCACCAGAGACACCCCAGTGGTGTGTATGCGATACATCCTTGGTTTGCCGACAGTTGCAGGTAGGCACAAGGTGATGCAGGCGAAGTCATATCTCAGAGTATCTGCAGACACAGACCACCCTCTGCATGAAGCTCTGGGTGCAGTTAAGGGTCATCGGCTGATAAGAGGGAGGTCATGGATGGCTCAGGCAGAAGACACAATCAGACAGGTTTGCATCCTTTAGGCGAGGAAAGGAGTGGGTCAAAGTGCCACCTGAGCAGTCAGACTTGTGTAGAGTCATAATCACGCTGAGCCGGGAATGCAGAGACTGGCCAGCAGGTGCCACAGAGGTGGAAATTCAGCAATTGATTCAAGATAATGCTCGCTCAGAGGATTTGATCATTTACACAGACGGTTCAGTGTCAAGAGGCAGAAGAAGTGCTTGGGGCTTTTTAGCAAAAGTTAATGGTCGACGTTTGGTGCAGCAGAGCCTAGCATATGATACCACAACATCCAGCTTAAGAATGGAGGTGGAGGCGGTCACTGCAGCTTTCCGCTGGTTAGAGAACACGACACACACACACATTGTAATTGTAACTGATTCAGAGGGCATGCTGAGGAGGATCAGAACAGGCATGCTTCGTGCAGAGTGGCATGCTTCGCTGCGGAGGACACGAGTGAGTATTGTCTGGATTTTTTCACCGGGTGACGCCGGTGTGTTGGGAAATGAACAGGCGGACAGACTGGCTGGCTCTGCACAACTTGGTGGAATACTGCTGCATGATAGAGCTGACGTGGTTAGTGCCTTGTGGGAGAGCGTGTACAGTGCGGAGGATGGATCACCACAGTTTGGTGAGATTGGTGCAGTTGGGGGTGACGAGAGGTTCTGGCAGAAGCTCAGGGCTCAGAGGAAAGGCAAGACGGACATTTAATCAGAAAGCTACTGGCACCATTAGTATCGGAACTCTTCGCTGGCTGCTGAAGATGGAGACGGAGCGCTTATGGAAATGCCCCGGGTGCTGTGATGTCGGTTCTTGAATCAAATCAAATCAAATCAAATTGTCTTCCCCTCGCTTTCCTCCTAGATTTTTTTTTTTTTTTAATCGCAATTATTATTATATATATTTCTGTATGTGGCACTCTTTAAGAACTTTAATCAATCTCATAAATAAAGGAATTCGTTTCAGGGCGTTAATATCTTTACTCAAATAATTTGATCCAGGGACTGATGTTTGAGAATCACTGCTGCAACGGAAGTAGTCACTTACAGGAGAAACGGAACGGGCTAACGAACCCGATTTAAAGTGTGCAAGGCAGGGTTGCCATATTGGCATTTTTGATGCCAGATTCCACAAATTTGGCATATTTGAAATTAAACTGGCATTAGATAATATACTGGTATATTTTGGCATATTTGGGTGTTTCCTGGCTTTTCTTAGCAAGATGTGCTCACATTTTCTTCATGGTTCCTCCATTAGAAACATGCAGATTTACTAAAAGCAATGTAGACCTACCGTTAACATCTTTATTTCAGTTTGACTTTGTTGTGATGTCCTGGTACGGACTAACGGAGATTCACGCCATTTCTTTTTATATTTATTGTCTTCATAAACGGATCCTGACTTCGATAAACCAAGGCACTGTAATTTATATTGATTTACAAGAATAAATGCGGGATATAAAACTGAAACTCACAACTGATACCAAGTGATTTAGACTGTTCAGAAAGTACTTAAGGACTGAAAAATATATAGACCTATATAGAGGATATAGACCTAGTTTTTTCTGTGATAGATTTTATTTTATTACTTTAATCAATGGCCACGTCATCCAACAAAATGGAAAGCATAATAGTAACTGGAAAAAAACATTGATGATTTTCGGAACAAAAATATGACATCATTATAGATGACTGCATCCTATTTGAGAAAACTCTTAAAGATTTTACATCTGAAAAGGTTTACACTGTATATTCCACTGGTTCCAGTGATGAGGACAGTGAAGAATTTAATCTAGAGCTATTAATGTGAAGTGGTTGCAATGTTAGACTTTATTTGGCATTTTCTTGCATATTTTGGGTAATGGTTTGGCATAAAATGAAGTTTTTTTTTATCTGGCAACCCTGCAGCAAGGCACCCACGCCGTGAGGTGAAGACAATTTGACCATCGATCAACAAGTCAACAGACAAGTTTGCCACAGGAGGGAAAAATGACACGCGGGGAACATACTGACATTAACATCTTCAATGCGAGAAACATAATTAGTTTAATGCTGAGCCGGAACAGAAATACCATAGCAAACACGAATATCCGCTTACTGA
>CAJHNH020002334.1:0-30000 GCA_905116865.2 Candidula unifasciata | reverse complement strand
CCCAACGCCCAGAAAAGGTCTGTTTGTCATAACGCTAAGAAAAGGTCTGTTTGTCTCAACGCTAAGAAAAGGTATGTTTGTCTCAACGCTAAGAAAAGGTCTGTTTTTCTCAACGCTAAGAAAAGGTCTGTTTGTCTGAACGCATAAAAAAGGTCTGTTTGTCTCAACGCTAAAAAAGGTCTGTTTGTCTAAACGCTAGGAAAAGGTTCTGTTTGTCTCAACGCTAAGAAAAAGTCTGTTTGTCTCAACGCTAAGAAAAGGTCTGTTTTTCTCAACGCCCAGAAAAGGTCTGTTTGTCTTAACGCTAAGAAAAGGTCTGTTTGTCTCAACGCTAAGAAAAGGTCTGTTTGTCTCAACGCTAAGAAAAGGTCTGTTTTTCTCAACGCTAAGAAAAGGTCTGTTTGTCTGAACGCATAAAAAAGGTCTGTTTGTCTCAACGCTAAAAAAGGTCTGTTTGTCTCAACGCTAGGAAAAGGTCTGTTTGTCTCAACGCTAAGAAAAAGTCTGTTTGTCTCAACGCTAAGAAAAGGTCTGTTTTTCTCAACGCCCAGAAAAGGTCTGTTTGTCTTAACGCTAAGAAAAGGTCTGTTTGTCTCAACGCTAAGAAAAGGTCTGTTTGTCTCAACGCTAAGAAAAGGTCTGTTTTTCTCAACGCTAAGAAAAGGTCTGTTTGTCTGAACGCTAAAAAAAAAGTGCCAATAAACAATTCGGTACCGATGTGACAGTCGCGACAGGAAGTTATTACGAGGTCTAAGCGACTCCAAAAAAATTAAAGGAAACATAAAATTATAACAAAATTTCGGCCACCAAGATAATTTTGCTTATAACGCTCATGGATTGCCAGTTTGTCTACACAAAAATAAGACATATGATAGACTACTGGCGTAAAAATGTCTTTCATATAAAATTAAATACGTTGTAATTTCAAACCTATCTTGTGCAAATATATCAACCACTGAGGTTAGGGGAGTCCCAGTGGCGGAGCTGCTAGACGCTCGCTGCGGATCGGAAGGTAGTGGGTTCGCTCCCTGGAGGAACCGGTCTTTTTTCAAAAATGAATTTGGCTCCCAGGTCGACTCACCCTGAGTGGGTACCGGGTGTAGTCCCGGGAAGTAGAGGCGGCCGGTGTTATGCTGACCAAATCACCCATCTTGTGCCGATTGGTCTATAAAAATATAGGTCTAGCCCTATATGCCCTATGCGCCTAAAGGCGTGTAAAAGGGTCTTTTACGTTTTTTCTTACTGAGTTTAGGTTCATTTTTCCAATATACATACTGCCTATTTTCCAAGTTCTGCCACAACCCCATAATTTTTAACTGTTTAAAAAGTCTAAATTATAATCTTAAAAAAAAGGCACCTTTCCCTCACCTCTGTGCCCAGTGATGTCAAAAACCCCTTGAACCTCGAGAGTCCTTGGAAAACCAGTTGGGAACGACAGGACTGCATGATTGTTTTCGGTTACGGATGATCTTGCACGCTATGATCCCAAATTATTCAACAAATTCGTTCTTTTTATCGCTCCGGCTTCTAACCATTTTAACACCACTGTCGCTCCCTATCATTGCGGTCCAATCTTTGCGACAACTGTCTTTCTTTTCTGATGTACAATCAGTACAGTAGGTTGACTTTGTTTCACTACAATAGCTTCAATGAAGAACCAGAGATCGAGATAGATTACGCAAGCGATGGATAGATGCAATATCCAAGGCCGTATATACCTGCATCTATGTAGCACATAGCGAGGTTCGCACTCTGTGCTTCTGTAAAACCTGAGGTTTAAAGACACAACAGGGACACCAATGAATCTCATTAATACTGTTTGCACCATTCTTCTATAGGGGGCTGCGTGATCTCGAGGCATGGCGTCAGCCTCGAGTGCTAGAGGGCAGGGGTTCAAACCATTATAAAGGCTGCGATTTTTTGGGGGTCATTAGTAATTTTTCCAGGTCTCTGCGTAGTAAGACCGGACGCCCATGTGCATTGTTACTCACTTAAAAAATCCCTTGGCAGTTGGAAATCGAAAAGAGTAGCCTAACGGGGCTGCCCAGGAAAAATTTGGAGTTAAAAATCTACCCAAAGTATTTCAGGATCCTCGCCAGTGTAAAAGAGTTCGTGCACAGCGATGAGATTTTTTTCAGACACACGTTCGAGTTAGAAGAAGAACGTAGCACTTATGGGTTACACCGGTGTACCATGATGTTGATCCGTTAAATAAAAAAACAATAAACATTCTTCTATGTGGCCGGTGTGCTGCTGACCACATCACCCATTTTGTGCCCTTGGTCTATAAAACTATAGGTCTAGCCCTATATGCCCTATACGCCTAAAGGCGTGGAAAGGGTCCTTTACTTTTTTTTACTTTCTATTCTTCTATGAAGCCACTCTCCGAATTTTAACTGGACTGAATGGGTAAATGTGTAGTGACGGTGACTTGTAGACTAAGCTTAGGGTTGCTATATTGGCATTTTGTATGCTAGATTCCACAACTGGCATATTTGAAATTGAACTGGCATAAGATAATGAACTGTCATATTTGGGTTCTTTCTGGCTTTTCTTATGAAGTTGTGCTCACATTTTCTTCATGATTCCTCTATGAGAAACAAGCAAATTTTCTAAAAGCAATGTAGGCCAACAGTTAACATCTTTATTTCAGTTTGACTTTGTTGTGATGTCCTGGTACGGACTAACGGAGATTCTCGCAATTTCTTATTGTATTAATGTCTTCCTAAACGAATCGCGACTTCGATAAACCAAGGCCCTCTGTAATTTATGTTAATTTACTAGAATAAATGCGGGATATAAAATCAAAACCCACCACTGATACCAAGTGATTCAGACTGTTCAGAAACTACTTGAGGACAGAAAATAGAGAGTATACAGACCTAGTTCTATCTGTGATAGATTTTATTACTTTCACTAATGGCCACATCATTAAAAAAAAAAAGTATCTTATGACATCGCAAGTATAATAGTAACTGGAAGAAAACATACCCACGGCTGAAAAGATCTTCAGACGGATCAGAGGCAGCATATTGCAAATCGTGTAACTGCACTGCTGCACCAAGAATTAGTAGCATATCAAATTATGAAAAAAAACCAAAAGACAGGATAAAAACTCCGTCAAAAAGCCAGTCACAGCTTATTACAACTATTACTCCTATGCAAAGTAATGATAAAGTTAAAGGCAGCAGAGTTGCGACTTGCTGTAGGCATGACCTGCCATTGTGCAATACGCACAATTGATAATTTAAGTGAAATCATGAGAGCGCATGGTCGGGGGAGTACATTAGAGCACATACAGTTGCATATAACTGAATGTTCATGCCTAATAAAAAATATAATTTCGCCTGCACTTAAGGATGACTTTATTGATGATTTTCGGAACACGAAATATGCCATCACTATAGATAAGCTGCAAAGACTTCATCCCATGTGGGAAAATGCTTACAGAACACACACACCCCCCACCCACACCCACACCCCACACCCACACCCACCCCCCCCCCACCCCCCCACCCCCCCCCCACACACACACACACACACACACACACACACACACACACACACACACACACACACACACACACACACACACACACACACACACACACACACACACACACACACAGAGAGAGAGAGAGAGAGAGAGAGAGAGAGAGAGAGAGAGAGAGAGAGAGAGAGAGAGAGAGAGAGAGAGAGTGAGGATGACAGTGAAGAATTAAATCTAGAGCTTTTGATGTAAAGCGAGTACAATGTTGCACTTATTTTGGACTTTTCTGGCATATTTTGGGTAATGGTTTGGCATAAAATTAAGTTTTTTATCTGGCAACCCTGACTAAGCTAGGTAGTTTCCACCTCCCTCATTGCTGATAATTCAACTCCGTAGGTCAGGACCTTCTATGTAAAGGAGCTCCTATGGTAAATCGATTACCTACAGTTTTCATGGAGGAGCTGCGATAGGGAAGACGACTGCCTCACTGCCCGAAGCTCTTTGGTTGAAATCCCCATCCAGACCTTTTGTGTTTATCATATGATCTAACTCGCCGGCGTGAAATGGGTGCAAGGTAATGTCCTAAACAGTGTCCCTGTCTTCATCTTCTTCTTACTTTATCTCCTTCTTCCTTTACTTTCCTCCTTCTAGTTCTTTCTTCCTCCCATGCTTACCTCGCATTTTTCCTTCTTTTATTTCCTCTCTTTTTCATCATGATCTTCTTCTTCTTCTTCTTTTTCTTCTTCTTCTTCTTCTTCTTCTTCTTCTTCTTCTTCTTCTTCTTCTTCTTCTTCTTCTTTTTCTTTTTCTTATTCACCCTTAAATGGTCAATGTCATGGTGTCTTGTGATTTACAGTTAGGCTGCGATAATTGGGCCTTTCTGAACAAAATATTCAAATTCAGCAAAATCCTTCATTAGACGCCTCTTAAGACATGATTGTTTATGTGCAGTGGGTATATACTGTAAGCTCCCTTTTCTTTTTGAATTTCCCTGCGAGTCCTACAGGGAGAATCAGGGTAAGTAAAAGCGACCAGAGTTACGTTTGAACACATCACTAATCGAATGCCGAAACACCTGTAAAAATATTAGATTCAGCACTGTAAGCCCAGTGTATTATCGCGTGATGTGGTTCATTGACAGATTTTATGCCGGCAACAATTCAGTCGGTCAAAGCGATATGTACGCATTAGTACTGATCTATTGTCCGTGACGCGCCAAATTTCCGACTTATTCAAGAGCATCTGTCAGGGGACTCAAGCCCCACTCTTTTCAGTTCGCATGGAAAAGAAAAGGGGGGGGGGGGGGGAGGGGGCCCTTGCACTTTCGCTTGTCATCAGATTGCTAACAATGGCATGGGCTGGGTACAAGTATCGACGCGGCTATGTTTTATAATTGGAGGACTATTTCTGTTGTCCACAAAGAGCTTGTTGGATATCCCGTCTCTCGTCTAGGGATATATTCAGCGTGGGCCGGTCTCATGTTCTTCATTCTGGTGCTATGTTCCTTACTGGAAAACGAAACACCATTAATATGGAAGAATGTTTCCTCACTTGTGCTGACATAATCAATACTCCTCTTCGACAGCAAGGTGTACGGCTCTTGGAGACCTTCTTCTTCTTCTTTTCTTCTTCTTCTTCTTCTTTTTCTTCTTCTTCTTCTTCTTGTACGGCTCTTGGAGACCTCTTTCCTATTCTTTCTTCTTCTTCTTCTTCTTCTTCTTCTTCTTCTTCTTCTTCTTCTTCTTCTTCTTCTTCTTCTTCTTCTTCTTCTTCTTCTTCTTCTTCTTCTTCTTCTTCTTCTTCTTCTTCTTCTCCTCTCTTCTTCTTCTCCTTCTTCTCTTCTTCTTCTTCTTCTTCTTCTTCTTTTCTTCTTTCTTCTTCTTCTTCTTCTTTTCTTTCTTCTTCTTCTTCTTCTTCTTCTTCTTCTTCTTCTTCTTCTTCTTCTCTTCTTTTTCTTCTTCTTTTCTTTCTTCTTCTTCTTCTTCTTCCTTCTTCTTCTTCTTCTTCTTTAGGCTTATTCTTCATCTTCTTCTTCTTCATCTTCTTCTCTTCTTCATCTTCGTTTCTTCTTCTTCTTCTTCTTCTTCTCTTCTTCTTCTTCTTCTTCTTCTTGGTCTTCTTCTTCTTCTTCTTCTTGTTTTCATTCCCCCCGTCCATTTATACCGTTGTAAGCTTGTTCGTCCATTTATACTTTGGCTCCCATTTCAGGGCTTGAGTTTTGCGTGTACATCCGTTTTGCTAGCTTACTTGTGTGCAGCTGGTTTTTCAATGCCGCTCAGACTTTAAAGGACGTCCTCAGCTACTCTTCTAGGGGTGGCATTGGGTCTTTTCTTGTCCCCCCCCCCCCCCCCCCCCTAATAGGGGACGGGAACCTATACGGGGAGGGCGTCATTGTTATAAAATCTTAAGAGGTTGAACAGGGTAACTAGGCGTCGTTCCAATGTCTTTGCAACCAAGGATGAATAATTACAAGTCGCAAGTTTAATGAAATTATCAGATCGCAAAACTGGAAAGGGAAATGCAGACATTTCTATTCAATCCCACTTTCAGTTATTTAGGAACCATCCAGATACTTGACTCCTACGACATGCTTGTTGGGGAGGCAGTAGATCTATTCCTGTCTTTACACAATGAGGTCTCGTAACATACACGGGGAGGACTTTGATCCAAGATCAATCATAAATATCTGTATAGCTTCTTAAGGGACAACAAAAAAATTATATATAAACATATATATATAAATATATATATATATATATATATATATATATATATATATATATATATATATTTATATATATATATATATATATATATATATATATATATATATATATATATATATATATATATATATATGTCGAGTCTGTGGCTAAGTCGATGCCAACGCTTCAGAATGCCAGGATGCCGGGTTTGATCCCAGCTGTGGGCCCTGCGCCTTGCGTTGGTTTCGA
This sequence comes from Candidula unifasciata, assembly GCA_905116865.2. Lineage (NCBI taxonomy): Eukaryota > Metazoa > Mollusca > Gastropoda > Stylommatophora > Geomitridae > Candidula > Candidula unifasciata. Next base: position 23,556 of record CAJHNH020002334.1, on the reverse strand, counting down.
CAGTGGTATCAAGAAAGCCGACGGTCCAGAAGCAATGGCAAACTACTAGACGTAAATTTGCCTAGAAAAACCACACAACAGCCTGGGGGGGTTGGTTCTGCAACGTCCTGTAAAAGATACGCAAATAACCTAATATATATATATATAAAATATAATGTTCAAAATTGGACCGCTCTCGTGGTATTCAGGTTTGCTGAAGAAAGCAATGCCGTGGAAGAGTTTAGGGCCTGACCATGTCGTATCCCCAAAGTTACTAGTGACGGATCATGACACTGTAGCCAACTTTTATTGTGGATGGACGAGGTCATAGCTTTCCACTGTCGGTTTTAAACAAAATTTTAATCCGACTTTCGCTATGGTTGAGCTCTCCCAGGACCGGAGAGTTCTTTTGGTCTTTCCCTGTTTTTTCTTTTAAGTGAAGCCCAAAGGCTTGGTGGGGAAACTCTCTGAATGTCCATTCTGAGTACGAGACCCCAGCGACGCATTCTAATAAAATGTGTAGCCAACCATCTCATGGAAAGTTACAAACTTGTTTAAACACATTTTCATCCGTATTTTTAGCCTGTCCTTTGACACAACGTCGCTCTAATGAAGCCCACAGTTATGCCTGAAGGAACCCGGTCTCTAGCCAGTTACCTCCCGCCTCATAAACTTAAAATAAATCAAGAAGTCACATTATATCCTGTGCACAACGTCGCTCTCATCACAGTCTGCCCTCGGTCGTCTCTCGCCATGCGCCCTCCTTCCTGGTACCATACCTTCTGCTATAATGTTTTTCCCAATCCCACATGGCGTTTGATATGGACCAAAATATTTCAGCTTCCCAGAAACGATACTCTTTATTAGCCAATCTTCCTTGATGTTCAGATCTTTTAAGATGTCAATGTTTCTCCTCTTCTTTGTCCAAGATATTCTGAGAATCTTTCTATAGCATAATAACAATAAATAACAGTCTGAGATAATATTCCCATAGTAATATAATTAAAACTAGAACAAATCAGAAGAAAATATTTTAAATATATTTAAAAGAAAATTGCATTTAAAATATAGTATTCCCCCCCCCCCCCCCACACCCAAAAAATGTAGCTTATGAGGTATTAAGATGTAGTTTAGTCAGTGTACGGAAGCCGCCGTGGTCTAGCAACTAGATGCTCGCCTGCGGATCGAAAGGTTGTGGGTTCGGTCCCTGACAGGGACCGGATTTTCTTTTAAATGACCTTGGCTCCCAGGTCAACCCAGCCTTGAGTGGGTACCAGGTACAGTCCTGGGACGTAAAAGTGGCCGGCGTGATGCTGACTACATCACCGTCAAGCTCCGTGTGGTCTATAAAATATAGGTCTAGCCCTATATACCCAATACGCCTGGACGGCGTGGAAAAAAGTCTTTTATTGTACTTTATTTTACTTAGGGAATGCCTAAATCCTGCACTGCATATCATCTCTCTCTCTCTCTCTCTCTCTCTCTCTCTCTCTCTCTCTCTCTCTCTCTTTCTTGGTTGGCCACCTACCAAAAGCGTTCCTCTGAATAAACTTTTGCAGTTATGACTCAAACATTTCTACCTGCCCCCTTCTCCCCCCCCCCCCCACTCCCTTTCCGCCTTTTTTGGGGGGGTTTTTCAATCACCCAAAAAAAATTCACAAAAAAGCTATCTCCCAAACAACCCACGACTTTGAAAGTGACAGGCAACAGCTTTAACCTCTTCACCGGGCACACCAAATAACTGAAAGAATTAATGAGACCTGCGCTAGTACAGTGACAACCAGGAACCTCCCGTAACTACATCCTTGTGATCAATAGCTTCAGGCAGACAAAGGCCGGGTTATTGCTGGGGCACTCCCCGACACTTTATTTGACAACCCAAGCTGGTACTTGCGGTCGGGAGTCTATGTAATTTATTGACAGATTGTGAAGGTTAATTGAACACACAAAGACAAGATTGGTCCTAGCAGTTTGTTTATGGCACCATTAGGTGCCAGGAGGTGGACGCCTGAGATGTTTAACAGTTTCATTTTTGCAGTGGTGGTGGTGATGATGGTGGAGGGAGAGAAAGGGGTGTTGACGTGAGGGCAGAGAAATGTCTCAAATGTCTGTTATAGTGTTTGGTTTAGGGCCTTAGGGAATCAGATTATTTACTGGTTGAGTCAGAAATACCGCTACATGATCCTGTATGTATGGCATATGTATGGTGTATGAAAGTTGTATGTATGGCATATGTATGGTGTATGAAAGGTGTATGTATGGTGTATGTATGGTTTATGTAATGTGTATGTATGGCATATGTATGGTGTATGTATGGCGTATGTATGGTGTATGTATGGTGTATGTATGGCATATGTATGGTGTATGTATGGTTTATGTATGGTGTATGTATGGCATATGTATGGTGTATGTATGGTGTATGTATGGTTTATGTATGGTGTATGTATGGTGTATGTATCCTTTATGTATGGTGTATGTACTGTGTATGTATGGTTTATGTATGGTGTATGTATGGTGTGTGTATGGTTTATGTATGGTGTATGTATGGTTTATGTATGGTTTATGTATGGTGTATGTATGGTTTATGTATGGTGTATGTATGGTTTATGTATGGTGTATGTATGGTTTATGTATAAATATTATATATAGGAAAGAAGCATTCTGCACGCCTTCAGGTGTATTTGGCGTAAAGGACAAGATGTATATTTTCTAGACAAATCGGCGCTTGGTGGCGATGGCAGTGGTGGTGGCGGTGGTGATGTTTGGTATGGCGGCGGCGGCGGGAGTAGTGCTGCTGCCGGCGGTCTGGTGGGGTGGAAGAGGGGTTCAATAGACGAGCCTTTGCCCATAGGTTACTGAGCTACTACTTAATCACGAAGCCATGTTTCTGATTCACACTGTCATCTGCATATTTCTGATTTACCCAGTTTAAAATGTAATATACACTTGCCGTTCCTTGGCTCCCAGGCCGACACAGCCCTAAATTGTTAAAGTACTGGGAAGTCAAGGCGGCTGGTGTGATGTTCACCTCATCACCCAATGATTAGTCTATAATATTTGAGTCTAGTCCTAAAAAATTGCCAATAGACGCGAAAGCGTGGAAACGGGTTCTCTAATTATTATTGTCCCGTATAATGTATGGGTTGGCAATAGTGAGAATAGTGTCAGACGGACATACACACAGACAAATGTTGATAACAGACAAACTGATAGTTTAATAGACAAATATATCAGCGTGATCAACATTTAAATAATCAAACTGGGAGACGAGAGGGAGAGAGAGAGAGAGAGAGAGAGAGAGAGAGGGAGGGGGAGAGAGAAAGGGGAGAGGGAGATAGATAGAGAGAGTTAGATAGAGAGAGGGAGGGGGAGAGAGAGAGGGGGAGAGAGTTAGATAGAGAGAGGGAGGGGGAGAGAGAGAGATAGATAGAGAGAGGGAGGGAGAGAGAGAGAGATAGATAGAGAGAGGAGGGGGAGAGAAAGATATATAGAGAGAGAGAGAGGGAGGGGGGGAGAGAGAGATAGAGAGAGGGATGGGGGAGAGAGATAGATAGAGAGAGGGAGGGGGAGAGAGAGAGATAGATATATAGAGAGAGGGAGGGGGAGAGAGAGAGATAGATAGAGAGAGGGAGGGGGAGAGAGAGAGATAGATAGATAGAGAGAGGGATGGGAAGAGATAGATAGATAGATAGAGAGAGGGAGTGGGAGAGAGAGAGAGATAGAGATAGAGAGGCAGACAGATGGACAGATGGACAGACAGATATATACAGATAAGACACAGAAGATAAGTTCATTGTGTAGGTAATTGCTGGAGCACTCTACGACCTTTTATTTGACAGCAAAAGCTGGCACTAGCGATCACAGGTCACTCCATTGACAGCTTGTGAGAAGTAATAAAACTTACAAAGAGAAGACTGGTTCCAAGAGTTTGTTTATGGCACCATTAGGTACGAGAAGTTGGGGTAATCAGACATCGAAGTCGGTGATTGTTGGGGTGTTGATAGAGAACTTTCTGGAATGTCTGTGCTAGTATTTGTTTGAAGTTGAAGTTTAAACAACGGATCAAGATCATGACACACGGTTAGTAACCAATAACTGATCAATTATTTTTCTAACTCAAGTCTTAGTCCGAAGAAGCTCAGCACAGTGCACAGGCTCTGTAGCCTACGTGTTCATTCTTGCACACGAAGAAAATCCCTTGGCAGTTGGAAATTTAAAAAAAAGTAGCCTAACCGCCCTGCTCGGGCAAAATTTGGAGTTAAAAATCTACCTAAAGTATTTCAGGATCCTCGCCGGTGCTACATACCCTGTGCACTGTGTAGAGCTTCTTCGGACTCAGACCTGAGTTAGAAGAAGAACGGAGCACTTATGGGTTACTACCCGTGTGCCATGATGTTGATACGTTGTTCAAACCTCAAACCTCAAACTTCGATTAAAAGAATCCGGCTGGTGATTCCTGGAGAGCGGAATTCGTCTAAGCCTTCCGTTAACTCCAATTTGATCAGATATGGATACATACTCTTTCTGTATTGTTACACTGTCCAATCTATCCCAGTCAGTCTTCACAGCGTCCTCGTTATCATCAACCAGCTTGCAGTCCAGAGGAGCAACAGCAGCCAGTATACAGCCCGCCCTTTCCAGTATACACCTTCATATACAGGACAGAGACTCCTATATATGCTGCTGAATCTGCTGCTGCTGAAAACCTGTTTCTGAAGCACTCCGGGATTGCGAACACTGCTCATTAAACTCAGCGTTCATAAAACACTGGATATTCTCTCATTTTGGAGGGCCTGGAAACGTTAGAGCTGATCGGTTGGCAGGGGAAGGTGCGACGAACGACCAGCTGGATATACAGGTCACATACTACGAAAAAAAAAGACAATTAAATCAATCTGAAAGCTCACCCCCCCCCCCCACCATTTACACACACACACACACACAACACACACACACACACACACACACACACACACACACACACACTCCAACATATGATGACTGCTTTATTATGAACAGACACAGGCAGGTCATCATCCGGTGACTCAAAACAGAACAGTACACAGCCGATTACACATCTGCACGTATACGAATTTTGGCAGGGCCGGACATTTTATCAAAAAATGACCTTGACTCCAACGTTGACCCCAGTCTTGAGTGGCTACCGGGTACAGCCCCGTAAAGTAAAGGCGGCCGGCGTGATGCTGACCCCATCACCCTTCTTGTGCATATTGGTCTATAAATATATAGGTCTAGCCCTTATTGTCCTATAGCTTAAAGTCGTGGAGAAGGGACGTATGATTTGTTTTTATTTTTATATATATATACACACGCGAATTGTTACCTCAAACAGCAGAATACATTCTCTAATACCGCTCTGAATATTGACACATTAAGGCGAAAATTTGTTTAAAAAAAAAAAAAAAACAGTGGAAAGTCAACTCCAGGGACCACTGAATAAACTAAACAAGAGATCGAAATTATACGAGAGACAAAATTTGCAGAAATCCACAACTTATTGCAGACAAACGAGAAAACAAAGGATAGGATATGTTCCTCTTCTCAGTATGATCAAACAGTGCAAGCAATTTCACACACAAATTAATCGATTTTACAATAAATCCACGCTCTACAAATCCGTTATTAATGCCACATGAGTGGGTCGTACTGTTTCCACGTTTAGGAAGTTTGACGATCCCACAATTACCACTATTTTCATGCTGGATCCCGTGACGTCCTTTTGATGTATCATCCACTCTATGAACTCACTGGCAATGATGTCTCACCCACTCTATGAACTTACTGGTAATGATGTTTTAATCACTCAATGAACTTACTGGTAATGATGTTTTAACCACTCTAAGAACTTACTGGCAATGATGTTTTAACCACTCTATGAACTTACTGGCAATGATGTTTTAACCACTCTATGAAGTTACTGGCAATGATGTTTTAACCACTCTAAGAACTTACTGGCAATGACGTTCTCAACCACTCTATAAACTTACTGGCAATAAAGACTCACCCACTCTATCAACTTATTGGCAATGATGTCTCAACCACTCTATGAACTGGCTGGCAATGATGTCTCGCCCAGTCTGTTTTATATCGGAACCAAAGATCTACACGATTAAATAAGTCATACTCTAGAGTACGTCGCGACAACCCACTTTACTTCCCAGAAAAGGAAGGAAATATCAAGAAAACGGAATTTAAAAAAAAACGAGGCAAATTAGCAGTTCATTACAAACACATGAACCAGCTCAATTACCCTAATTATAATCTAATTACCGTTTGAACGTAATACAACATTTTTGCTCCCCTCCCCCCCCCCCGTTTTGTGTGTGTGTGTGTGTGTGTGTGTGTTTGTTTGTTAAAGAAAATAACATCGCAGAGAGCAGTTTATTAAACTGAAAAATAGGTTGAGACATCTGTGAGTGTAAATTAAAATAGCTAAAATCTAGCTAGCCACAGAAAAACTGCCTAATGAAATAAATAAAACGTGTTTTAAATTATTCCACAAACCTAATTAGCTAAATTAAGATCTAACTGTTGAGCTCGTTCAAATTTTTTTAAATTTAGATTTCTTTCTAATGAGCGCTTGATGATTTGCACAAGCAGAAGGGACGAGAATGACCCAGAGAAACAACGGGAAAAATACAATTCTATAAAAGTGCAGAACACACCAGACATCAGAAAAATAGAACTTTTTTGGATGTTCGGAAATCGAAGTAGCAGCCTAGAAATGGATCAGAGTACATTTCTCTCTAATATATTTCCTATGCCCCATTTTTGAGTTGGGCCCCCTAGCTACAGAAGATGTGGACGGAACGCTTTTAAGAGTGCCCCAAGTACTGTATTGTCGATTAACTCGAAGAATGATGCTGAGATATACATTTTCGTCGCTCATAGCCGTGTCGACCGCTAACGCTCTAGTTTTGCTGATGCAAATTACCCATTTATGGACAGGTAGACGGGAAGTTCCGTCGCCAAGCTACTGACCTAAGTGCTGGGTGACACTTTGAATTATGGATTTATTGTGGACATTTTTTTTTTGTTCTGCTGCGCCCGCAGCGTGTTGTTGACTGCACTATAATGACAGGTGGCCGATAACGATCAGAACGACGCGTACTTTTTTGCGCGTGCAGTTCGGTTTTCATGACTGATCGTTTGCTGTAATTATGGCGCAGGACCGTTAGTGTTGGCATATCTGTCAGGAGCCTTGTGCATTTTTACTTAACGTGTGCCGACTTCGATATTCTGCTGGGACTGACACATTTTTAAATGAGACAGTGAAGGCAATTTCGTTTGCTTTCTAAGTGCACGGGAACTGAGCAGAAATGTTGGCCAGGTTGCAATAATTTTGGAAATAGCGACTTATGTTCTGCTCATATTGTCAACGTATATTATGATAATTATTTATGAGGAAGACATAATGTTATTACCACAGTCCTATTGTCTTCCATGTAATTAATATGATACATTAGGGAAGATTAGCAAAACGTAATTATGTCAGATAGCAGACTAAACAAGTGCAACATTTAATTTATAATAACTGATTCCTTAAGCAAGATAACATAATTGATGTGGTCAAAACCCTTTGAGAGCAAGTGAACAACGCAGAGGAATGAACAGCATCATGGGCTAAATAGAATCGTACGCGTACAGTTGGGAGTAACTATGGAGTCTGGTCGACACTCTGTACTCAGAGGAAAAGCAAGACAGACATATAAATATACTGCTATTGCACCACTGAAATTGAAACTCTTCGCTGGCTGCTGAAGGTGAAGACGTAGCGCTTACGGGAAGGTCCTATGTGCTGTGATGTCAGTTCTTAGCTTTACATTCAGTTTAGGAGTGGAGAAGAAATGAGAGAAATGTCAGATAACAGCCTAAAGAAAGGAAATAAAATGGCAATATACCGGACACATAGAAGGAGCGGACAGAGAAACATCAAACAGGCACTAAAATCAAAGCGTAAATGAACTGAGGCAATGTGCACGTCCAAAGACGAGAGTGGTTTAGTCTAGTAGTCTGGTAGTCTTAGTTTCAGCTTCATAACAAACGGGTCATCCCATCTTTGCTCCGCTCCTGTGGCAACGAAAAAGACATATAATGTTTATCACAGTCCCTTGTGGAAAGATTGACTGCTGTCTCAGCATATATAGCATACACACGCATTAAAGCATACGGTAGCCATCCGAAGTGCCAAAACAAACAGTCCGACATTAGAAATGCAGTTCATCATTGATGGTAGCAGAAGTCACCAACAGATCAGCAGTTGCACACGCGATCAATTTTAATAACATACAGGCATCACCAATATTCCGACGACAGATATCGCGCCCTTTTCTGAATCTTCAGAAAGTGGTTTAGTGAGGCCAAAGACGACGTGATGATGACAATGCAGTGGCAACTACGGTGAGTGAGCCCCGTTCAACACCTCCAGAAACGCACAACGAGCGATAAACACCCGGTAATACAAAGTGTCACCATCTGGATGAGAATCCCCCGGGTGCAAGTCACAGAAACTCTTTTAAACGTTAGGTTATATTAGGGTTTCTGACCACAGCTGATGGTGGTCTTTAAAATAATGGAAAAATTCCGTGCCTCTCATTTGGGTTTCAATATTTGAGGAAACTAAGGCTGATGATGACGTTCAATCCCACCGGGACATCACACCGATCGGTAAACACTCGATGACACTTGTGGCACCATTTGGATGAGGATCACCTTGGGACAGGTCACAGAAACCCCCTTATACCCATAGGCTGAGTTACATTAGGGCCTTGGCAATAGCCAGGGTGGGGCCTTAAAAACATTTTTTTTAAACTGTGTCCTAAACTGAGACGCACCCTTATAATATTGAGTTGCAACAACGGTACACACAACACATCAAAGCCATCTCTATCTTCTTCTACCCAATCAGGACATCACACAAGCGATAAACACCCGATGGCACAATGTGCTATCATGTGGATGAGAATCACCGTGGAGACGTCCCAGAAACCGCGTTCAGCCTGTAGACCATTTTTATGGCCACGCTATATTGCGGTCCCTTGCAAGAGCCAGAGCAGGGCTTCAAATGACGAAAAATTTCATCCTGAAAAGGACGGAAAGTATAATATCTGGGATGGCTGGATTGACGGACTGACTGACTTTCTACCCCACCAGGACATCACACAAGCGATAAACACCCGATGACACAAAGTGCCACCATGGGGATGAGGATCGCCGTGGAGAGGTCCCAGATACGATTAGACGATTGGCCTTATTTATGGCCTGCCTATATTGCGGCCCCTGGAAAAAGCCAGGGTGGGGCTTCATATAACAAAAATTTCGTCCTAAAAAGTGCGAAACTGTATGTGAGTGAGTGACTGTCTACCCCACTAGGACATCACACAAGCGATAAACACCCGATGACACAAAGTGCCACCATGCGGATGAGGATCACCGTGGAGAGGTCCCAGAAACCGCGTTCAGACAATTGGCCATATTGATGGCCTGCCTATATTGCGGCCCCTGACAAAAGCCAGGGTGGGGCTTCAAATAACAAAAAAATTTGTCCTAAAAAGGAGAAAACTGGAGTATGTAATAATGTACGAAACTGGATGATAGCAGATAACAACAACAAAGCTCACCAAATGAAAATATATACAACATAGCAAAGTGACAGATAGCAAGCATTGTAATCAAAAAATTGTATAATCAAGAATAAAGGATAAAATTTAAACTCGAATATTTTAAAAGCTGCCACACAGAAAATGAATTCGAATCAAATATTCATAATCAAAGCAAGAAACAGACACGCCCTAATATGATATTTTTCACACTTTATTTGCAATCAACAAAGCCCAAGTTATGCCCCTTGAATACATAAGGAATAACCCCCCTTGGAAGCGTCCGCTACATAGTTAATCAATGAAGAATGTTTTATTGAGTCTGCGCCTTTAAATTAAGCAGATAAATCAAGAACCTGGTGACACAACAACCAACTTAGATGTATGTGAGTACTGGCGAAGACGTGGGAAAGAATGAAAACCTTAATAGGTTCAGTAATTGCTAGCGTACGCATTGAATTTGAATGGGGAGAGTCTTGCATTTTTCTTTGGTAAATTATTTCGTTTTCTGTCAAAGTTGCAGTCTTTGTCATCTTTTCCACACAGTAAAGGACATTTTATGTGTTTCTCTTTGGCATGGGAGCGAAGCAACTATGGAAATGAAACTAAGATTACCAGATAACTTGGTCGCAAATGGCGGCTAATTGAGTAAGAACTTGCTCAAATTGGATGTAAATAGGTCGTAAATCATAAATGTTGCACCTTAGCTGTAAACCACAAAACAACGTGACAGCCGTACTTTGACGGGCTTCAGCAGAAGGTTAAGTTAGTTGCGTATCCTTTACAGGATGTTGCAGGACATACCCCAACAGACCCTGGCTGTTGTGTGGTTTTTCTAGGCAAATATACGTCCAGTAGTTTGCCATTGCAATTCTGGGCGGTCGGCTTTCTTGATACCACTGTCGAAACTAACGCAAAGCGCATGGCTGGGATCGAACCCGGCATCCCGGCATTACGAAGCGTTCGCATCGACTTAGCCCCAGAGTCGACTTAAGCAGAAGACGAGCTCTAAATCTCTTGTTACTACGCTTTTATCCTTCTTTATTGATTCCTTTTACCTTCTAAGCATCATTTGTAGGAGTCTACGGTACAATGATCAGTAATTGAGTTGTTTTCGCTGACAAACCGCGTTCTCTCTTCCCCCTTGTTCTGACAATTTTCAAGAAATTCGAAATCGTTTTAGTACTTTGTATTTTCTTTCATCACTCGGTGACAAGTCTAGCAGATCAAAGGACGGCTCCCAACAACATATATTCAGTTTGTGTCTGCCGTATTATTTCCTACACCTGAGTGCGCTTTGTAAAATCAATAGTTTCGTTCTTGTATTGGAGCTGTCTTGAGCTGACACATTGTAGGATATAGCTGTCCCATGACATCATGCAAGCTCACAAAAACACTTTAACTTTGATACAATTTCACACACACACACACACACACACACACACACACACACACACACACACATACACGCTTAAAGACACATGCACAAACACACATGCACACACTTACACCACGCACGCATGTACGCACTGACAAACACACAACCCACGCCAGCACACACATCAATACTCAAAAAATATACAAGCACATACCACACAGATATCCCACAAACAAACACACAAACACGCACGGACAGACAGACAGACAGACAGACAGACAGACAGACAGACAGACAGACAGACAGACAGACAGACAGACAGACAGACAGACAGACAGACAGACAGACAGACAGACAGACAGACAGACAGACAGACAGACCGACAGACCGATTAGATAGATTAGATAGAGATTAGATAGAGATTAGATAGAGATTAGATAGAGATTAGATAGATTAGATAGATAGATAGATAGATAGATAGATAGATAGATAGATAGATAGATAGATAGATAGATAGATAGATAGATAGATAGATAGATAGATAGATAGATAGATAGATAGATAGATAGATAGATAGATAGATAGATAGATAGATAGATAGATAGATAGATAGATAGATAGATAGATAGATAGATAGATAGATAGATAGATAGATAGATAGATAGATAGATAGATAGATAGATAGATAGATAGATAGATAGATAGATAGATAGATGGATAGATTTATTACGAGGGATTCAAGATAAGTAGAGCAAAGTCACTATGAACTTTATCCCTATGCTATTATGTACCCCTCAAAGCGATGCTATTCTGCTATGGTTTCTTACTATTCTTAATGGTCTGATTGTAAAACTGCTCCGTCCGAAAACGGAGCAAAGTCTCCCGTTCTGTAATTAAGCCCCTGCCCTCGCAGGCAGGTGAGTAACTGTTGAGGAAGTGAGGAGTCAGAACCGGCATCACAACACTCATGGCTTCATCACAACCATACATGGTCCTTTTATTGGCAGTGGTAACGAAAAAAAAACAGCAGTCGAACTGGTAATACCAAGTTACTAAACACAACAATATGGCTAGACAGCTGAATGGGGAGCATTGAAAGAGGTGCCAGAATGAATGAATGAAATAACCCGTGTGGATTCCAGAGCCCTATTATAGGGAAAACAACAATATACCCATAGCAAGTCGTTAGAGTCCACAAATAAGGAACTTCTTTCGAAGTTAGTGCATGTGCATGAGAGGCAAAGGACCAGCAGTCTGCATCCAAATGAGTAAGATCAGTAAAATGGATGCACACGCACCACTAAGGTTCTGGAACAGGACTGTAGTTCCAAAGTAGATGAAGAACCATAACTTTTCGCCAGAGTTTACAGCAGGTGAACGCGAAAGAAAAAAAGAAAAAGAAGAAGAATAAGAAGAAGAAGAAGAAGAAGAAGAAGAAGAAGAAGAAGAAGAAGAAGAAGAAGAAGAAGAAGAAGAAGAAGAAGAAGAAGAAGAAGAAGAAGAAGAAGAAGAAGAAGAAGAAGAAGAAGAAGAAGAAGAAGAAGAAGAAGAAGAAAGAAGAAGAAGAAAAATAATAATAATAAATAATAATAATAATAATAATAATAATAATAATAATAATAATAAGAAGAAGAAGAAGAAGAAGAAGAAGAAGAAGAAGAAGAAGAAGAAGAAGAAGAAGAAGAAGAAGAAGAAGAAAAAGAAGAAGAAGAAGAAGAAGAAAAAGAAAAAGAAAAAGAAGAAAGAAGAAGAAGAAGAAGAAGAAGAAGAAGAAGAAGAAGAAGAAGAAGAAGAAGAAGAAGAAGAAGAAGAAGAAGAAGAAGAAGAAGAAGAAGAAGAAGAAGAAGAAGAAGAAAAAGAAGAAGAAGAAGAAGAAGAAGAAGAAGAAGAAGAAAAAGAAGAAGAAGAAGAAGAAAACGAAGAAGAAGAAATAAAAAAGATTAATAAATAAATGAAGGAAGGAAGGAAGAAATTATGAATTACGAATTGACATCGATGCACCCCGACATTCCCACATCTCCTTCTCAATTGCCAACGAAGAGTCGAGATTGTTATAGCACTATGTGCAAGATCATTAAAAGTCTGACTATGTTTTCCCTTCTGTGTCGAATATCTGCAAGAGATTTGAGGTTTGAACAAAGGATCAACATCATGCCACAAAATTTTGAATGTTGAATTAAGAATCGGCATCATAGCATTCGGGACACTTCCATAAGCGCTCCATCCCCATCTTCAGCAGCGAGCAAAGAGTTCAAGTTCCGATAGTTTCAGTAACGTTATAGTTGTATATCCGTATCGCCTTTGCCTTGAGTGTTGAGCGTCGGCCAGATCGCCTGGTAACTGCCCGCAGCCCTATTCTTCTCAGACCGTAATGATCTCTCAGTGTCATCGCACTGTTCACTCGGTCCTAAAGGGCCCTCACATCATCTTGCTTGTGATACATCAATTCACAACCGGCTAGTCTGTCTGCCTGCTCATTTCCCAACACACCGGCAATATCTAGAAAAATATCCAAAGTACTACCGGGGAGCTCTGAATTGATCCCTGCCACCCTGCACACAGGGGCGCCTGTGGCTAAGGCGTTGCGAGTCCGACTCGTAAGCCAGCATACCGCGATCGAAACCCGCTGCAGGCTGCGTGGATTTTTGTCGTTGTATGGGACGTCGCAGGTCGACCCAGCCTAAAATGGGTACCAGGATCGGCTGTCCTGGGAAAGTAAAGACAGCCGGCGTAATGCTGACCACATTACCCACAGAGTGCTGATGGTCTGTAAAAATATGGGACGCTCTGCCCATATGCCCGATGCGCCGAAAGGCGTGAAAAGGGAACTTTACTTTTTTTTTTTCTTACCCTGCACACAGCATGCCTGTCTGTCCACTGAAGAGCTCTCCTTGCCAACAGATACAAGACAAATGCACGCGTGTTCACACCATCGCTGTCTTACACACTAAACACAAAATAAAAACGCTAACAATAACAAAAAACTTCAATGTGGACTACTACAAATGCGAGGAATTACCTAATGTTACATGGCCGCGCGCGTTATCGATCTTCCAATAACAACCACTAGTAGAACAAATGGATTTCCGGTTTATACCGATCTGTCTTAATGCAAGTCAATATCACTAAAAGTGAGGGATAATATTATATGACAGAAATAGGATTAAAAGACTCGAGCAGAGGTTCTCAAACTGGGATTGAAATAGAAATACCATAAAGGAAGCGACGGAGATTTCTGGATGCAGATGTATTCAGAAAACAATGCTATTGACAAGGTTGCAGTCCATTCTCAACGGACGCTTACATAAAAATAGAAAAAAAAAAACAGATACAGGAGCAATCTTCAAATTATTTGAGGGTACAGCTAACTGAACTTGCAATAAACATAAATAATAATAATGAAAAAACTAATCCAAACTGTTTCATTCATCGCATTAAAGAGAAGTAAACATTAAATTTACTTTGCGCCCCTCCCCCAATTATTCAAACGGCTTTAAAGGGTGGCTGGTTAATTTCGTATCCTTTACAGGACATTGCAGAACCAACCACAACAGCCCGCGGCTGTTGTGTGGTTTTTTAAGGCAAATTTACGTCCAGTAGTTTGCCATTACCTCCTGGACGGTCGGCTTTCTTGATACCACTGTCGAAACCAACGAAAGACGCATGGCATGCAGCTGGAATCAAACCCGGCATCCTGGCATTACGAAGCGTTCGCATCGACTTAGCCACAAAGCCGACTAAAGAGGTAGGTATGCCGTGAAAATAACTTTGTCTGACAAGGGTCCCGGGGCGAAAAAAACTTTGAGAACTGCTGGACTAGAATAAATGACCTTATTGCACACGATCTCTCAAGACATTTCGATCTCTCTCCACATAGAGGCGGGTTTTAGGGTGCTATACTCAACAAACTTTCGACAGCCCTGCCAACAGCGTTTGAGCCACACTTGTTTGGAAACGCCTTGGGGAAGAAAACACACAGAATGGCAATTAGTACGGATCCTGTTGCGATCTCTCAGGCGTATTGGGTTTATAAGGCTAGAGCTTTGTTTTACAGACCAGTCAGCACTCTGTGGGTGATGTGGTCACGCCGACCGTCTTTACTTCCCATGACTTGACCTGCTACCCGTTTAAAGCTGAGTCGACCTGGGAGATATAGGAGACAAAAAAGTTTCACCAAAGATCGGATGCCAACCCAAGACCTTCAGATCCTCAGGCGATCGTATAGCCGCAACCCCATCTTGGCTCACATCGTGTAGCAGCCTAGGTCACATACATGCATCCATCTTTCTGCAGATTGAAACCCCCAATTTTCGGGAAACAGTTCAGCGTCTATCCATTCCGCTGCCTCCACTCCCAATAAAGTTTGAGCAAATAGACACTCGCTGCTGGTCCGAAAGTCTTCAGTTCGAAACGTCATCGAGTTGGATTTTTTTTTTTTCAAAACTGACCTCGGCTCCCAGGTGAATCAGCCAAAAATGGGTACCAGTGATAATCACCAGTAAAGGCGGCCGGTATGATGTTGACCACGTCGTAGTACATCAAGTGCCGATTTATCTACAGAATGGTTTAGTCTGGCATCAAATGCCAGTTGGCTACTTGGCGTACAAGTCGACATGCACTGACTTTTTGAGCTAGTAAAAATATAGGGATACTGTTTCACTGGAAGATATAACCCAAATCATACTTTTGTACTCAACAATATAAGGTGTTTTTTAAGTCCCTGTAGATAAATATGGGGAAAATGATAAAAATAATAAAATACGATGACAAAAGGCAAGAGGAGCTTTCATAGCACAATGGAATGTGTAAAGGTCAAAAGAAATTAAAATTAATACTAAACATGCAATTTTTAACTGTAATGTCAAATCAGTACTGTTATGTTGAACGGACACATGGAGAACAACAAAGGTAATTACTAAAAAAAAAAAAAAACTACAAACATTCATTAACTGGCGCCTATAAAGAAAAGAGGGAATTAAATGGTATTATGAAATCTCTAATGTAGAGCTTTGTGAGAGAACTAAACACATTCGAGTGGACAAATAGGTGAAGAAAAGACGCTGACGTTTATAAGACACACGTTGATAAAACCTAAGGACAATGTAAGTAGAATACCTGGAATCCACGGGGCATAGAGATAAAAGAAACCAGACAACAATCGAGAAAGGGAGTTGAAGAGTAAAGATAAAAAGATGGGTAGGACATAGGGAGAGTTGCATGCGATAGAGAAGGACGGAACGACTTGATGGGAGTTGGTTGGGAGCTTATGCTCCATTTGGGAGTTAGAAAGGCAGAAGAAAAAGAAGAAAAGTCCCTGGGGTTTGTTAGCAAACTACACAACTCTCATGACGTAGTACGCAATTATGCAAAAATTGACTATAAAAAGACACGTTAAAGAAAACCTTATATTAAAAAGTAAAGGACCCTTTTCTACGCCTTTAGGCGTATAGGGCAAATAGGGTAGACCTGTATTTTTAAAGACCATCGGCACAAGATGGGTGATGTGGTCAGCATCACACCGGCCGCCTCTACTTCCCGGGACTGCACCCGGTACCTACTCAAGCCTGGGTCGACCTGGGAGCCAAGGTCATTTTTTTTTAAAAGTCCGGTTCCGTCGGGGAGCGAACCCACGATCTTACGATACGCGGCGAGCGTCTAGATACTCCACCACGGGAACTCCCAAAATCTTATGTTATTACAGGAAAATATAACTATAGTATTTAATAACTGGAGTTGATGTTCAAGGGTTAACAGTGGTTTCTCTCTCTCTCTCTCTCTCTCTCTCTCTCTCTCTCTCTCTCTCAACTGTTGGTGCAACGGTTGGTTTGAAAAACTGCTGAGCTATTCAGATCTAGCGAGAGTTTCCTATCGTCCACGATGTCTAAGGGTCTGCAAGTAAACAAGCTTCATATCCCGTGCTCTACTTCAAAACACACAAACGTTCTGTCTAAGCCACCGTGACGTTCAGAGTTACTAAAGTATTGTCATTTCCCAGACGTGATGCTTTTTATAACTCTTCGATTGTCATCTTTCAAATAATGGTAATATTTTTATTTCTTGTTTATCCAGGCATGGATAAGAATAATAAATAGTTCTGTAACTTTTGGTTTAAAGCCTGTTTTCTTCTGAAGTTATCGTGAAATTATTAGTATAATGCCAGTTGAAAAATACGGAACATTTTACGATCGTCTCCCCATTAACATACCGCTACACACTAGCTTGCTTCTGATTGGACGACCTACTGAAAACCTCACTTCTGATAGGTGGACCTCGAGCGATCCGACTGTCACACAAGGTCAAGGGGATATTCTGCACTCGCGCTCATACCGCGTGTTGTATATTTCATAATGCCAGAGCTTTTAAGACTTCTAAAACATTTAGACACTGGGTCTAACACACAAGCACCCTAGAGAGTGACAAAACCTATGTCACAGGCCGTTTCTTTCTTGGAAATAAAAACGTTAATGCGAGACGACACCAGACTGCGACACCCATAACCTCGGACCATGGTAGACTAGCCTAAGAAATGTATCAATGGAGTTCACCTACAACCGGCGATGTATAAATGGGGAGACCAGCGTAAAATTCACCAAAGATACTATTAAAAGTGTACGTATATTTTGCGGGAATTCTGTCATTATAACTCTGCTAATTCTGGCTATTTTCTAACTTCTTCTTCATTGTATACGTTTGCGTGTGTGCGGCGGGCTTTCGTCTAACAATATCATTTCTTTTAACATGTGGAGCAACGTTATTTACTTTCTGAAACACTTTGATTGTCTGCATTCTGCCTTCATTGTCCCTTGAGATTCGAACCGATGACCACCACTTTGGCATGCTAGTATGGATAGCCACTGTGCTTGCAATGGTTTACCACTTAATTTAAAAACAAATTTAGAAAATAACAGTTGTCAAATGTGTTACGTTTATTAAGTATGCCATTACATTATTAATTGTGAATAAAAGGTAAAGTAAAGGACCCTTTTCCACGCCTTAAAGCATAGGGCTAGACATATATTTGTATAGACCAATCGGCACAAGATGGGTGATGTGGTCAGTATCACGCCGGTCGCCTTTACTTTCACAGGACTGCATCCGGTACCCACTCAAGGCTGCGTCGACCTGGGAGCCAAGGTAATTTTGAAAAAAGTCCGGCTCCGACAGGGAGCGAACCAACGACCTTTCGATCCGCGGCGAGCGTGTAGCCGCTCGGCCACGGCGACCCAATAATTGTGTAAACTCACATAGATACATGCACATGGAGGAGCCGTCAAGGCATCTTTATTTAGAAAATTGTTGTTAAGACACTCAAGAAGGTTTTAAGGATCAAAACAGTTATAAACAACTATTAAAACAGCATGTACATGTGTACAGCGTGTCTTAAAAAATGTGCCTTTCCATATATATATATATAAACTGCCTTTATTTTACAGCTTTTATGGTGTAGGTACGAGGGTCTTTAAGTCTGCGGATTTACGGCCCTATGGCTAGTGCTGTAGCCACGACTGTGCAAGTACGGTTTTTGTGTGTGGCCCCTGACTCATAAACATCCCCAGCCTGACCAAGGATTCGAACCCGGGTCTCCCGCTTGAGAGGGTTCTAACCTTTCAGACAGCCGCTCCACACACACACACACACACACACACACACACACACACACACACACACACACACACACACACACAGAGTATTTTGGCAAGATAGGGCAAGTCAGTAGCACCCAAACTGACATATGCCCTGAATGATCACATCTGGAGAAGCATTATCGACCACGCCAGCACGAGACACTTCTCAGATTTAAAGAGAACGAGACAGATAGAGAGAGAAAATTAGACAGAGATAATGAGACAGAGAAATAAGCGGGGGAAAAAAAGGGGGGGGGGGGAGACAAAAAAACACACAGAAATAAGACACAGATAACGATGGATGAGGAAAAGCCTACTAAAAACTTTAACGGATTTAAGTCACGCTTTGCGTAGACTACATCTACGATTGAAACCTGTCCTATACTCCTTTTACCAGGGCTTGATCTGACTAGCCGCCATAATACCATGTCCAAGTGTGAAGCCAAACAGTGTAACGAGAAAGTCCATATGAAAGGAGCAACCAGACAGGAGAGAATGGGCCAAAATTGATCGGGAGTTCGTCCAAAATAGTGCTGTGGAAGAAATGGAATGGTGTACTAAACCGAGGAACGGGAATCCCGGGGCTGTGGTGGGGACAGCGTTTGCTTTTAAAAAAAAATACATATTTCAGTTTCAAAAGCTGCTTTTACTGCCTATGTCTACCACATTTGCAGTGTAAGCATGGTCGTTGAACTCGAGGATTTGGGACCACATGGACCTAGTGCTGTCAGCACAGACACTATGTGCAGGTTAGAATGACAAATTTAACCCCCGCCACAAACCCCGCCACCAGCACAAAGAAAATGCCACAAGCTTATCCAGGATTTGAAGTTGGGTCTGCTGCCTTAGAGTCCAGAGTTCTTAACTGTTAGGGGGGCTGTGTGGTCTCGAGGCATGGTGTC
Source organism: Candidula unifasciata (assembly GCA_905116865.2). Classification (NCBI taxonomy): domain Eukaryota; kingdom Metazoa; phylum Mollusca; class Gastropoda; order Stylommatophora; family Geomitridae; genus Candidula; species Candidula unifasciata. The sequence goes on along the minus strand of CAJHNH020002334.1, from coordinate 4,052 downwards.
TGCCTCGAGTGCTAGAGGTTCCGGGCTCAATCGCCGGTATGGGCTAGAATTTTTTCACGTGGACTTGGACTTCTAGCAGTTCACCTGGTCTCTGCTCATTGTTAAAGTAAAGGACCTTTTTCCATGCCTTTAGGCTATAGGGCATATAGGGCTAGACCTATATTTTTATAGACAAATCGGCACAAGATGGGTGATGTAGTCAGCATCACTTTACTTCCCAGGACTGCACCCAGTACCCACTCAAGGCTGGGTCGACCTGTGTGAGTCAAGGTCATTTTGAAAAAAGTCCGGCTCCGCCAGGGAGCAAACCCACTACCATTCGATCCGAGGCGAGCGACTTCTGCACATTGTTGTGCACGTAAAAAATCCGTTGGCAGTTGAATGTCGAAAAGATTGGCCTAACGGCGCTGCCCGGTCAAAATTTGGACTTAAAAATCTACCCATAGTATTTCTGGATCCTTCCCGGTGCTACAGAGCATGTGCACTGTGCTGAGCTTCTTCGGACACATACTTGAATTAGAAGAAGAACTGAGTACTTATGGGTTACTACCCGTGTGCAAGATGTTGATCCGTTGTTCAAACCTGAAACCTGAAGCCTCTTAACTACTCAGCGATTCACTTACATAGCTAGATCAAGACACAGGAGTCAGACAGACAGCTAAACAGATAATTAGAAAAACAAGACTTCACAAACAGCTTGACAAACAACTAGATAAGCAACTAGACACAACAACTTGACAAACAACTAGATGAGCAACTAGACACAACAACTTGACAAACAACTAGAAACGCAACTAGGCACGACAACTTGACAAACAACTAGATAAGCAACTAGACACAACAGCTTGACAAACAACTAGATAAGCAACTAGGCACGACAACTTGACAAACAACTAGATAAGCAACTAGACACAACAGCTTGACAAACAACTAGATAAGCAACTAGGCACAACAGCTTGACAAACAACTAGATAAGCAACTAGACACACAGCTAGCTAGACAATCAGAGAAAAAAACATCCGGGCAGACGACCCGCTAGGCAAACAGCCAGACCGACACACAGCTAGACACACAGATAGACAGACACGTCGCTAGACAGACAGACAGCAACTCAATCAGCTTGTCAGTCAGACAAACACACCGACATAGAATGATATTGAGTTAGGCTGCCCGACGGACTGTCGCACAAATATGTTGACATACAGCTAGACAGACAAGCAGCCAGACAAATGATCGGGCCAGCGGTCGGCTGATCCAGCGTTCATTTATTCTAAACATATAAATAGATTGCCCCAGCCTGCACACATTTACCCCAATCACTTTATCCTCCCTGACCCAGGAACACCGATTTTTCTTGTTGCCTCTATCTCCTGACAAGGATTCAAGTTAATTTTTATGTTTTAATTACTCCCTTACTCACACACTCCTCATTCACTTATACCTACCTACCTACCTACCTACCTACCTACCTACCTACCTACCTACAGGCAGGCAGGCAGGCAGACAGACAGACAGACAGACAGACAGACAGACAGACAGACAGACAGACAGACAGACAGACAGACAGACAGACAGACAGACAGACAGACAGACAGACAGACATCCATCCATCCATCCATCCATCCATCCATCCATCCATCCATCGATACATACATACATACATATACAGATATTAAACGTTAGATGAGGAGGTAGCAGCGAAGTGGCACACGCCAATGTCCTACAGAAGACGTTGTCGATTGTTAGAATTATCTTCGGTTCTTAATTTATAACGTACCCCAAACACGAAATTCCCGTGGGAAATCCAAAGCTGACCTGACAGTCCATTATTTCAAGGGGTGCAAGTGTGCTGTTTTGTGGTGCTGTTTTTTAGTGTTCATCTAGTGTATTCTAACCCTAACCCTAACCCGACACTTGGCTGTAGATAAATCGCGAGAAACTACAACCTGAAAACCCTAGAATTTATTGGGAATGTCTCCCGTGACGTAGTCGTGACGTCAGGGGTAAGTTATAAATTAAGTACCTTATCTTCAAAGAAAACATTAAAAAAAAAAACTGTTTAGGGGCTTTTACACAGACCCCCCCCCCCCATCCCCCCAAAAAAGAGACAAATGGAAGACGGAGGAGTGGACGGATTAACAAACAGACATACAGACAGTCAGAGACAGTCAGAAAGACTGATCGACTGTTCAATAAATCGATATAGAGAGATGGGAAGCGAAGGAGGAGGTGAGAGAGGAACAGACAGACAGACAGACAGACAGACAGACAGACAGACAGACAGACAGACAGACAGACAGACAGACAGACAGACAGACAGACGGACAGACAGACACACCGACAGACACACAGACACAAAGACAGACACACAGAGAGACAGAGAGACAGAGAGACAGAGAGACAGAGAGACGGAGAGACGGAGAGACGGAGAGATAGATAGATAGATAGATAGATAGATAGATAGATAGATAGATAGATAGATAGATAGATAGATAGATAGATAGATAGATAGATAGATAGATAGATAGATAGATAGATAGATAGATAGATAGATAGATAGATAGATAGATAGATAGATAGATAGATAGATAGATAGATAGATAGATAGATAGATAGATAGGATAGGATAGGATAGGATAGGATAGGATAGGATAGGATAGGATAGGATAGGATAGGATAGGATAGGATAGGATAGGATAGGATAGGATAGGATAGGATAGGATAGGATAGGATAGGATAGGATAGGATAGGATAGGATAGGATAGGATAGGATAGGATAGGATAGGATAGGATAGGATAGGATAGGATAGGATAGGATAGGATAGGATAGGATAGGATAGGATAGGATAGGATAGGATAGGATAGGATAGGATAGGATAGATAGATAGATAGATAGATAGATAGATAGATAGATAGATAGATAGATAGATAGATAGATAGATAGATAGATAGATAGATAGATAGATAGATAGATAGATAGATAGATAGATAGATAGATAGATAGATAGATAGATAAAAACAAGTAAAGCAACGGAAGTAGATATTTGTAGACAGCGAAAGTGTGTAATCTGTTCCCCAAATAGCTTCCTAATCCCATCCAATGCTGCTACTGGTACATTCCAGAAGGAAAAGTATCTTCCGAGAGCTAACAGAAGAGATGCTGGGCTGGCCAATTATTCCTGGAAGTACAGGCAACTTGTACCGCTACTGAGCAGTGGCTAGATGCTTCACTACCAGTCCCGAAGTCTATGAGTCTGTAGCTTTCCCATGTGGGTTCCAGGTCCCCAGTGAGTTTTGTTTCGTGGGGGGGGGGGGGGGAAGGGGCGGAGGGTAGTTCAGTGTCGATAGGGAGGGTTGAGGGTGTTTGGGGGAGGTGCGGGATGGGGGTAAGAATGGATCCACCGCTCTCCAACAAACATATCGTAAAAACGTGATTTGTTGAAAACGGATGTGTCGATCCGAAAGGCGTCAGTCTAGCTATAAACCAATACAACATGCCAACCACCCTTCCCTTAAAAGTCGAAGGCAGACAATAAAGGAAGAGTTTGCATAGTCAGATTTCGATAAATAATCTTGACCCTGATCCTAAATTGGATTCTGGTAAATGTCTAGCGAAATAAAGGTGACCGGCCGAAGGCTGAAAACATTCCTAACCAAAGGCAGACTGTTGTATGAAACAAGTCAAGCTCCTTATGTTGGATATGCAACTGGCGATCCGGCTTCTTTTTTTTTTCTGAATCATTATGTTGAAGCTGCAAAGTTGTAGTGTTTTAAAAGAATTCTTGGAAATGAAAACAAGATAATAAAAATATCTCGACAGAAAGTAATTTGCAGAGGGAAATGGTAATCTTCAATGGCGGAAGACGATCCACAAATTTTGAGTATTCCATAAAAAGGCAGAATCAACCTGCACGTGTAAGCTTACGCTGGAAACGATAACACTGAAGATGGTATCACGTGACATTTTCATTCTTGTCTCTTCGCTGTTGAGAGTATGAGCGGGCAGCTAGCATGGGAGTACTAGCAACAGGTAGCTTTTACTAGTTACGGTT
>CAJHNH020002333.1:46455-113094 GCA_905116865.2 Candidula unifasciata | reverse complement strand
CGGGTGGGGGGACACAAATTTTGAATCTATTTTAGAACCAAAAGGCAAACCAAAAGTACAAAAACAACTTTGCCTTAGTTAACAGCCGTGCTGTGAAAAAGAAAAAACACAAAAGAGAATCTTTTTTTAAAAAAATTTTTGGGCCCCGCCTGTTGTGTGGTGTGTTGTGGGGTGTTGGTGAGAGGTTTGTTTTGTTGAGGTGTGTGTGATTGTTGTGATTATTGTGAGTGCGTGTGTGTGTGAGGTGAAAAATATAACGGATCCAAAAAAGTGGAAACCCTGGTTGAGATATGTTTAACATAAATAACCTCACACACACACCACACAACACACACACACACACACACACACACACATATATATATATGTCCAGAGGCGAACTGCCTCATTACACAAATACGATTTACCCCTTACTGATGTTGAATTACTTCCATCTCCATCACATCATCGCATTCTCAAAAAACTTCAGGGTGGTAGTTGGCTTCATATCGTGATATTGCCTCTGAAATGCGCAGAGTAATCAGGCCTTACCGTTAGAAAAACAATTCTCAAAACAATTGCCAACAAGCATGTCGTGGGGAGGTCACTAATTAGAAAATTTTTAGAAATCGGAATGCATCTGCACGAAGGATAGGAACCAACTAGTCCGGCATACAATTAGGTCAAATCTGTTAAAAACGGGATGCGACACAGCACAACTCAGTTCCTTTCTGTACATAGCCAAAGCCAAAAATGAAATAACAACAGGGAATTCTTCCGCCAGGGTTGTCAGCCGGTAAATGCTCTCCCTCTATCTAACAAACAACTATTCTATATAGGCCTAACCAAGACACTGGCAATATCGACTGCAACTTAATATATGTGAAACTGTAACAGGTATGAAAGTAAATACATTTTTGGAAATTTGGTGACCATAACAGGTGAAAGCACTACATCGTATGTGGATTTGGTGACCATAACAGGTGAAAACACTACACAGTCCGTGGATTTAGTGATCATCAAAGGTATAAGCACTACATTGTCTGTTGATTTGGTGACCATAACAGGTGAAAACACTACATTGTCTGTTGATTTGGTGACCATAACAGGTGAAAGCACTACATTGTCTGTGGATTTGGATCAAGATGGACGCAGGCGAGAGAGAGTGAGGTCGACGAATTTCGCAACTCTTCCTCACTTAAATCCAAATCCTTGCGCAAGTCACTTTTATCCAGCTATAAATCAGCCACCTTCGTACTCATAATCATTAATCATTACCACTCTGGATGAAAGTGGTCTTCATCCCTCGTGATGGACGAACAACACCAACATATCCTCATTTTACAACTAGGTACCACGCAGATCGACAGCAAGACACAACACCCACGCCCTTTAAAATTAAAATAAAATAAAAAATAATAATAAAAACTATTGGACCTCCAGACCACCCTAAATCAGAACTGCACCGAATAATCAAATTTCGGACCAACAAAAACATTCTAAGTGAACTACCTGTTTTCGTGATACTGAGTTCTAAAACTTCACCAATTGCCTCAATTGTTGCCACAGTCACGTCCGTTGTCTCTCCAGCGGCTGTTGGGTAATCAACATCATTTCCATTTTCTCAGCTTTTAATATAGCTGTGTTTAAGTAATGTCAACTTTTGAAATATAGCTGTGTTTTAAGTAATATCAACTTTAATATAATAGCTGTGTGTTTAAGTAATGTCAACTTTAAAGCTATAGCTGTGTTTAAGTAATGTCAACTTTAAATCTAGCTGTGTTTAAGTAATGTCAACTTTAAATATAGCTGTGTTTAAGTAAGATCGAGCTGTGTAATATAGCTGTGTTAAAGTAATATCAGCTTTAAATAAAGCTGTGTTTAAGTAATGTCAACTTTAAATATAGCTGTGTTCAAGTAATGTCAGCTTTTAATATAGCTGTGTTTTAAGTAATATCAGCTTTTAATTATAACTGGTGTTTAAGTAATGTCAGCTTAAAAATAGCGATGTTTTAAGTAATATCAGCTTTAAATATAGCGTGTGTTTAAGTAATGTCAACTTTAATTATAGCTGTGTTTAAGTAATGTCAATTTTAAATATAGCTGTGTTTAAGTAATGTCAGCTTTTAATATATAGCTGTGTTTAAGTAATGTCACGCTTTTAATATAGCTGTGTTTAAGTAATGTCAACTTTAAATATAGCTGTGTTTAAGTAATGTCAACTTTAAATATAAAAATATAACGCTTTGTTTAAGTAATGTCAGCTTTTTTCAATATAGCTGTGTTCAAGTAATGTCAGCTTTGAAGGTGATTCACTTTAGGTAATAGAATATTTCAAGCAGTTTCAATTAAGAAATGCAATGTTTTACTTTAATAATCTCAAAGTTAGGTAACATTTTACTCTGTTTTTAAGTAATGATATTTGAATGTAACATGTTTAAAGTAATGTAATATTTAAATGTAACTTTCTTTGGGTAATATTCTATTGTAAGTTTCTTTCCTTAAATCATGTAACGTATAAATGTAACTACTAAACCTTATTATATTCAAATGATTTTTGGCAGAGTTATTAAAATTATGAAAACGGTTACTGACTTTTTTTGGGGACACGTTATACATAGTAATCTAGTGGAAATACAGTAACGTCTGTATATCTATAGACAAGAAGCATGTCACAACATTAAGATGCTCTCAACATCGTAAACCTGTAAATATATCATAACATAGACCTATTTTCTCACTGGCAGCAGACAATTACGATACTGATTCATTATCATGTTGAAAAACGTCTATCCCATCACTATCTGCCTGAAAGAAACTCGGTCTCTTGCCGGCTCTGATGTCTTGTGCACTTTCATATTCAAAGAGTCGCTTATTTCCGTCTTCGTGTTCGTCGGCCCCTGCCCCTCCTTCGTGGTACCATGGCTTCTGTTCGATTTTTTTTTCTCCAAATTCGCCATGGCGCTTGATATGACTCAGCTTCCGAGACAAATTTTTGTTTATTAGCCAACTTCCTTTATGTTCTCATCTTTTAGAACGGCAGTATTTCTTGTCTTCTTTGTCCATGATATTCTGATATTCTTTCAGCTCAGAAGCCATTAATTTCTTCCTTAGCGACTGGGAAACAGTGTCAACGACTCATATCCGTATGTTGCTACTGGGAAGATGAATGCTCTCAAAATCGTAGCTTTTATTTTATTACTATAGACTTATAATCGTGTTTATTGATTGTATTGCTATGGCTGCCCTCCTTCTGGCTTCTATCGAAAAGTTTCCATTGCAGTTCATTGTGGATCCTAAATATTCTAAGCCTGTGACATTTCTTCATCATTTATTGTTATTTTTGGGAGACTGTCAATTTTTTCTGTGGACATTAATTTTATTTTCTCCAAGAAAAGATTGAAGATGGAAACCGTATGGTTTGTAGAAAACACGAGAAGGTATAAGGTGAGACTCAAGAGTTCATGAGGGTGGGGGAAATAGATTATTAGCGATGAAGTAGTTCAGAATGCTGAGTTCTGTTTGATGGCTCTTGGAGACGGTATGTGAATGAATCGGTGAGCGTATGTACCACCGGCGGAGAACGCAGAGGATCCTTGCCATGTGGAATCGTCTACAAATGGCCGCCTGAGAATGTCTGCTGAGTTCAAGGACTGATTGAGAATTCCGTGGACTAAGTGTGCTGAACGAACTGTTGGAAGAGTAGATTATGACAGTATACATCTACAGGGTAACTTTAATTTAGCTGTTTGATATTCCATGAACTTGATTGCTCGGCAACTCCTAGACATTTTGACCTCTGGCGCGCGTTGATTGAGAAGAGAGAAGACAGCCACGTGACGAAATAGCTATATGAGTTGTGCTGACATGTCATCGTTTTGTCCTTAATTGAGTTCATTATTATTTGCCAATGTACACTGTAAAGGCTGCAAGCACAGATTCCTCCAAAAAAAAAGGTGCATTGCACACAATATCATGCTGCTATATTATCGCTTTTTAAAAATGACCTTGGCTACCAGGTCGACCCAGCCTTGAGTGGGTACCGGGTGCAGTCCCGGGAAGTAAAGGCGACCGGTTCGATGCTGACCACATCACCCATCTTGTGCCGATCGGTCTATAAAAATATAGGTCTAGCCCTATAGGTACTGTACGCCTAAAGGCGTGGAAAGGATCCTTAACTTTTTTTTTTCCCACTTGTTTATTAAACATGACTAGAAGAAATACAAGCATGTTCCACTGTTTTTCTAAGTTAAATATGTATCAAAGGAAAGACACAGACAACGTTTCTTACCTTCTTTGTTGAGACCTTGTTCTCGAAGAATATACAACAGCACAATTGCTACCTCTAATTTCCTTGCTTCGGCAGTCAGGGGATCTAGGGAAACACAACGTGGCTAGTGGACACACTAATACATGAGAGTGTTAAATGTTATCATCGTCAATCAGAAGATACTTTATAAAACGTCGCTCTGAAAGTGTCTCTTTCTCTACCCAGTTTCACGGCCACATGTGCTTTCATTACCAATGAAAAGGATCCTTTTCCACCCCTTTTTAGGCGTATTCGTTATATAAGGCTAGACATAAATTGTATAGAGCAAACGGCACTTGGTGGGTGATGTGGTCAGCACCACGCAGGCGGCCTTTACTTCCCAGGACTGCACCTGGTACCCACTTAAGGCTAGGTCGACCTGGGAGCTAAGGTCATTTTTGAAAATGATCTGGCTTTCTCCAGGAACCGGACCAGTGACCTTACCATCCGCAGGTGAACGTATAGCCACTAGACTACGGCGGCTCCCTTCCACAACCAATTGGTTAGTTGCCTATCCTTTACAGGACGTTGCAGTACCAACCCCAACAGTCCCTGGTTGTTGTGTGGTTTTTCTAGGCAAATTTACGTCTAGTAGTTTGCGATTACTCACTGGACGGTCGGCTTTCCTGATACCACTGTCGAAAACAACGCAAGGCGCATAGCCCGCAGCTGGGATCGAACCCGGCATCCCGGCATTACGAAGCCTTCGCATCTACTTAGCCACAGAATCGACTCACGACCAATACATCTTTAATATCTCCTACCTACTCCGAGAAGGTCTGCCTTTGACTCGTTTTCCGGAAACTGTGCCCTCAATCACCGTTCTCTCAAGACCACTATGATGTTTAACATGGCGGGAGTACATCAGCCTTCTCGACGTGATGAGATAAACATATGGAGAGTTAAATTCACATTGTTTTACATTTCATTTTTGATCCGGCTTGTGCAGCTAAAAACGAAATGCGCGTACACTTGTGCGTCAGAAAAACAACACGAGTATACAAATGTGCGTTTGATTTTGAATATTTGAACAGGCTAGTAGATGATACGGTCAGTTTTCAGTTTAGAGTCCCTGGAATGACAAGCTAATTTTAGATGAGAGAAAGAGTGAACAGTCTAGTTTATGTGACAGATAACACGTGGACAGTCTAGTTTATGTGAAAGAAATCACGTGGACAGTCTAGTTTATGTGAAAGATATCACGTGGACAGTCTAGTTTATGTGAAAGATATCACGTGGACAGTCTAGTTTAGGTGAAAGATAACACATGGGCAATCTAATTTATGCCAGAAAGAAGATGTGACCTGTTTAGTTTATTTAATAGATCACACGTGGACAGTCTAGTTTATGTGTAAGAGAAGATGTGGACTGTCTAGTTTATGTGAGAGATCACACGTGGATAGTCTAGTTTATATGAAAGAAAACACACGTGGACAGTTTAGTTTGTGTGAAAGAGAACACACGTGGACAGTCTAGTTTATGTGAAAGTTAACACGTGGACAGTCTAGTTTATGTGAGTGACAATGTGTAGAAGGATTATTAGAAAGGATAGATATCATAAAGAAAAGGTCTTTAATGTGAAAGATTACGTGTGTACCAACCAGTTTATGAGAGAGATTATATTTGAATATATTAGTTTATGAGAGATATATTTAGACATGATAGTTTATGTGAGAGATGAATAGTGGACAGATTAGTTTATGTGGGAGATAATAAAGTAAAAGTAACGGAAGCCCCCCCCCCCCTCCTGCGCCCCGGCTACATATTGTGTAGACACACCACCACTCAAAGGGTCGTGTGGTCAGCATCACACCATCTGCCTTTATTTTCCAGAACTTAATCTGTTCCCATCTTAGGTTGCACTGACTATCATAACTTGCGAAACAAAATTGAATTCGATGCAGATGTTAACCCAAGACCCTCGGCCCGACAGGCCAGCGTCTAAAAGCTATGCCACTGCGCCTCGCCATGCATGAGATAACTGAATCCACGGATACAATCGTAATAGATCAGGTGAAATAGATAAAGGGAAAGGGGTGGGGGACAGAGTTTATTTCAGAAATGACCTTAAATCCTGGGATAAAGGCGACCAGCAAGATAATTATAATATTCACTCGAATACGATAAAGAGCTGAACGTGGTCTTTGTAGATCAAGAGAAGGCATTCGACCGTGTAGACAGAGATGTGCTGTGGAGAATTCTTGACGATTACGGAGTACAGGGTCAATTATTAGACAACATCAGAGCCCTCTATGAAAAAAAGTGAAAGTGCAGTAAGAACATCTAGTGGTCTTTCTGAATGGTTCAAAGTCACAACTGGTGTCAGACAAGGATGTGTACTGTCACCATTACTTTTCATAACATACATGGATAAGATCACTGTAGAAGCAAACCCAGACGTGTATGCTATAAACGAATTACTTTTTGCTGATGATCAAAGCATACTGTATCAAAATGAATATGATCTACAGGAACATCTGACTACTCTCAACAACAGCTGTTTACAACATTTTATGAGAATCAGTACAGAAAAAACAGAAGTTATGAAGATCAGCAGAACACACAGGCCACTGAATATAAATGTTGGAAGTGCCAAAATCAAGCAAACCAAAGAGTTCAAATACTTGGGCAGTATATTTACAGAGGATGGAAGAATGGACAGAGAGATAGAAACAAGAATACAGAAAGCAAATGCTGTCACATACCAACTATCACCTCTGCTTAAACATCCAGATACAACCATGAAGACCAAAAGACAATTGATAAACACCATCTTCATTCCAACACTCTGCTACCAGTGCCAAACATGACAATCAACAAGACCCATGAAAGAAAAATAGAAGCCTGTGAAATGAAATGTCTAAGAAAAGCAGCGAATAAGACCAGACTAGACAGGATAAAGAATATAGACATTAGAAACACTGTCAAAACTACGCCATGTTTAGACTACATAGAACATCAAAGAATGAAATGGTTTGGACATCTAACCAGGATGAAAAATGATCAAATAACATCACAAATTTTCAACCAAAGAAGCTCAGGATATAAGGCAAGAGGAAGACCAAGGAAACGGTGGATTGACGGGGTCTCCGAAACCTGCCAAAAGCATGGCCTCAGAACATCAGATGCTGCCCGCCTTGCTTATGACAGGAACTTGCATCTCCCCACAACGCTTAGCGGCATACGTGGAAGGAAAAAGTAAAAGTAAAGTAAAGCAAGATAATGACCAAACTATCACCGAGTGCCAGTTGTTCCATAAAATATAAATCTAGAACTACACGCCCTTTGTGCCTGGAGGCGTTTCTGTCATCAGAAATGGGCAGCACTTGGATAAAACCAACGTAAGAGGTGGGACTGGAAAGTGGAGCGGAAAGAACGAACATCAATAATAGTAGTAGTAGTAGAGGTAGCATCAGTAGTAGTATTAGTAGTATTAGTAGCAGTACCAGTAGTAGTTGTTGTAGCAGCAGTAGCAGTGGTAGTAGCAGTAGTAGTAGTAGTAATAGTCGTAGTAGTAGTAGCGGTAGTAGTAGTAGTAGTAATAGTAGTAGCAGCAGTAGCATTAGCAGTATTAGTAGTAGTAGTAGCAGTAGCGGTAGAAGTAGTAGTAGTAGTAGCTGTAGTAGTAGTATTAGAAGTAGTAGTAGCAGCAGTAGCAGTAGTAGAAGCAGTAGCAGTAGTACTAGTAGAAGTAGTTGTATTAGTAGTAGCAGCAGCAGTAGCATAGTAGTAGTAGTAGCAGCAGCAGCAGCAGTGGTAGTAGTAGCAGTATTTGTAGTAGTAGTAGTAGCAGCAGCAGCAGCAGCAGCAGTAGTAATAGTAGTATTAGTAATAGAAGAAGAAGAAGAAGAAGAAGAAGAAGAAGAAAAAGAAGAAGAAGAAGAAGAAGAAGAAGAAGAAGAACAAAAAGAAGAATAAGAATGGAAACTAACTGACCGTCCAGAATGTCACTGGCGCTGGATTTTATGCCGAACTGGGTCACTATGTCGTCCACCAATTTTCTGATGTCGTCTTGGGAAACTGTAAACAAGAAATTAACAGTTTACATATTGGATTAGTATAATACTTGCCTTGTGAGGGGGGGGGGGGAGAAAAATGTGGGGGGGGGGTGTAAAGAAATATTAAAAAACAAAAGAAGGAAAAGAATGAAACAATAAGGAAAATAAATATACGACAACGATGAAAAAAAAAAAAGAATCAAGAAGAGAAAAGAGACGATGAAGAGGAAGACGGGTGGAAGAACAGAAATGAATAGAAAGGGGAGTTGGAGGAGAAAAAGTGAAGAAGAGGAGCAGGAGGAGGAGGAGGAGGAGGAGGAGGAAGAAGAAGAAGAAGAAGAAGAAGAAGAAGAAGAAGAACAACAAGAAGAACAAGAAGAAGAACAAGAAGAAGAAGAAGAAGAAGAAGAAGAAGAACAAGAAGAAGAAGAAGAACAAGAAGAACAAGAAGAACAAGAAGAACAAGAAGAACAAGATGGAGAACAAGAACAAGTTGAAGAAGGAAATGTATGTGGCCTTCTTTGAAGAAAGCTGTAAAGCCTAACAAATATAATTGTCACTACCTCAACTTTTCATAAGTGACGCCCTTCTTCTTCTTCTTCTTCTTCTTCTTCTTCTTCTTCTTCTTCTTCTTCTTCTTCTTCTGCCTCTCTACCCCCCAATGGAGCATCGGCCATCAGCCAACTCACGCCAAGTCGTTCTATCCTTCGCCATTGCATGGATCTCTCCCCATGTCCTCTCCATCTTTCTAACTTTATTCTCCTTCTCAAAATTTTTTTTAACCCCCCCCCCTTCCCCCCCCCCTCCCCCCCCCCCTTGGGAGACGACTTATACTTGGGACACGACTTGCGACTTGGGACACGACTTGAGACTTAAAGCACGACTTGGACCCCCCGATCCTTAATATTTCCCGAGTTAAACTTTAGCAGCCTTATTGCCATACTAATTTAATAAAAGGAGGCTATTAGAATTATGTTTTATAATGATAAAAGCAAATAAAAACATTATATTACTACTAGTTATATTTTGCAATCCTCAAAATGTCCGTAGCTCCCAAATTATACCACCCGCCCCGTGCAGCTGCCCGTGTTGCACAATATCGAAATGCGTCCCCGTGAAGACGTTCAGATTCCTCGTTCTTCCAGGCAAGACTGCAGGTTACAACTTACTAATGTAGTCGCCACGAGAGCTCTAACTATAATTTTTGTTTGGAGGTTGAACGAGGTATCCGGATCTACCCTATTGGTTTGCCGTCCATATTTAGATATTTAATCTCAGGATGGTATGGTACACTTCCAGGTGGCAGCCGGAGAGGACAAATCGATCGATCGATCGAACCCACACACACCCATGGCTCTTGTACGAAGAATCACACATAGTCGCCTCTGGTTCGAAGACTCATACTGTAACAGAGCAAGCTTGTTTGTAAGGAGGCACAACGCTAGAATATTAGGAGATCAACAAGTTTTGGTAACCTTCAATTTCCCGCCAAAACTTAAAATTGACGTAATTACTTGTTTGTTAGGAAATAGTACACGTTTTAGAAACAATTTGTATAAATAGTATTTGACGTCATTGTTGGCCTTGCCCTTTCAGAGAGGACCTAGTAGCACTTGTTTTGTAGGAGTCTATTGACGTCAATTGTCATTTTAACTACTATAACTGCGTAGAATAGGATGATGAAATCCGATGCAATCGAGATATTTTTAGAAAATCCAACATGAGAATGTTCATAGTAAACAAGTTGAGACGTAATAGAATATTCTAGAAGCAGAAAAAGTGAGAAGAAACAAATAATTAGCATTCCAGCATCCAAATATAAATAATGAGTAACAAAGCACCTTAGCAATTCTTCAGTCCACAAGACTCAAGAGAGGAGGGACCAGTCACATGGACTCTCAAGGCAGCCTTCACTTGTAGAGATGTCAGTTCAACTCGGAGCATGCCTTCAGTCGTTGAGACTCAGAGGACGAGCGACTAGTCTCAATGATCCTCGTAGTTGTGGAGATGCCGACTCAACACTAGAAGGAGAGTAGCCGGTCATATGGAGCCTCGAAGACAGTCACTAGAGAAGAGACATGAAACAAGACATCGAGCTATAGAGACAACACACAAGATACATGGATCCATGGTCAACAGTGACACTTTAGGTAGGAACACTATTGAGATGTTAAAGTCGACGATCAAGCCGTTAGTACCAGACAGCACTAGAAGCCAGGTGGCAGTTACAGACACTAGAACCAGTTAACAAAGTAATTAGAGATTAAGAACACAACGCGACTTCAAGAGTGTGAACACGACAGTACGAAACCATAGAGAGAACATAGCGCCTTTTAGAATATTATTGATGTTGTTCGTGTCATTGCTGAAGTATCACAATAAAGACAGTGTAGACTAGAATTGTTTCCAGACACCTAATTATACAAGCATCTGAGTTACGTGAGAAGCATGCAGCTAGCAAGACATCATCATCATCATGGCCACTATCGACACGACCATCTTTCTCCTCGTCTATAATCTTCCAATCGACTCCTCCTGTAGCAAACCTAAAGACGAACCTGGGTGTGACAACAACATACGCAACGAAGAAGAGAGCTGTGCTACAATACAATGGAGGGGACAAATCGATCAATCAATCGAACCCACACACACACACACATGCGCGCGCGCATACATGAATGGCTCTTGTGTGAATAGCCATACTCAAAACTTCCGCTTGTTAGAAGACGCATACAATCGATTGGCTTCTGTACAAAGACAGATGTACGTGTGTGGGTTATATAGAGGACCAAAAGGCACTGTTGGCTCTTGCTCAAGGACACACACTCACCATTATCTCCTCTAGCTACCAGAATGGCTCTAGCTATGGCCTGGATATTCTGTGCTGCCTGTTTCAGATCTTCGCCGCTGATGCCTTCAAAATAAAATAATTGTTGTTTCACAGATATGTGTGATGGCTGGTATTACAGTAGTTGTTCTCTGACAAACCAGTATATACTATCTAGTACAGTTTTTATTTACTTGTTTTTACAACTAGACAGGCAAATTATCAGAAATTGTTTCTCTGACCACTGTTAAAAAAAAAAAGAAACAAAGAAACAAAAGACAACTGTAGCAGCAGTTTGTCCAATCCGATGTCACAAACTTAGTTTTCAACTAAAGCGATATTTCCTGCCGCTTAAAAGCTGTTAAATGCTGAATGATGAATTGTGAATCGACATCACAGCACTCGGGACACTCCCATAAGTGCCCAGTCCCCATATTCAGCAGCAAGCGAAAAGTTACATTTCCGATGGTACCAATAACCGTCTGATTGTATATCCGTCTCATCTTTCCCCTGAGCGTTGAGCCTCGGCCAGATCCCCTGATAACTCCTCGCAGCGCCATTCTCCGTAGACCCTAATGGTGTGTCTGCGCCTCTGCACTGTTCACTCGCTCCTCACAATGTCTAACTTGTCATATCTCAGTTCACTACCAAGTGGTGCAGAGCCAGCCAGTCTATCTGCATGCTCATTTCCCAACACACCGGCATAACCTGTAGAAAATATCCAAAAGATGCTAACTACCCGAGACCTCTGAAGTGATGCTTGCCACTCTGCACGAAGTATGCCTGTTTTCCAATTTCTCAACATGCTCTGTGAGTCAGTTACACTCACTGCATGTGTGTACAGCTGATTCTCAAGCCTGCTGCTTGGAATCTAGAAAATCGAATAGACATGTTGCGTGAGAAGTCTCACTAGCTATGCAGAAATATAATGCCGGAACGAAGTAGGGACTTATAACTTGTTTAATTAAGTTATACTTATAGTGATTATTACGTGCTGAGTGGCAAATAAATATAATAATGTATTTGAAATAATATGAAATGTATATTAAAAAAAAGGACTTTAAAACAACGAGTATGTCTATAGATAGATTGGAAACTGGGGGACACGGGCGGGGGTGGGGGAGGAGGGGGGATTAGCCCCCTGTGAATTTTATTGGGGGGGGGGATGGAAGGGGGTGCAGGGCCCCTGAGCTCCCAGGTCCAGCGCCTATGGGTAGTAGTAGCAGCAGCATCATCACCAGCAGCAATAGCCGTGCCAGTGATAATAGTAACAGTAGCATTTGTACTAGTAGAAAAGACAACAGATAATAGTAGCAGTAGCGGCAGCTGTGGAAGGAATAGCAGCAGCAGCAATAGTGTTGTGGTGGTAGTAGTAATAGTAGTAGTAGTTGTTGCAGTGTACTACTAGCAGTAGAAGAAGTAGTACTAGTAGCAGCAGCAGCAACAGCGGCAGTAGTAGTAGTAGTAGTAGTAGTAGTAGTAGTAGTAGTAGTAGTAGTAGTAGTAGTAGTAGTAGTGGTAGTAATAATAGTAGTAGTAGTAGTAGTAGTACTAGTAGTAGTAGTAGTAGTAGTAGTAGTAGTAGTAGTAGTAGTAGTGGTAGTAATAATAGTAGTAGTAGTAGTAGTAGTAGTAGTAGTAGTAGTAGTAGTAGTAGTAGTAGTAGTAGTAGTAGTAGTAGTAGTAGTAGCAGTAGCCCCAGTAGTAATGGTGTGTAGTCGTAGTTGTTGTAACATTAGTGTCAACAGAATAAGAAAATAAAGAAGGAAGGGCATGGACAGAGGATACGTAGGACAAGGAAATCAATTTCTATCATAAATCTAACAGTATCCAACCTTGAGAGGCACTCTGCAGTGTCACATTGATCAAATGGTACAATTCTCCCGTAGTCACTGGCTGAACTGTCTCAGCGGCTGTTTCCCTTTTCGAGTACACATGTGGAGGCAGATCGGGGTCGTAAATTATATCAGATGAAGGCCTATAGGCCAGAGGGGACGGAATCTAGGGAACGGAATAAATGAAATGGTGTTGTTACGGCGTGTTTGGAAACGTATGCCGTCACTCTAACAGATATCTCGAAAACTTCTAAACGGATCTGCACGAATTTTTACATTTCCAGTGCCCTAAGGATTTTATAATTTACTATTGCACAGATATTGCTGTTTTCTTATAGCAGAAAATTTCTTTGATATTCCATTATTATTATTATTATTATTTTTACTATTATTATTTTGCTGACATAATTTCTGACTCACTGAGTAATGACGACAAACTCAACTAGGATGGCACAAGGGATAAACACCCAGTGACACAATGTGCCAACATTCGGACGAGAATAGCCAGGGCGCAAGTCCCAGAAACCTCGTTCAACATTTAGGTTATAGTTAGGGCCCACGATGACAGCCGGGCAGAGGCTTTAAAATAACCCTCCCGAAAATGCGGAATGTTGTGGTCCACTTACGGACTTAGTCATCTTCCACAACTTGAGTTGTGCGGTCCCATTCATTTTACAGATCTGGCTTTTTTGCATGCAGACTGTTGGTTCCTCGCCTTTTACGCAGACGCACTTCGACTTTAGAGGAAACATTCCTAATTACTCGACTTTTACGACATGCTTGTCGGGGAGCAGTGGGATTATTCTTTCTTTCCCTCTATGGGGCTCTGAACCCCCCCCCCCCCCCCGAGGGAAATACCAGTTCTAAAATAGGTACCAAGAAATAGCCTTGGTATTAATAGCAATCGACCTGATACTGATTCCCCCCCCCCCCACCCCCACCCCCTTTCCGCTTACCCAACCCTAAACTTTTGAATGCCTAATGGTCCATACAGATTTGGCACCAATATAGCAATTCCATTAAAGCCACAGGGAACACGAAGCCCGGGTTGTTCAAACTGAATGTCAAGAGGATGAAATCAAGAGCTCTATAGCTCCAATCCCATCCCAAGGGGACTCTCTAAAAAATTACACTATATAACCGAACGACACTGTGAAATAAACACACGAGCTTTAGAGCGGAACACACAAGCTTTAGAGCGGAACACACGAGCTTTAGAGCGGAACACACGAGCTTTAGAGCGGAACACACGAGCTTTAGAGCGGAACACACCAGCTTCAGAGCGGAACACACGAGCTTTAGAGCGCGTGGCAAACACCTTGACTAATCCGCCACGGAGACATTGACATGAACTTACCCTGGAAGCAAAAGCCAGCCAGCAGGAGAGAACAATTATGAGATCCATGACTAGAGAGCAAAGCTTCTGACTGCTTACGTTTGGAACGACTGCTAAGAATATTTATATAAAACAAAGTGTAACTTTCATTTCATTGTTTGTTGATCTTACAAGATTACTATCCTAATGACCTGGAGGTGACGTGTGAAAGAAAGTCATTGCATTGAAGACAATCATGAGACAATGTGGGTCATCGCCATCATGGCGGAAGTGAGTTGATGAATGTCAACATACCCCAGTGTTACAGAACGTCTCAAGTAACATTATGTCACACAACAGCTGCTGCAGTGTTTCCAACTCATAGGAGACGGTCAGGTTTGTTGGATTTCACTTAACAAGATGCAACAGACTGGATACTAACTGACATACGCTCTGATTGGTTCTGTCACCTCTATTGACATATGAGCTGACCCAAAAGATAGAAGAACAACGCTGAAATATTATCTTTTTTGGCTCTCCTCCGAACTTCTACCCCCGCATTATGGCGGTCTGAAATATCCGTTCGGGGCTCAGTGCAATGAAAAATTCGGACTTTCTGCCAAGGAACAAATCGTCGCAAAACTAGGATTATTTGACAATTTCAAGAGACGCAGCATTGCAGTCGATAGTAGCAGACGATAAAAGCGACCGGTGACAATGTCGAGCGTTTCTGCAGATGATAAAAGCGACCGTTGACAATTTCGAGACATTACAGACGATGAAAGCGACATGGCGGGTAGACCACGCGCTCCCATGCCGCTACGCGCGGCGCGGATGGGACTCTAAACTAGGTGCCTGGGACTCACGAGCAAAGTAATTGGAGGAAGTTGCAGGAGATGCGGTAGCAGCTGCTCGTGAGTCCCAGCCATCTAGTTTAGCCCCTATCCGCGGCGCAGAGGATACTGTGGGCGGTGAGGCAAAGTCACAGAAACAGGTCCGAAAAGTAACATATCGCTGAGACCCTGTTTTTATACACACTTGTCTGCTAGTTGAGAATTGTCTCTTTAATGTGCCTTCGCTGGTCACACGTTTCTTTTCCCTATGGGCCTATGATGCTAAACTGCATAGGACTCAAAGGCTTAAAAAAAAAGGTTAGGAAATTATAGGGAAGTGAAGAAAAAGGGTAATGGAAAAAATAGTTTGTCTTTTTCTTCTTGTCTCTACTCCTATGTTTATGTTTATTCAACGGAACAACATCATGGCGCACAGGTGTGACCGATAAGTGCTCCGTTATACTTCTAACTTAAGCATGAGTCTGAAGATTCTCAGCGCACTGCCCGAACTCTGTTGCACCGACGATGATCCTGAAATAGCATGGGTAGATTTTAAACTCAAAATTTTGCCCGGGCAGCGCCGTTAAGCTACTCCTTTTCGATCTCCAATTGCGAATGTATTTTTTACTTGCGCAACAGTACACACTGGAGTCCGATCAGAGACCAGGGGAAATTACTAGAAGTCCACGTAAAAAAAAAAAAAAAGATCCCAGCCTTCAACGGGGCTGGAACCCAGGACCTCCAGCACTAGAGGCGGATGATATACTTCGAGACCACTCAACCTCCATTAGAGAAAAGGAAGTGAGTTGACGTAATCTTCAACGAGAAGAAACTAGAAATGTGTCTTGTTGTTTGCTGGACACAGGAGAGAGAGAGAGACCTGTTGGCTGATTAGTTGATTGTCGGTTAAATCTTCTACTTTCTCACGATTTTAGAGATATAAAGCTCATGTCCAGCTGTACTCATCGTATGAAAGAATAAGTATGTTGTAAAACAGCAAGTAAGTCTGTATAAATGACGTTTTTTTCGCCATGTAAAAGTCTAATATCTCCTTACGGCCTTACCTTTAAAAAGAAAAGGTAAATAAAGTAAAGAACGAGAAACGAAACACAAGGAAGGAGACCGGAGTTTGTAACGTTGATGATATATGTACGTGTCGTATGTATTAGATCTGCGCGGACATTGTTTAGTTAGTTAGTTAGTTAGTTAGTTGGGTTATCCTCATTGCACTCCGGACATGTCCATAGGTGCTCAGATTCTCCCCTCAGTATGAACCCCAACGTCCGATGGCTAATAGTACCAGTTCTATGTTGATTAACAAGTCTTCTGGCGTAGCTGGTGTGCGTCTCGTTTTTTGCTGTACCGATCTTAATTCCCAAGTCTGCCATTCTGGCGAGTGATGTTAATTCACTGCCACCAAAGTCCTCTATCCTTCCCATTTCTCTGAGGGCATTGATAATATCAGCATGATCCATAGGCTGACCGTCGGTAGTGATAGCGGATCCAGCCAACCTGTCAGCTCTTTCATTTCCATCGACATTGTTTAGTGTTAATTATGATTAAAATTCTTGTATAGTATCATGATTAGCACCTCCATGCAACGATAACACAGTCTAGTTCAACTAGTTGGCTTTTAGGCTATCCTCCGAATAACGGGCACAAAATATCCTGACGAGCCTCAGTCATGTGTTGTAAACATTCAAAAATTGAAGTTAAAACTAATAAGGAACGAAAAAATATGTTATATCAAATCGACTACTTACCGATAATTTTATGCCTTTATATCTAGAAATTATGGCACAGAAGTTGTAAATAGTGCCCGAAAATCTGCTGTTTGTGGCTGTTACGCCATTGAAACTCGGCTAAGTATGATTGGAACAAGGCGCAGCGTAGAAAAATATAGCATAACGGGGCGTCACTCACGCGTAAATTGCCGACTTCCTTCTGACGAACACTCCGCCGAGAGCCTCCCACACGAGCAAATAAAATGAGGACGCTGCAGGAGGTGCGGTAGCTGCTGCTCGTGGGTCCCAGCCATCTAGTTTAGCCCCACTTGTCGGCGAGTTTAACTCGGAGGTTTGTTCCGTTTCTTGAAATTGTCAACAACTGTTATCTTTTGTGCCCATTTTTGGAGGATAGCCGGCTTTTTAAATGTTTCTGCTTTAACTTTAATGACCAGCAGAGTTAGCTCATGTGTATGGTCAAGACAAGAAACACATAGGTACTGCAGTACTGTAACAGTATGAGATGCCGGACACTGGGAGCTTAGTCCTTTAAGGCACCTTCCCATCTGTAAGCAAAAAGGGGCTCCACCCTCTCTCCCCCCCCCCCCCCCCCCCCACCCCCAAAAAAAATCTTGTGTTCGCTGGCTGTAAAGTTTTGGCAGTTTGTCTACCTGTAGACTTTAATCTTGTTCTAGAACCCGAGTGCTGGGTGCACATCCGTTTTACGGATCTGGCTTATTTGTATGCAGAGTGTTGCTTCCTTGCCTCTCAGGCAGATGCACTCCGACTTCAAAGCCCCAGTTAGTCAACTCTTTTAAGACATACTTGCTTGAGAAGCGGTGGGTCTATTCTTATTTTTCTCAGAATGGGGCACTGGAACCGACAACAGTTAAACTATATATAAAAGTTCTATTTTTCAATATTTGTTTACAAAATTCATATTTTTTCGGATGTATTACTATTTTTATGTAACAGCATATTTTTCAAGTATTCCCGGAATCAGAAGTCAGGCTCCTTGAGGCCCCGCCCCCTTACAATTTACAAAGCTCCTCCCCAATTTGAAAGCTCCTCCCTCCCTCCCAACTCCTCATCCCTTTGTCCAGTCATACATTGGTGACTACAGTAAACTACTATTAACATAACTTATAATTGGAACACATGATACAACCTTATGGTGATGACATAAAACTGGCTGACAAATGCTGTGTTGGTGTGAAGGGAAGAACTATATCAAGACCAGTGAATCAAATATTGAAAAAAAGACCCATGACTGATAAGGTACAAATAAATAAAACCAGCTAATTGCTTCAGAAAACTGAGACAGGTAACCTGCACTCTGAATAGGTATACAGAATTTGGAAGTCACACTTAACTTTCTCACATGGATGTGCATGCCTGGGTATGTAGGAATAGAAGGAAATAAGTGAGCAGATTAGCTGGCGTATTCTACCACTGCATGCAGGAAGATGCATGGGCAGAGCAGATATCATCAACACTACATACTGACAGAAAGTAATAAATCTGAGACATTAACATGATTAAATGAACTCAGAATGAAGCCTGGTAAAGCACATCAGTTTTGTCTTTGAGATCAAGATAGAAGACATAACTAGCTTCTCATAGGAATGGTTAGTAGAGGTACCTTGGGGCAGCTGCTGTGTTGGAGGTCTCAACATGCATGGGAATACCCAGTGTGCAGTGACATTGATTGTGATAACCTAACAGCTTATAGTATGATTAGACTCTGGTTCATCCTTTCCTATATCATGCTCAAAGAGTGGATTAGTTTCTGGTGCAGCTGATCTTGAGATATCTTCATACATTTCTTTTAATCTTTCCAGTGGCTCTCATAACATGCCTGAAGACACAAGATCAGTGGCTCTCAACTTTTCTAATGCCATGACCATTTAATACAGTACTGTTTTGTTGTGGTGACCCCCAAACAATTATTTTCCTTCATAACTTCACTGAATATGTTTTTTTTTGGGGTCTCAGGCGACCACTATAAAACAATCGCTTGACCCCAAAAAGGGTTGAGAACGCTGCACTATATCGGTGTTTCTCAACCGTTTTACACCAGCGGCCAAGGAAAATGGGAAATAGTTTCATGGCCCACCAACAGCTAACCAAACATGAAACAAAAACAAATGTAGACAGCATCTGCTGCTACCTAGATGTTATAAATTGGATATGTTGGACAGAAGTGTTGTTTATTATAGATAAAGTGCTGCAATAACATCCATTTGATTTCTCTGTTTAGTTTTTATTAATAACATGACTGAGAATGCCACCTGCCAGTTAAACGTTACTGCTCTAGATCACTCTCCATGTTTCCTACCTTTTAAACAATTATAAAATTCCGAAAGCACAAAAATATAATAAGAATAACACATATGCAAAGGAACACAGAAATGACTCAAATAGAAAATAGATGGATCTTGCAAATAATAAGTAAAGAATACGGGGAACTGGAACATAATTAGTTGTAGACCAGTGCTGCTTTGGTAAATAAGTATAAATGAATAAGGATCTGTATATTGGCGTGTTACAGTTTTTCAAGTGCTGCCTGTATTTTTTTCCTTTGGCACTTGTCTTCCGCAGTGTTGAGTTCTATACTAGGCAAGCTACCTGGTATGTCCTCAGAGCAGATCAGTCCAGAGGCTGCAGGGAAACAGTTTGAGAATGATTTCCAGGAACTGAAAGAGAGGTGCCAGGTAAGCTTAAGATAATTGTTTAAGTTTTATTTAGAGATGTCAGGTAGGCTTCAGATTGTTGTTTAGAGATGCCAGGTAGGCTTCAGATTGTTGTTTAGAGATGTCAGGTAGGCTTCAGATTGTTGTTTAGAGATGTCAGGTAGGCTTGAGATAGTTGTTTAGAGATGTCAGGTAGGCTTCAGATTGTTGTTTAGAGATGCCAGGTAGGCTTCAGATTGTTGTTTAGAGATGTCAGGTAGGCTTGAGATTGTTGTTTAGAGATGCCAGGTAGGCTTCAGGTTGTTGTTTAGAGATGCCAGGTAGGCTTCAGATAATTTTTTTATGTGATGTTTAGAGGTGCCAGGTAGGCTTGAGATAGTTATTTATGTGTTGTTGTTTAGAAGTGCTAGTTAGGCTTCAGATTGGTGTTTACGTTTTAGTGTTTAGAGATGTTAGGTAGGTTTCAAATTGTTGTTTATGTTTTAGTATTTAGAAGTGCTAGATAGACTTCAGATAGTTGTTTAAGGGTGCTAGGTAGGCTTCCTGTTGTTTATATGTTGTTTTATAGAGATGCCATAGGCTTCAGATAATTACTTATGTGTTGTTTAGAGGTGCCAAGTAGGCTTATGATAGCTTATATGTATGTTTGCTGCTTAGAATGCCAGCAAACCTCAGAATGTTCTTTAGAGTTGCCATGCAGATAGTTTATATTTTGTTGTTTAGAAGTGCCAAACAGAGAAGGTCTGGAAGCAGAGAGGAGAGGTTTCACCGGCTAGTATGCAGCCTGGAGATTAAATAAATTGCATGCAATAGATTTGCTGTGTGCAAAAGTTATTTCTGGGACACACATACATTTGTGGGGTGTTGTCTGTGTAACTGTGCCATTTCAGGGTGGAAAATCTGAGCCTAGTATGCTGTCTTCAGTATGGCTTATAGATATTTTGGTGCAGTTGCTGGAGAAAATGTGGGGATGACTGCAGTCAAGCTAATACACAGGAATTCCAGAGAAATTAGACTAAAAAGCTCAACAAAATGGGGAAGCAGAAAAACGTGCACTATATTTGTGACTATATTTTTTAGCCATCGTTTATTTTATTTTATTTCATTTATTCCACATCACATTTTTTTAAACGTTGCTAACGTCACCCCTTAGAGATCTAATACTCTCCTCTCCTCGTTGTTACGTTTGTGTAGTTTGCTTACGTTTGAAAAAGGCTGCCCGGCCGAAACGTTACGTTGTGTTGTTTTGTGCATGTTTTTCTGCTTCCCTATTTTGTTGAGCTTTTTAGTCTAATTTGTCTGGAATTCCTGAGTTGCTGGAAAAGCTGTGTGGTGGAGGGGGTTAATAATGAAATAAATAGATTGGGAGGAAGTCGAAGGTCAGTTTGTGCTAAGTGTTGAAGCTGAAGGTTAAATAAAGGTACTTACTGAAGTCAAGAGGGACAAGATCTGGGATCTCTATTCAGTGAGTAAGAGAATGATAAGGCAAAAATATGAGAACAGACATTAGAAGTCATTGTTATTTTTCTGCCCTTTTATTTTCAGTGTTTTCTCTACCCTTTTATTTTCAGTGTTCATTTTTTACCCTTACATTGTCACTGTTCTATTTCTACCCTTGCATTATCACTGTTTTTGTCTACCCTTATATTATCACTTTCAGTTATTGGCCTTTTTATTTACAGTAGTGTCCCCCCCCCCCCCCCCTCCCCCCCCCCCACCCCCCCCCCACCCGCCTCCCCCAATATTGTCACTACACTTTTGTCTACTTTTGTACTTTAATTTTCTCTTGTCTGTTTCTCTCCCTCACATCATACATTGATTAGAATAATAATAAAAAAAAATTAAGGTTGATAATTCTTTTTCACTGACATTATGATTGTTATTCTTCCCCAGCCCATATTTGCGGCCGACCCATCTCAGGTAAATACATTGTTACTTTTTTGTTGTGGCTTTATTGGCAGATGTATGCTTTGTTACATTAGTCTGAATTCTTAGCTTTTCTGAGACTTTGTGTTGTCATCAGCAGAATCCATGTGATTATAAAGCATTTACATGTACATTGCAGCACACACATATCGTATTGATAATGAAAGAGCTGATAGGTTGGCTGGATCCACTATGACTACCGACGGTCAGCCTATTGATCATGCTGATATTATTAATGCCCTCAGAGAAATGGGAAGGACAGAGAACTTTGGGGACAGTGAATCCATATCACTCGCCAGAATGGCAGACTTGGGAATTAAGATTGGCATAGCAAAAAACGAGACACACCAGAAGACTTGGTGATCAACATAGAACAGGTACTATTAGCCACTGGACATTGGGGTTCATACTGAGGGGAGGATCTGAGCACCTATGGACATGTCTGGATTGCAATGATGAAAACCCAACTAACTAACTAACTAACAAATCATATTAACGAGTGGCTGGCCAAGAGGTTAGAACACTGGCCTGTTCTGCGGAAGACATATGTTTGATCTTTGCTAAGGGATAGAGATTTTTTCTTATTGGGGGGGGGGGGGGGGGGGGTGCCTCAGCATTTGTATTTTTTAATGCATTTAACTTTTCATTCCAAGTCTCTTGTGGTTTTTAAACTTTCGCTGGCATATGTTAAAACTGAAATAAAAGTACGTAACTTGGTTTTCAAATTATGCTATTTAGAGTTCCATAAACTGTTCAATCTATTTAAAGCTGCTTATGCCTTGACAGTGCGAGTTTGATTATGTTAAAAAAATGTGTAATATTGATGCCTCCCATTACAGACTCACAGTGATGCATCTTTGAGAGGTTTCTACGAGGGTATGTCACAGCAGATGCAGCTTTCACAGCCATTATCAAATATAACAAGTGGAGGAAGGATTATAATGTGGATAACTTGTCCACCGACGATCCAGACATCATGTCGGAACTGGCAAAGGGGACAGTTCACATACTGCGAAATAGGGACAAGAAGAACAGGTAGTTATGTCTGAGGAACATCTCAGTTATTTGTTTATGATTTGTCTTTTTGTATTCTCTGACCAAAGTCCTCTTCTCGTAGCTCATATTCTGGGGGGAATGAATGAATAAATGAATTAATCAAGAATTGACATCACCCTGCTCCAGGACATTCCTACGCATGCTCCCTCTCCTTCTTCAGCAGCGGATGAACAGTTGATATGCTAACAGTACCTGCTGCAACCTGATTAGAATCCTGCCTGTGTTTCCCGCCAAAGTGATGAACATATTCCAGAACCTCTACTCAGCCCTTGTTGAATTAGTCGTTCAGTGTCTGTTATGTTGCACCGTCTATTTAATCCCAGAGAGCCTTCACCACGTCCATTTTATCATAAAGTAGCTTACCGCCCAGAGGAGTGGCAGTAGCCAGTCTGTCAGCGTGCTAATTGCCTATGATGTATTGTTGGTCTTCATGTGTGTACACAGTCTTCTGTCTCATATACTGACAATCATTACTGAAACTTGTGGGTTTTAAGGGCCCTCATTTTTTTAGTGGAAACAGGAAGAGGCCAACATCCACTAACAAGCATGCTGTTGAAGATGACAAATCAGGGATTTGCTGAAACCATATGTCTTGTGTTTAAGATGCCCATATAAAAGTTTTGCTGTAAACCACAAAACAGCATGCCATCGTCTGACAGGAATCAATGTAACAGACAAAGCCAATCTTTTATGGCAGGACACTCTGGAGTAAGAGGGCATGAACGAGTGGACTGGCTTGCTGGCAGGGCCATGTTAGTGACAGGAAAAGCAATGGACCGAGCCGATGTTCTCAGTGCTCTGAAGGAGACAGGATGAGTAGATGATTCAGGGAGTGATGGTGGATCAGCAACCTTGACAGTACTGAGAATATCAGGTCAAAAGATGCTTTGCCAGACATGGATGCTGCAGCCACAAAAGAATAGTAAACTAACACAGAACTAGTGTTTCAGATGCCACACGCTGAGGAAGATACTGTAGATGGGATCTGAGCAGTTGTGGAATGATATGCTATGAGGATGATCAGTCAGTTAACTAACTAACTAACTAACTGACTGACTGACTGACTAACTAACTAACTGACTGACTAACTAACTAACCAACTATCTAAACTAACATCAAGCCACCATTGTTTTAAGAGCACATGCAGAAGAAGACAAACTAACAAAACTAAAATTAAAACTAAATAAACTACAGTAAACCTTAAATCTGAACTACTAAACTAACTAACTAACTAACTAACTGACTGACTGACTGAATGATTAACTAACTAACATCAAGCCACCATTGTTTTAAGAGCACATGCAGAAGAAGACAAACTAACAAAACTAAACTAAACTACAGTAAACTTAACTGAACTAAACTAACTAACTAACTGACTGACTGACTGACTGACTAACTGACTGAATGATTAACTAACTAACATCAAGCCACCATTGTTTTAAGAGCACAGGCAGAAAAAGACTTCTGACAAAGATATGTTCAGTGTCACTATGTCAAATGTTTAGACATCCTCTCTCTTGTCTCTTTCTGCTCTCCTTCCCTGAAAGGTTCCTGTTTTTCTGGTATAAGTTAGTCCGGTTTGCCAGGGAATGTGGATTGTATTTTTCTGATGTAAGTAGATTCATGTACATATTGATCAGGCGGAAACAACATGCGTAATAACGTATGAACACTGAATTAGGAGTGCTTTTGGCAAATAGGGACATAATGTGATGAAGAGCATGATTGTGTATAATCAATGTGCTCCTGGAGCCTTAAGACATTTTCTGCGGAAGCAGAAGCATCTGTGTGTATGCCCCGTCTGCTGGTCTGTCAATTTTTAAATCAGTAACCAGGCAGGTTCATACAAACAGTTGTCAGATAAATTCATCGACCCAGTCGTCAGAATGATTCTACATACACTGAGTGATCAAAGAGATTCATAACTCAGGCGTCAAATAGATTCATTTACATAGTTGACAAAATAGATCATGCACAGAATAGATAAATAGATTAATGTGCACAGTTTGTCAAATTGATGAATGTATGTTGGGGTGAAATAGATCTATGGACAACAGACTGGCCTAAAGCTAGAAAGCGCCTGTGTTCATTTATACATCTTGTGTGTGGACATCAGGTCTGATAAACCACTGGCACAGCAAACTTAAAAATCTAAAAAAAACTCACCCATAATAAACGCATAATAATGTGTTTTCAAGAGAGAAAACAAATTCACATCCTGAAGTTGGATGCATCAGCACAAATTTGGCAGTCTCACTTGAGATAACCACATGTTTTTTTTAATAGATTTTTAAGAAAGAAGAAGAAGAAGAAAATTATTAACACTCATATTAAGTGATCAGTGTATTATTAAGTGATCAGTGTATGCCTTCTCTGTCAACAGACCCATCTTGTATGTGGCTGTGCGGAAACATCTTGCCAGTGACAGAGACCTCGACAAGCTAACAAAGTTCACTGTCTATATGCTGGTGAGTAACTCTC
The DNA here is from genome assembly GCA_905116865.2 of Candidula unifasciata. Taxonomy (NCBI): domain Eukaryota; kingdom Metazoa; phylum Mollusca; class Gastropoda; order Stylommatophora; family Geomitridae; genus Candidula; species Candidula unifasciata. The sequence continues at coordinate 88,118 of CAJHNH020002333.1, read as the reverse complement.
AGTTTTGTACGTCAATACTTCAAAGTGATCTCCCCTAACATAAATGAAATTGACAGCGTAATTTTGTTCTTAACCAGTTCATGTTGTTTTTATTTTATCATTGTAAATTGTCCTCACATGATGTCCTGCAAATGACCCTTAAATATGTTCACCATAGTGAATGAACTTCACTCTTGGAACCATCACAGAGGGTTAACTTTATAATTTTCATCTAATGTTACCCCGATGACCCTAAAATAAGCTACCTTGAAATAATTAAATAAGGGACCCCTTTCCATGTCTTCAGGATGTTAGGGCATACACTGCTTATCATCATCAGGTACCTTGCCGACTGGCGTGGGCGATCATGCCTCTCAATAATCTGCAATTTCTTGCAGCATGTATCAGTTTGTGTGCTGACACACCTCCATGCCACACAACAAGACTGTCAAGAATCTTCCCTCGTTGTCCTTCACTATCCCTCCTTCCTCAGATCTTTCCAATGGTCACAACATATTCTGCTGGACCTGTATTTTATAGACGAGTCGGCACTCAGTAGGTGATGTGGTCAGCATTACGCTAGCCGCCTTAACTTCCCTGGACTTTACCTGGCACCTTCTCACGGCTGTCTCAACTATGAGCCAAGGTCAGTTTTTGAAAAGAAGTCTGGCTCTGTTCAGATTCGTACCCATGACCAAATCTGCAGGGACATCTAGCCGCCACACCACGGCAGCTCCCATACAGCCACACCACGACAGCTCTCATACAGCCACACTACGGCAGCTCTCATACAGCCACACTACGGCAGCTCCCATACAGCCACACTACGGCAGCTCTCATACAGCCACACTACGGCAGCTCCCATACAGACACACCACGGCAGCTCTCATACAGACACACCACGGCAGCTCTCATACAGACACACCACGGCAGCCTCCATACAGCCACACCACGGCAGCTCTCATACAGCCACACATTACGGCAGCTCTCATACAGCCACACTACGGCAGCTTCCATACAGCCACACCACGGCAGCTTCCATACAGCCACACCACAGCAGCTCCCATAGGGCAATTTAACTTGCAGTATTTTCATAATCTCTTTAAAGTGAGCTCACAGTATTTTGCTTGTTTTCCCTTCTTCAGGAACAGACTTTTAAAAAACTCAATGAGGAGATAGTAGATACAATATGCATTGTGTTTGATCTACGCAAGTTCACCTTAGCTAACATGGACTACCAGTTTGTCAAGCGGCTGGTCTGGCTCTTGGGCAAGTACTATCCTGAGAGACTGGGCATCTGTCTTATATATGGTGCTCCCATGGTGTTCCAGGGCTGTTGGGCGGTTATCCGACCTTGGTGAGTGCCCCACATCTGATCCTTCTAACTTTGATCTTTTGTAGTGTTTGTCTGGCTTGCCAGGGAAGTTGCAGTCATCACTGATCTCTGAATTTGGTCTGTTGTCACATTCAGTGATGTTGATCTGTTATTATTTATCACTTGCCAGTGATACTGCAGTAATAACTTGACAGGGGAGTTGGTCTGTTATCATTTGCCAGTGAAGCTGTTTCACTTGTCAGTGAAATTGTCTCTTATCATTGTCAGTGTTGTTGGTCTGTTATTAGTTGTCAGTGATGTTGGTCTGTTATCACTTGTCAGTGATGTTGGTCTGTTATCACTTGTCAGTAAAGTTGTAGTTTTCACTTTTCAGGGAAGTTGTAGTTATCACTTGTCAGGAAAGTAGTTCTATTATCACTTACCAGTGAAGTTGCAATTATCACTTGTCAGGGAAGTTCATGTGTTGTCACTTCTCAGTGATGTTGCATGTTTGTCTTGTATCACTTGTCTGTCTGACTGACATTGCAGTTATCACTTTCATGTGTAGTTTATCTGTTATCACTTGTCAGTTATGCTGCAGTTATCACTTTTCTGTTTAGCTCATCTGTTATCACTTATCAGCTAATTGGTCTATTATCACTTGTCAGTGACATTGCAGTTATCACTTATCTGTGTAGTTCATCTGTTATCAATTGTCAATGATGCTGCAGTTATCACTTGTCTGTGTATAGCTCATCTGTTATCACTTATCAGCTAATTGGTCTATTATCACTTGTCTCATCCACTGGTAGTGTTGCTGAAGTTATAGATCATTTATAAATACTGATCTGTAATTTTGTTTTTCCAGTTTTAAATCATTGATACATAAAATTAACTGTGATGACATTGTAAATGTGTAAGTGCAAGCTGACTTGGCTTATTTGCATGAATACAAAATGTCTGTGTCTCCTACATGTGCTAATGCCATAATCATTCTGCCTGTCATTCGGACGTTGATAATAGCAGAACTCAGAAAATATTTTGTAGTCACTATTTCGCAGTGGAAGAAGTTATTTTTCATCTCCATTATAATTAGGTTCAATTTTGAATTTTGATTATTGAATGGCAGGTTTTGCTTGTTAAACACCATTTTTGATAGTTTATCTCAGCTTATGATTGTTAAATAGCAGCTTATGATCATTGATTGACAGCTCATTATATGATTGTTGAATATCACACTATGATTGTTGAATGTCAGACTATGATTGTTGAATATCACATTATGATTGTTGGATGTCAGGTTGTCATTTTTTAGTATCAAGTTACCAGTGTTGTCAGGAAAGCTATAATTTTAAATATCCGCTGATAATTTTTGAATGAATTTCATCTTGTGATTAAGAAGAATGCAGCTCCTAATGTTGGATAATGATTAAGATCGCTAAATGTCAGAATGACATTGATGAGGGTTATGTTATCATCCCTGAACTGAACATCAGTTTATGAATGATGAACCTTATTATTATTATTATTATTCAAAGCATATTTATTCCAACTCTGTGCTACCAGTGCCAGACATGGTCACTCACAACAAACCATAAAAGAAAATTAGTAACCACGGAAATGAGATGTCTGAGAAGGGCTGTAGGAGTGACCATAAGAGATAAGATCAGGAATGAGATCATAAGAGAACAAGTCGGCACAGAACCAATTCTGGATTACATACAAAGACAGCAAGTGAAATGGTTTGCCCACTTAGAGAGAATGCCTTGTGACACCATACCATACAAAGCATACATGGAAAGAGAAGAAGGACGTAGAGCACGGGGCAGACCAAGAACAAGATGGAAGGATAACATCAGAGAAACTCTACAACAGCACGATGTGCCTATGGTCGAGGCGGCCAGAAGAGCTAGAAACAGAACCTTATATCTCCCTCGACACCCACAGCGGTAAAAGAGGAAGTGAAGAAGAAGAAGAAGAAGAAGAACCTCAGGTTATCTTTATTGCAGTCAGCATAATCAATATTGAACAGTGGGTTTTTATTGTTAAATGTTCAATTGTGATTGTTGTAAAAGTAATGTTAGTCTCCCCAGACCCCACTCATATACACACTAGCTCACTTCTGATTGGTAGTTCCTAAGCCCTGTGCCCTTCACACAAGGTTACAGGGTTGTTCCACAATGCCATTGATATCGCGTGTTGTATATTTCAGCACACCAGCACCTTTAACACTCCAAAAAATACATGGAGAAACTGGGTCTAACAAAACACCCCTAGAGAGTGCTGCAACCTGTGTCACAGGCATTCTTTCTCTGAATGAAAACGTAAATGCAAGACATCACAGAAACCAAACAACAGAGCTGGGCACACCCGTAACCTTCAGGAAAGTCGACCAGCCCAACAAACTTGTGAATGAAATGTGACCTACTCTATTTGGGGAGACTAACATGAAACTAACTGAATGTCAAGATAGAATTGTTTTATTCAGTGTATTTAATGTTGAATTTGGTCCTGCTTTAGGTTGAATGAGGTCACTGCAAGCAAGGTGACTTTCGTAGGGACAGAAGAGCAGCTGTGTCAGTATCTGAACCCAGACTGTCTACCTCCATGTGAGGACTGAGCCACCTGGGCCACCTGGAGCATGAGGGTCTTTGGAGTGTCTGTGTGCAAGCTCAGAATGTTTCTGCAATCTAAGAATGTTTATAAAGCCAGATTCTTCAGCTGGCTGTATCATACATATCAGTTGATGTATGTCTGTTTGGGAAGTGGATGCTTTTTCTCCTCCGTCTCCTTCTTCTTTTCCTCCTCCTTCTCCTACTCCTCTTCATTCTCCCTGCCACTAGTTTTCAGATGAAAAGGCCAAATTCATCCATGAAGTCTGTGGTGTGACGCATGTACTCCACTGAGGCATTCAGCTTTGATTTTCGATGTATTGGTAACCGGCCAGATTTGGGATCTTTCTGCTGCTTGTAGAGAGCTTGTTTACAGCACATGTTTAGTATTCTATCGGGCTTGTCCACATGGGCAGATTTCTAAGTCCCCAGTCTTGAATTTCTTGTACCTGTAACTGAGCAGTCCAGTTCACACTCTAAAATTACATGGTGCGCCATAAGTTTCCAGGCTGAAAAATAAAAAAAATGTCTTGTAATGAAAGCCATTTTGGTGCTTTATTAATATCCTACCCCAAACATGGGAAATCCACAGGTCACAGTACAGTCTAATATTTCAAGGAGTGTTAGATAGGCTGCATGAAGTCATGGGACCTAGGTTGCACTCTCTTGTGGGACATAGGTGGGTTGGGGTTAGAGCCAGTTCTAGATATTTTGGGGTCGTTAAAAGTATCAGAAAGCCAGGAAACCCAGTCTTACCACCCTATAAAAATGTTAGACTGTCCTGTGATGTCCTCTGGGGTAGGATAATAATAAAGTACAGCCATTTCTATTTTACAAGATGCTCTGCCTGACTACCATCATTTAAAAAACACATTTTGGTGTGTGTCCTTCGCTGATAAAGAACATGTATAACCACAACCAGAATAATGCTTGTAATGGCGTTGGTGATATTTTTATTAGTCCTATCTGTAGAAACTTATGGTTCATTCTGTACAGTAGTTGCTTGTGTGAGAAGGTTTAAAGCGGGCTGAAGATTTATTTTTGTGATTTTTTTTTTTTTTTCAGAATATATGTACTTTTATTTGTAGGTGATTTGGGGGGTGACATTGTGCACTAGTCAACGTATCAAATGTTGAAGAGGGTTATAAAAACGTTCCCCACGAATAGTAGGTCTATTTCATTAATATGTTTGTTGGACTAGTCTTCAGTGGTGAAGGTTATGGGTTTGGCGCTCTGTTGTTGTTTTGCATTAACGTTTTTATTCCGAGAAAGAGACTGCCTGTGACAAAGGTTTGATCACTCTCTAGGTGGGGTTGTGTGTTAGACCCAGTCTTTAAATGTTTTTGGAGAGTTAAAAGCTTTGCCATGGTGAAATATACAAAACACAATATCAGCGCCAGTGCAGAATAGCCCTTGTGTGAAAGTCAAATGGCTCGAGGCCGACCAATAAGGAGTGAGTTAAGCGAGCTAGTGTATACTGGTGTATAGTATGGGTGGATTATCTTTTGTTTTACCGTTGATGAGTTGACAATCAGACACCTCATTTTCTCAGCCCTCTCTATGCAAAAGCCCTCTTCATATATTCACCCTTGATTACAGACACTACATACATTTGAGAAGGAAACTGAAAGTGATTGAACATGTGCGGGTAACTGAATCTTATTCTCTTCTTCCTTATGTTCACCAGCTGTTAACTCCAGCAAAAAAGTTCTGGTTGTTTGTCCACTTCTGGACTTTGGTCTGGTTTCAGAATTTGAGTGTTGCCTGCACGTCCGTTTTACAGATCTGGCTTATTTTTATGCAGTTTGTTGTTACCTCTCCGGCATATGTGCTCCGACTTCGAAGGAAACTCCTGATTACTTAACTCTTATGTCATGCTTGTTAAGGACGCAGTAGGTATATTCTTGTTTTCCCCGTAACAAAGCCCAGTAACCCACAGGGGGATAATTCAGTGTTTCCCAACTTGGGGCCTGAGTCCCAGGGGGTTTGGAGGTGGGGGGGGGGGAATTTGATTGTTTAGGGGACAATATGAAAATGGACGTCCAGAGTTGAAGTAACATAGGAGGGCATACGAATTTTAGAAAGGCTTTGGTGGAGCATGGCACACACAAAAATGGTTCAGAGACACTGGTATAACTGAATCAACCTATGAGGATCAGCAATGGTAACTGGATACCACATAAATTTATGAAGAATTTGACATTACTTTGGTCATGTAAAAGTAATTAAATCAATATGTAAGATTTCAGTTGTCATAAAATAGTTTTAAAATGTTGAAAGGTAACTGTTTTATTGAATTAAGATTTTTAACATAAAGAATGAATACACTTTTTTAAAAGTTTTTTTATTTTGGGGCCACCTGATTAAATTTTGATTTTTTGGGCACGTGAGAGAGAGAGAGAGAGACAGAGAGAGAGAGAAAGCCACACATGCCTGTATGCACATACATACGCACTTACACCATAGGAGAAAGAGAGAGAGAGAGAGAAAGCCACATATGCGTGCATGCACATACACACACACACACACCATAGGAGAAAGAGAAAGAGAGATTTTTACTAGAAATATTTAGGGGAGAGATTCGTTAAATTAACTGCAGATATCACTGTCCTTTTATTCATTGAGTGACACTTAGACTTTAGAATATTTACAAGGGTATGATACTGTAAGGGATTCGATTTGCCGTGGCTTTGGCTGCTAGACGCCCGCCTGCGGATCGGAAGGTTGTGGGTTCACGTCCTAACAGAGCCAGGACTTTTTTTTTTATTTCAGAAATGATCTTGACTCCCAGGTCGACCCAGCCTTGAGTGGGTACCAGGTGCAGTCGTGGGAAGTAAAGGTGGCCTGCGTAATGCTGACCATATCACAAAGGGTGCTTTACTTTACTGATGATACTGTAAGCTTATTAGTTGGTGTCCCACTGGTAGTTTGATCTGAAACATCCAATTTATTTATTGTTCTCTGAATTTATATCCAGCTGATTCGATCAAACTGTCTCACGTCATCAAGTTTGACATCCTCACTACTGTGGTGTAGTGGCTAAATGCTCACCTGCAGATCCGAAGGTCGTGAATTCAAATCCAAACAGAGCCGGAATTTTTTCAAACATGACCTGCCAGATTGACCCAGTCTTAAATGTGTACTAGGTGAAGTCCTGGGAAGTAAAGGCAGCTGGCGTGATGTTGACTGCATCACCCGTCGAGGGCCAATTGGTCTGTAAACACATGTCTAGCCTCGTTTGCTTGATGCGCCACTGCTGTGTGACGGGAAAATACTTAATGTCATCGTCAGGTATTTCAAGATGATTTCAATACTTTCCTCAGACAACTCATTTCATTTGGGGTTATCTTTATAGTCTGTTGATTAGTAATGTTATTATGTGTTTTTTTGTCTCATGGCCACATGTTTTATTGCATATATTTATTGATTGTTACTTTGCATGTTCTTCCTGTATCTCAGGGTATCTAACCATCCATGATAGAAGAGGCGAGACTAAGCTAGACTGCATGGAGCCCTATAGCCTGTAGTAGCAGAGAAAAGACTAAATAAGACTATACAATACCTCTGTACCTCATGGTAGAAGAGGAAAGACTAAGCAGATCTTTAAGCTACCTCTATTTTCCAGGGTTAAAGAGGAGAGACTAAACAAGATTGTAAGGTACCTCTACACTTCAGAGTAGAAGAGGAAAGACTAAACAAGACTGTAAGGCACCTCTATATCCCAGACATAATAACATCTGTGCCCTAGGGATTAACTGGAATGACCAAACCAAAACTTAAAAGTACTTATATACCTAATTTTAGTCAGGGAAATGCTAAACATATGCTGTACATACTTTGCTAGGTGTAGAGAGGAAAGATCCACTTAGTAAACAGAACCAGTACTGAACTCTATAGGTAGACAACAAAATTAATGGTTTGGCCATGTAACAAGATTGGCAGCAGACAGGGCACCACAGAGAGGGGTGTTATACAGATACAGTGTTAACAAAACTAGAGGTCAACCATGTAGAAAATTGACTGCAGAAATATCAGAGACGCTGAAAGGTACTTTATATGAAGCTAATAGAAGGGCCAGTTCCAGAGATCTCTTTCTACCCTGATGCACCAAGGCATTCCAGAAATAGAATAAAAGAGGAAGAAGATGCTAAGCAATCCATAAAGTAAATGTTAACTCCAAGTTGAAGAGGAAGTTCTAAATTAGATCTTAGGACAGCTCTTAATTTAGATTAAAAAAAAAAAAATTACTCAACCAGAAATCATAGGGAATCTCATCACTTCAAATTAAAGAAGTCTGTAAACGCGATAGATCTTTGGGCAGCTGTTTACTTCAGATTAGAATAACTATTAAATAGACATATTTAAGGGAAGTTGTTCATTTCAGATTAGAAGAAGAAGCAGGGCTAAAGTAGTTGTACTTTAGGCAGCTGGTTACTTAGATTAGAAGAGGAATTGCTAAGTTAGATATATTTGAGGGCAGTTGTTCACTTCAGATAGAAGAGGAATGGTTAAATTAGATAAATTTGAAGTCAGTTGTTTACTAGATAGAAGAGGAATGGCTAAATTAGATATATATGAAGGCAGTCGTTTACTTAAATTAGAAGAGGAATGGCAAAATTAGATCTGAAAGCAGTTCTATACTTCAGATTAGAAGAATAAGTACTGAGAGTTGGTGAGCTACTCACTGAATAATTGAAAAAAGTTGTAAATATAAATAAAAATGTTTCTGTTTGTGGGGTAAAGGGACACAATTCATTAATGAATGTCTATTGTTGGGTGAAGGTTCACAGTTCATAATTGAGCATGCAAACTACTTATTTTATGTTTAGTAAATTTTTTTTTTTTGGGTGTTCACCAGTTGAAGTTGATCTGCCATCAAATGTTAGCTCTTGATGTTGTTTTATTCATGAACAAATAATAGTAATTTTGATAACAATATTATGTCAGTCAATCACATTTCAAACTTCACCCCATTATTATACATGCCCATCCTGGCTTTGGACACAGTTTTTTTTATGATTTAGAGCCACACCCTGGCTGTTGCTGGGCCTGTAATACAAAACCCAACCTATTGGTTGAATGGGGTTTCTGAAATCTGTCCCCAGGTGATTATCATCCGAATGGTGGCACTGAATGTCACCGGGTGTCTATCGCTAGGTGTTGTGTCCTGGTGGGGAAGAATGTCAATTCAATCAATGACCCCATTTTTGCTGATGCCATCCTCACCTGAGTATAATTTCTTTGGGGGTGAACAGGATATCGGGTATTTGGTCTGCCATCCAGGTTGAGACTCTTGATGTCTCAGGAATGATCCGATCTTCAGAGAGTAACACGGAGGGAAAAGACAGACCCTTAACTGCCATTTTCACATACCATGAAAAAACACACAAAATGATTATTACTGTTTCATGTGAAATGGGAACAGACAGCAGTTCTGGCAAAACTAATAACTTGCAGATGTATTAAATGCATCAGGCAGCCACTAGAGGTGCGAACACAGACCGTCTGCCATTAGAATCGCAGTTTCTTGTTGATGAAAGCAGCATAAATGACAAACCAGTTGTTGCACATAGACTGCTGCATATGTTGTACTGTCAGTTGCACACACATTACTGCATAAGGCATACCATCAGTTTGATAGTAACTGATCAACTGCCAGTTTTTGAGTATGTAGTTCACAACACAGAGACATGAAGTTGACAGCTCACACTGTTGCACCAAGCATTCAGTTTGGCAGATGGGCAATAGAACTGTGGATTATTTTTTAAAAGTCTATTTATTGAGGAAAATGCATCAACAAGCCATGGCAAGAAGCAAGCATCGCTCCGAGGCTTAAATGGACCACCTGTCTTTTCTGCCATTTGGACTGAAAGTTGGAACATATGTGTAGAATCCTAGAAAAAAAAAACATTGTTTATAAACAGATGAACAAATGTAGATAACATTATATATGAATGTATTCTGTTGTGTAGATAATATATTGTTTGTGCACATAAATACTGATTCCTATTGCGTACATATATATTTATAGAAAATAGTGCTCGTAAAATGATACAGAATTGTAGACAACATATAGTTCATAAACATATGTAGAATTCTGATATATTTGTGAACATATAATGTAGAATTGTAGATATCATTTATGGTTAAGGGTTTTGGGTGTATGTTTGATGTCTGTTGAATGTGACATCATTATGACTGCAGTAATTAGGTTTTTGTGATGTGCTGCTCACTTTTGGAAAGTTTCTGTGAGCATTTGACACTTCAGTTAGCTTATACGTGTATATATATTATATTGACCATCAGACAACAGGTCTTGACAAGCAGGAAGAAAAAGGATCAAAGACGTTCATTTAAAGTGCAGCCTGACATATGTAGCAAAAATCATACCAGCCTGAGGCAGCCAAGGGTATGAGTTATGATTTGGGTTATCTTCACGGCACTCCAGACACGTCCGTGGGTGCTCAGATTCTCCCTTCAACATGTACATCAGCATCCCACGGTTGTTGGTCCCAGTAATATCACCTGTTTGTCATATTTGAAATTACACCACAGAATGCTGGTAAATGGACACTGTTCATCCTAACCGACAAAAATGAGCCACGGGTATTTACAGCAGAGCATCAGAAGGGATTACAAGTGTCGGGATGAGATTGCAAACATTGGTTATGGTACCTGGAAGAAGTGCACATATGTCTTTTCTCAGGGACTTCAAGAATGGTTGTGGTGCAATATCAGAGAGCTTAAATTTGAGCAAAGAAGACACAGACAATGAATTACCAAGTTTATTGCCAGGCACATTTCAATGTATCTCGACATGTGCATACTACATTAACAGTGATTTAAATGAAGCATATAAATGAATTCTAACTAAAACACACAATGGACTAAAACAGCTAAAAGTTTTACTAATGTGGAACCATGTATTCTGGGTTGAGTTGGGTTAAGAAACATCATTTCATTCTTGGCATTTCTATATCTCCACCCTAATCTTCAGCAACAAGCATAGAGTTCCAGTTCATTCTCAGCAGAGAGTGTTCACAGCTGCAAAGAGGAAGAGGAAAGACATTATCAAGCATATACAAGGGTGTGCCATCACGGTGGGGGAACCCAGGGCTTTATTCTTATTTATCTTCTTCTTCTTGGCATTCACCAGCTGTAAACTCTGGCGGAAAGTTCTGGTTGTTCATCCACTTCTGGACTGCAGTCCTGTTCCAGAACCTGCGTGTTGCATCTGCACCCGTTTTACAGATCTGACTCATTTGTATGCAGATTGCTGTTTCCTTACCTCTCTGGCAGATGCACTCCGATTTTGAAGGAAGTTCCCATTTAGTCGACTCTTACGACATGCTTTTGGGTAGGCAGTGGGTCTGTTCTTGTTTTCCCTATAACAAGGCTCTGGATCTCAGATCTATGAAGAATGAGTAAAGTGATAATTTGCTTTCATAATAAATGCTAGGAACTCAAATGAAGTATATAGATGTTGTGGGATGTGTGGAAGGTAAACCCAAAACATTTGTTTGAGCGTACTGTGAAAACACAAGGCAGAAAATGTTAGTAACTTATTTTTTACCTATATGTCCCTTAGAGCTTGTTACAAACCTACCTTAGCATTTAATGGCAGTATGTGGTTTTACTAGGCAGTTTTATGTTCAGTAGTTTGCCACTGCTTTCTGAATGATTCAGCACTCATATTGTTGTCGAAATCAGGATAAAGTGTTATTTCATGAGAAGGGACAAACTGGCCAGTTTTTGAATACTCAACTGTCTAAAGATGTGTATTATTATCAGATTATTTTGAATAAGATCAAGCTATCTACTTGGCATATTAATGAATACAACATAGATCTTCTCAGATGGCTTCATTGACTTATCAAATTTGTAAATATTATTAGCTAACTGTTTACTTATGTGATATATGAATACAAATAGATCTAATATTCACTTATCAGATTTATAAATTTTATAGATCTGGTACTATTCAGTTATCAGATTTTTAATGTAAATGGTTATGATAAAACTGTTCACTTATCTGATTTATAAATATAAATAGATCTTTTTCTTCTTCTTCTTTTGTTTGCCTAAAAAGATCTTCTAAAGAACGCACTGTTAAATTATCAGACACATAAATATTAACCTGTTTTAACCTGGGTCTTCCACACAAGAGCCCAGTACAACTAATTAACCGGTCGCTGCTTGGTGATCAATGAAATGTAACATTATTCACTGTTCTCCGATTGCACCAAAACTCTGTCCATTATATCAGTTGTTGAGTTGTCGGAATATACAGATTCAGTCAAGTTTGCTGATCTAATTTAGCTAGCACTGTTCGGTTTGTCTAGTTTATAAAAACAAACAGATGTGGGGTGACACTGTTCACTTACGTCATTCATAAAGAGATCTAAGAAGACCTTATTCACTTATGAAATTGTTTAACAGATCTAAGATGGCATTTTTCACTTAACAAATTTATAAACAGATCTAAGATGGCACTGTTCACTTAACAAATTTATAAACAGATCTAAGATGGCATTGTTCACTTAACAAATTCATAAACAGATCTAAGATGGCATTGTTCACTTAACAAATTTATAAACAGATCTAAGATGGCATTGTTCACTTAACAAATTTTTAAACAGATCTAAGATGACACTGTTCACTTAACAAATTTATAAACAGATCTAAGATGACAGTTAACTTATCAGATTTTGTAATATAAACAGCCCTAAGATGTCACTGTTTATGTATCAGATTTATAAATGTAAACTGATCTAAAATGGAAGATTTGCTTCTCTGTTGTACACATATTACAATTTCTAAGATGACACTATTCATTTATCAGATTTATAAATACAAAAAGATCTAAGGCTGACCTGTTTAGTAATCAGAAATATAAAACTAAACATTTACAAAGGCACTTGCTTTACTTAACAGAGTTTATACATATTTTAAAAAGAAATCATCTAAGATGGCTCTGTTCACTTATCAACTTTTTAAATAAAGATATGAAGTTTCTCTATTGAGTTGTTGGATATAAAATTGCATCTGGAAAGTTCTAGTTGCTCGTTCATTTCAAGACTTTGGTCTTGTTCCAGAATTTGCTTTTTGTGTGCACTTTTGTTTTACAGATCTGGCTTATTTGTATGCCCCCCTTTCCCCTTCTTCCCCCGGCTCCTCTTTTCCAGCCTTGGGGCTCATGAACCCAGTGATGTGTAGTTATTTTAATGTGTTTCTTTATTTGACAATCAAGATGGTTGTCTTTTATGGCGATGTGATAGAATCCTCCTGGTTTTGAATGTATTTGTATTGGGCATTGCAGTTTCTCATGAGGGTATTTGAGGTTTGAATCTTGCAGTCAGTGGCTGGATTGTTTTTATATTTGTCTTGTGTTGTACAGTTATTTATCTGCATTTTATAGATCAGTAAACTCCGGGGTTTGGTGAATCTGATTGTGCTTCAGTGATAGGCTGGAAGTCAGTAAATTTGGTTGTACATTGGCAAACTTGGTTTGTATTTTAAAGGAGGAAAAGATTAGCTAAATTGAGATCTGTCACTTGATAGACAAATATTACATTTATACTGGGACAATACACTCATTAATCAGGTAATTGTTTTGTACCTAAGCAAACTTTGTAGCTCTCATCATAAACTTAGGTTTTGAAGAGCAAAATAAGTAGTTTGCAAAATAAGCAAAAATGCTTTGTGTCAGTCAAAAGACAAACATTATATTTATATTGTGAACAAATGCAGTGCAACTAGTGGGGTATTCCCATTGAACACAGAAGAAAGTGAGAAGAAAGTATTGTGGTCCAGTGAACTGATAGGTTTGCATGTCATAGCTAATGATTGTTGATTGTTTGTTAATGTTGTCTTCTAAGACTGGGTACAACTCTTGTGCTGCTGATTGTTCATGAAATCACATGGTTTTGTTAATCAACTGCTGCTTCAAGGTCATCCTTTTTTTTTTTCAGATGATGTTTCATTAAGTGTCATCGGTTTTATCAGTTGATGTTTCATGGTCATCTTTGTTATCAGCGGATGTTTCAAAAGGTCATGTGTTATGTCAACCACTGTGTCATTGTGTGTCATATGTTTTATCAGGGGATATTTCATGAAGCAGTCTGTTTTGTCAGCTGATGTTTTATCGACTGTAAAGAAACGATTGATGTGGGCTGTAAAAAGAAAAAAAATAATTGACGAGGGCTGTAAAGAAATGATTGATGTGGGCTGTAAAGAAATGATTGATGTGGGCTGTGAAGAATTATTGATGTGGGCTGTAAAGAAATGATTGATGTGGGCTGTGAAGAAATGATTGATGTGGGCTGTAAAGAAATGATTGATGTGGGCTGTGAAGAATTATTGATGTGGGCTGTAAAGAAATGATTGATGTGGGCTGTAGAGAAATGATTGATGTGGGCTGTGAAGAATTATTGATGTGGGCTGTAAAGAAATGATTGATGTGGGCTGTAAAGAAATGATTGATGTGGGCTGTGAAGAATAATTGATGTAGGCGGTACAAAATTAGAAAAATTGATGAGGGCTGTAAAGAAATGATTGTTGTGGGCTGTACAAAAAAGAAATTGATGAGGACTGAAGATATGAGTGATGTGAGCTATGAAGAATGATTGGTGTCAGCTATGAAGAAATGATTAAATGGCCTGAACAAATGATTGATGTTAGCTATGGAGGAAATTAATGATGTCAACTTGGACAGAAATATGAGGTATATATGTTATTATTGATTGTAAAACCACACAAATATGTTATATTAGTGACTGTAGAACCACACATATGTGTGTTATAATAGTGATTGTAAAACCACACATACCTGTATTATGATAATGATTGTAAAATCACACATATGTGAATTTATCAGCAGTTATAAATCTGCTCAGATATGTATCTCATTAGTTTCTGTGGCAACATCTATTAAGAAAAAGTAATTGTGGATACATAATGTGATATCAGTGATTGTAATATTGGGCCCCGACAGAAGAACAGGGTTTGACTGTTGTAAGTGGATGGAGTCTTTCTGTTGGGTACAGAAGTAAACATCCTAACCTGCACAGTTTGTGGCGACAGCACTAGCCATGCGGCCCAGAATCCTGATGTTCATGACCCCTTGTTTTAAGGTTTGTTGTGTATCCTTTACAGGACGTTGCAGAACCAACCCCAACAGCCCCTGGCTGTTGTGTGGTTTTTCTAGGCATTTTTACATCTAGTAGTTGGCCATTGCTTTCTAAACGGTCGGCTTCTTTGATACCACTGTCGAAACCAACGCAAGGCGCATGGCCCACAGCTGGGATCGAATTCGGCATCCCGGCATTATGAAGCGTTCACATTGACTTAGCCACAGAGCCGAAAACCCCTTGTTTATTTTACACCACCCTAAAAATGATAAATACAGACAATAGTGACAGACAAGACAGGGATTGTAGGGATATTTACATTATAACTAAGTGATTGTAGGGACACACGTGTATGATATCAGTGATTGTACAGACACTTCACTTGCATGTATAATATAAGTGATTTGAGAGACACTTAGATGTAAAATGTAATTAAAGGGACACATTATATAATGCAAGTGAGTGTAGAAACACTTGCATAGATATCATGCATGATTGTGAGGATGCTTACATTATAACATACATGTCTGTAGCAATGCTTACATAAATATCATAATGATAAGGACAGTTTTGTGTATATCATACATGATGGTATGGACACTCATAATGTAACCGATTATAGGAACAGTTACATTATAATGTAACCGATTGTAGGCACACCTACACTAAATGTAACTGATTGTAGCAACACCTATGTGCAAAATGTAGGTAGCCATAGGGACACTTACATTTGTGATGTCAGTGATATTATAGACACTTACACATGTAATGTACGAGGGAAAGTCAGTAAATAAAGGAAATTGCATCAATAATTTTTACCAGTGGCTGGAACAAAACTGTTCTGCATCCCATTTCTCGACATAGTCTCCCTACCTTACACAATATGTAGTCCACTGATGCACAAGACCTGCCAGGTAGAAGCATTTGGTGAGGCCAATTAAAAAAAAAAAATATGTTGCCACAGGTTTCCTACTGTATTTACCATCACTGACATTATATCTTTCATTTTAAAATCTTTTCACCCATTCGTACATTTTCTCTAAACAGACAACTGTCTATATTGAACCTTTATTCTTCTATTAGATTTCAGATAGTTTAACACTCTCTGCCCACACACACAACAAAATAACACCTCGTTGCTCTTCCACAGTGCATGTTAACAGTGCTGTACATACTGCTAAATCATCACCACACGTACTTTGGGTATTGCAAAGGGGCCATTCTGTATCTTAAAATAATATTTTTTTCCTTTGCATATTATTCCATACAGTAATGACTTCCCCTCATAAATGATTGAAAGGAAACTTACATATATAATGCAAGTGTCTGTAGGGAGTCATATATGTATGACATAACTGATTGTAAGGACACTTACATGTATAATGTAAGCGACAGTATGGAGCTTACATTATAATATAACTGACTGTAGGGATAGTTATGTGTATGATGAAAGTGATTGTAAGATCATAAGTGTGAGACTGTGATTATAGAGAGGTGTATCATATCATTGGTTTTAATAAACACATGTAAGGTATCGTTGTTTCTAGAAACACCTTTACATGGTCTTGCAAGTCACAACCAAGTCTGCTCGCGACTGACATCCATGATGTTACTAATGACACTAGCACAGTGAAAACTTTTGTTTCTTTTTGTTGACGAGGCTGCACACACAGGTCATCTTTCACCCTGATAGATTTGTAACTGACACCAAAGTTGCTGTTGTTTTTTATGAGGGATTTGTTGTCAGTGTGTTTGTCGGCTATTATGTTTTGTTGTGAAGTTTTGTTTTTTTTTTTCTTTTTCTATTGTTTTGTTGTCAGTTGTTTGCTTTGTCGGTAATCTTTGTCAGTAATTTATTGTGAGCTGTAAGTTGTTGTAGTGTTATTTGTTGTGGGATGTTTGTTGTCAGGTGATGTTTTCTGTTCCCAGCTAAAATAGTCAACACTGAGCAATAAAAAAATTCCATCGGTGACAAAATTCAAGTAGTTTTTACTTCTTTGATGTTGTTTCAGGAATATACAAATAAATGTAATTCTATAATGCATACTGACTTCTTCTTCTTAAAGTCTATGCCATGTGGCATTGGTAGTCATGTCTATCCACAACCTTTTGTCTCGTGTACTTTCAGTAAACTGATACAGGTTATCCTCCATGCCATGATGTCAAACTGTCCAGCATCTGTTCTCTCGGTCTCCCTCTGTCCTTTTTCCCCTCCAAATTTCCCACCGTCATGCACACACAGACACACACTCACACAGACAGCAACAAGGAATCACTATCAACTGCAACCTTAGAGATAAGAAAAACACAGGAACCACGAAGTCTAGTTGCCGTGTTTCAGGCCACAGTGTTTGGCGGCAAGATAAATTCGGTAACTCTAAAAAGTTCACTTGTCTTTTGAGATATGTCATGTGTAATGGTTTTTTTGGAAAAGAAAACACATTCTGATGATTAGGAAAAGACAAATCCGTCTTAACTGTGATGTAATAAAGAGTACGACTGTTACTTTGGGTTAAGAAGAGATCCCCGGAGAAGTTAAGAGACGTTCGTTAGTGGTTGTCAGATCTTCTTTACTGCACATAGATTTCATTTAGTAATTAGTGCCCATGACCCATATTTAATATATCACTAGCGGCTGATGACACCGATTGTGTGCTAGTTTATTATTCTTCATTGCCTTTCCGCATAGTGGTCATTGTGGATGCGAGAGCTGGAAAGTAACAGTAACTAAAGTAATGGTCCCTTTTCCACGCCTTTAGGCATATGCTGACCGTACAGCGAGCAATGGCAAACAATTGAACGTAACTTTACCTTTAAAAAAACCCACAAGAGCCAAAAAAAAAAAATGCTGTTCTGTATGGTATAGGTACTTCCCTCTTTGAGCCTGAAAATTTACAGCCGCATGGCTAGTGCAGGTGAGGATTTTTATTTTGCCTCCGACAGACAAAAAAAAAAAAAATCTAACCCCGCTGAAAACGAATGTTTTGGGCCAAATGGTTCCAATATCGCAGCATAGTTGTAAACTATAATACAATAAGCCAGTGTTTGTGTTGTGTGGGGGGGGGGGGGGGGGAGGGGGTTAAAGCTAAGAAACAGAATCTACATGAACAGAAGTATAGAGCCGTTTCTGACAGCACTGTCTACTACTGCAACCTTGACCGACAAAGATAACATGGCTTCCGATCTTGCTTGAAAAAAAAAAAAAGGTTACCAAAGTCAGGCATTGTATGAAGTTTCCACCATTATTTAAAAGTCACCGGACAGCTTGTATCGGGACATAAACAATGTTTATTTTCGAGAGTGTTGTACTTATTTTTCTGGGCACCGCTTGTAAGTTTTTAATCTGCTCGTTGTCTCAAGACTAAAAATGCTTAAGGATATTTCATAAGTCCCTCCATAGCAGCGGTTTTCAGCCTGCCGGTCGCGACCCTTTTTTTGGGGGGGTCGAACGACCCTTTCACCGGAGTCGCCTAAGACCATCGGAAAACACATATTCATCGAAGTTATGAGGGGAACAAAATGTTAGGGGGTCGCCACAACATGAGGGAACTGTATTAAATAGTCGCGGCATTAGGAAGGTTGAGAGTCATTGCTCCATAGCCAAAGTAACTTTTACAGGACGTTGCAGAACCAGCCCCAGCATTTTTTGGCTGTTGTGGTTATTCTAGGCAAATTTTACGTTCAGAAGTTTGCCATTGCCACTGAACGGTCAGCTCTCTTAACCACTGTCGAAACCAACGCAAGACAAACGTACGCAGCTGGGGTCGAACCTGACACCCCTGCATTACGAAGAGCATTAGAACCGCCTGAGCTACAGGCGTTGACTGAAACTTGTGTAGTGTTGTTCCTAATATTTAGTCACTGCAGAGGGACTTATGAAATATCTATATTTACGAATGGTAAGAACGTTGGACTTTCATGCAGAAGACCTAGGTTCGAATCCTTGGTATGGCCATGCTTGTTTCGGGAATCTCCGTGGCAAGGTGGTCAGGCTATTTGCCTCACGCGCTGAAGGTCATGGGTTCGTTTCACCGCTGCATCGTTAAGTTCATCTGAGCAATGATCATGGAGAATCCTGGCTACCATAGGGAGTTCGTGCTTTGTGCGACGCTATCGGTGAGCAGCTAGCTCAGTGGTTCTCAACCTTCTTAACGCCGCGACCCTTCAGTACAGTTCACTCATGTTGTGGCGAGTCCCAGACAATTATTTTCTTTCATAACTTCAATGAATATGTGTTTTTCTATTGTAGTCTGGTAGTTTTAGTTTCAGCTTCATAGCAAACGGGTCACCCCATCTTTGATCCGCTCCTGTGCCAACGAAAAACACACAGAATGTTTATCACAGTATTAGAATTGCAGTTTATCATTGATGGTAGCAGAAGTCGCCAACAGATCAGCAGTTGCCCACGCGATCAATTTTAATCACATACGGGCACCACAACACTGCACGGCAGGCATCGCGCCATTTTCTGAATCTACAATTCTATGGTTTTAGGCGACCCCAGTGAGAGGGTCGTTCTACCCAAAACAGGATCGCCACCCGCAGGTTGAGAACCACTAAGGTAGCTGGTCCGCGGCTACAGACGAAGCCGTGTGGTAAAGAACTAAGTGCAAATAAAGTCGATCATCTCAACTTTAATGTTAAACTTGTATTCAAAATTAATCATCGAAGTGAGTCATTTAGTTACACCAGTTTTTTTTTCTTCTGCCTTTTAACCCCCAGTGGGGCATAGGCCGTCATCTATCTCCCACAAAGTCACATCCTTTGCTTTTGCATGCAGCTCTCTCCATGCCCCCCCCCCCTCCCCCATCCCCCTGCTCGTCCTACTTAATTTCACTCTCTAACTGCCTTTTCTATGTGTGTTTGATTTCTTCTTTTTTTTCTATGCCCCTGTGGGTTCCGAGTGCATAGACATTCTAGTTATATTGTTGTCATGTTTTTTTTTTTTCAACGTGCGTCCTATCCAAAGCCAGCTTCTTTTCTTAACCTCTTCATTCCACTGGAACTTGTTTACTTCTCTCCCGAAGCTCTGAATTAGTGATTCTATCATACCATTTAATTCTCTCTCTTCTGCACAGGCACCAGTTAATGAATGTTTGTAAAATTTATAGCTATTGCCTTAGTTGTTCTCCATGTTTCTGCTCCATACAACAGAACTGATTTGAGACCGAAATAAAAATGTCGAGTTTAGTATTAATTTTAATTTCTCTTGACCTCCACAAATTTCCTGGTGTTAAGAAAGCTGCTCTTGCCTTTTGTATTCGTATTTTATATATCTCTATCAGTTCCTCCAGTTTATCACCTATATTACTGCTCAAATAGGTGTACAACTCCACGTCTTGGAGTGGGATACCAAAAAAGAAACCTCATTACAATTTGCCCTAAATGCCCAATACGCCTAATGGCGTGGAAAAAGGTTCTTTACTTGTAATTTTACAAGCCATTCCACCAACCTTTTTGTCAATCAGAAACGGATACCAGGAAACACTCAAGTTCTGCAACAAAACTAATGTTCACTGGAGGTTTCACTGTCGGGGATTATGATGGATCTGCCGTTGTCAAGCAGATCCACTCAGTGCCTGTCGATTGCGTGACCTGGGTATCAATCTTAGTGAAGCACTTCTATGCCCTCTTTGAGGTCAAGACAGGAGTCACTAAAATTGTAAACGTATTGCTAAAACACATACTAACTGGACTGGGGGATAATGATGAATCTCTGACCAGGGAATAAGGCGCTTGGGGAAGCACACCTATGCCGTCCTTCTTATTCAAGGCCGTAGACACTGTAAACAACTTCTCTTGGGAACAGTTAGCAGAGGTACCTTGGAGTGGCTGCTGCATCGGAAGAGCGAACACGAAAGGCAATGCCTAATGTGCAGTAACGTCGATTGTTATAACTTCGCATAAGTCATTTTGCAGATTTTGCCGATGGTGTTGACTATCACGACCCTCACTGCGATGGCAAACAGGTCATAGTTCATCTCTTCGAGTGGAAATGGCCGGACATAGCTAGTGAATGTGAGAGATACCTTGGGCCCAAAGGCTTTTGCGCAGTGCAGGTAAGTAAAGGAACACAAGTAAAGGAGTCTATTCCACATCTCCAGGTGTGTTAGCTATATAGGGTTAGTCTAATATTTTTTAACCAGTCCGCAATCGGTTGGTAATGTCATCAATATCACACCGGTCGCCTTTACTTCCCAGGACTGTACACGGTACTATTTTAAGATTGGTTGACATGGAAGCCAAGGTCATTTCACATTTAAAAAAAAATTATATCCCCCCCCCCCCCCCCAAAAAAAAAAAAAAAAATAGTGCTGCTGCGCCAGGACCTGAGCCACGGTCTTTGCCCAGATCAAACATAAAAAATAAGGAAATCCATTTTTTTTTAACAAGATGATTAATTCTCGGCAGTTTATTTTTTTTTTTGTGCTCAGAATTGTTAATAAAAATGCGAAGTTTGTAGCTTCAGACATATTTCAAATTCGAAAATCCCACCACAGATTAATAAGAGTTATGGTTAGAAATAGTGGAAGAGTATTTCAGTCACATATGTTGCTTATACTAGACGTAGAGTTTCAACTACTTCAACAACTCTATATTTGTTTGGTAGACTCAGAATGTTGAATGTTGAATTAGGATTTTATATCATTTCACTCGGGGCACCTACATAAGCGCCCCGTCCCTATTTTCAGCAGCAAATTGCACTCGCAACGTCTAGATTGTCATACATCAGTTCCCCACTAATTGGTTGCAGAACTGGTCAGTCAGTCAGTCAGTCAGTCAGTCTGCCTACTCATCTCCCAACACACCAGCATCACCTGAAGAAATATCAAAATGATATTACCTACCTGGAAATTCTGGAGCGATGCTTGCCACTCTGCACGGGGCATGCCTGTCTCCACCCTTCTCAACATAGTCTGTGAGGCAGTTACAATTACGACTACTGAGTCTAGTGGAAGGCAACAGTGACTGTTTCCACCTGCATTCTCAGACTATACAGTGTGATACATGCCAGGCTTTGCTGCACTAAGCGACGTCCGTTAGCTTTTGCTATGAACCCCCATGCACTTCGTCTAACTCTCAACACAGAGCTATCTGTAAAGATAACTATATCACCTGGGCGGAAATTGTCATGAATCATTTGTCGAACTTCTGATTCTGCAGCACCAGCTGGCCAGCCCCTGCACTCACGACCGATGATTATATGGTAGACTCAGTGCCACGCCTGAGTGATGTTGATACATACAAATACGGTTACAGACACACACACATACAAATACATCGATAGAGTATACATACATAGGCACACATAGAAAAACACACAGAGAGACACAAACACCCGCATGGGTTAGATGCATACAAACAAATACAAACATGAACATATATATATAGACACACACATTGTCAGATGTAAACACATAATAGATATATGCGGGGAAATATATATATATATATATATATATATATATATATATATATATATATATATATATATATATATATATTTAGTTGCAGAGAGTTAGTGTGTGTGTGTGTGTGTGTGTGTATAAGGTGAGGTACAAGGTGGAAGAGAAGAAGAAGAAGAAGAAGAAAAAGAAGAAGAAGAAGATGATGATGATGATATATATATATATATATATATATATATATATATATATATATATATATACATATATATATTTAGTTGCAGAGAGTTAGTGTGTGGATGTGTGTGTGTGTGTGTGTACGTGTGAGCGTACGTGAGAGAATTTTGTCTAGGGTGTAGGAACAAACAATTCACCGTGTTAAATGTGGTTACAACAAGCCAGACAATGGATCCGGTATCCTAGTTTCAGATACGTAGACGGCCATGGTGTCAAAAATCTGGCTTTGCCTCCCGTCATCTTCTTCTGTTATTATATCCTCAACGTTTTTTTTTTTTTTTTTGGCTTGAGGTTTCTCGAATTACAAAAATTACTGGTTGATTTAGTCCACTGTTCTTGAACACATGGGCAGCTTGACGCTGTAATTTCTCTTGTCTGTCATTGTCCTTGTCTGTCACTGATAGCGCATTTGTTTGTTTCATGTTATAAAAAGCGAATTAGTAAAATTCGCCTATAGTGTTTATTATCTTCGAAAGCCTAAATCCTGCTTACCATTTCCGTAGTGAGTGTCCAACTCTAACGTCGTCATGATCATTGTCTTTAACTTTTTCTCTCTGTGTCGGCCTGTCTCCTTGTATTATTGCCGCTTTGAATTCGTGTACGAATGAATCTTTGATTCCTGCATGTTTCGAATTCTTATTTCCTATAACTATTGTTTCCTTGTATCAGTGTATCATTATATCGTAATTTTTTCCCTCCTTGTATCCTTACCTCGTTGACTTCTTCTATCCCTAATGATTAGGGCTGTACCGAATAGTGGTTTTCACTATTCGGCCGAATATGAATAGTGGGACCAACTAATCGGCCGAATACGAATACGAATAGTGTATCATCATCATCAGGTGTATTGTTGCGTCTTCTTACAATTATTATCATTACACAAATGCTCGGCCACGAAAACCATACTTTGTCTTCTTCGCGTTCACTGGCTGTAAACTCCAGGGCGGAAAGTTCGGGTTGTTCGTCCACTTCTGGACTCTGATCCTGTACTAGAAACTGTGTGTTGCGTGGGCATCCGTTTCACAGGTCTGACTCGTTTACATGCAGACTGTTGGTTGTTTGCCTCTCAGTCATACAATGTGTGATGTGGTCAACTCTGCCCAGGTTTCCCCTCCGATGGAGCACGTGATGGTGACCACTGACGGTAACCGACCATGGTGGGAGCGCTACCAGCCGGTCAGCTACAAACTGACCAGCAGAAGCGGTAATGAGGAACAGTTTGCTGACATGGTGGCTAGGTGTAAAAAGGCAGGTGTACGGTAAGTAGGCCACGTTATGTTGTAAATGGTACTGCAGAAAAGGGGAGGAATGGCAATGAGGACAAAATAGTAAAGTAGTAGTAGTAAATGTAGTAGTAGTAAATGTAGTAGTAGTAAACGTAGGAGTAGTAAATGTAGTAGTAGTAGTAAATGTAGTGTTATTGGTAAGAGAAGAAATCTAGTAGTAGTAAAATTAGCAGTAGTAGCAGAAGCAGTAAATGTAGTAGTAGTAGTAGTAAAGGTAGTAGTAGCAAATGTAATAGTAGTAGTAGCTGGAAATGTATTATTAATAGTAGTAGTAGTAATAGTAGTAAATCTAGTAGTAGTAGTAGTAGTGAATTTAGTAGTGGTAGTAGTAGTAGTGTTATCGTTAGTAGTAGTAGTAGTAAATGTAGTGGTTGTAGTAATAATATTGATATTATAAGTAGTAGTAAATGTAGTAGTAGGTAAAGTAGTAGTAGTAGTAGTAGTAGTAGTAGTAGTAGTAGTAGTAGTAGTAGTAGTATTGTAGTAGTAGTAGTAGTAGTAGTAGTAGTAGGTGTAGTAGTAGTAGCAGTAGCAGCAGTGGTAGTTGTAGTAGTGGTAGTCGTAGATATAGTAGGGGAGGAAGAGCGATGAGGACAAAGTAGTAGTAGTAGTGGTGGTGGTGGTAGTAGCAGCAGTAGTAGTAGTAAGTAAGTAAGTAAAAGACCTTTTCCATGCCTTTAGGCGTATAGGGCAAATAGGGCTAGACCTATATTTTTATAGACCAATCGGCACAAGATGGGTGATGTGGTCAGCATCAAGCCGGCTGCCTCTACGTGCCGGGACTGCACCCGGTACCCACACAAGGCTGGGGTAGTAGTATTAGATGTATAGATGGTGTAGTAGATGTAGTAGTGGTAGTAAACATTGTAGTAATAGAATTAGTAGATGTTGTAGTGTTGGCGGCGGCGGCGGTAGCAGCAGCAGTAGTACTTATTGTTATTTTGGTAGCAGCAGCTGTAATAATGGTAGTTGTTGTTATTATTGATGTTGTTGTGGTTTTAGCAGTAATAGTAATAGATGTAGAAGTAGTAGTAGCAGCAGCAGTAGTAGTAGCAGTAGTAGTAGCCGCAGTAGTAGTTGTTGTTTTCTGTTGCTGTAGCAGCAGTAATATTTGTAGAGTTAGTAGTAATATAGTGGTAGTGGTGTTGGATCGCAGCTGTAGCATCAGATGATGTCATTGTTTATTTTTAGCAGATGAAACGGCGATTACGATAAGAAGGAGAAGAAAGGGAAGAGGAGGAGTAGGAGTAGGAAGGGATGGGGAGTAGGAAGGGATGAGGAGTAGGAAGGGATGAGGAGTAGGAAGGGATGAGGAGTAGGAAGGGATGAGGAGTAGGAAGGGATGAGGATGAGAAGTGGGAAGGGTGTTAGGACGAACTTCGCCAGAGTAACAGTGACACCTCAGGTTTCTAACCTAATTCGTTGTTTGACTCCAAATGCGTCCCAGGGCATGCAGGTGTTGTTGGCAATGAAAGAGCTGATATATTGTCAAATCCTGTCTAATTGCAGTGGTTCGTCTAATGAAGTTCACAGATATTGTCAATGCCCTTAGAGAGATCGAAGGTTCTGAAAATTTTAGAAGCAACGTGTCCACATCACTTCTAAGAATTTGAGGACTTGGAGTAAAGATCGGTAGCGTCAAACATGAGAAGCACAGCGGACACAGACGAAGTCTTGTCAACCATCATAGGACTGGCACTATTAACCACGAGAGGCTGATGAATATGCTGAACAGTTAATCTGAGCACCTATGGAGGTGTCCGAAGTGATGTGAAGATAATCTAACTCATAACTCAGTCGACGAAATCTCAAACATTAGCAAAACATTTCCATCGACAAATCATCAATCACTATCTGGTGTCACTTCAACTATCCTACACACTATTGCAGAATTATCGTGGACGCGGTGGTCAACCACATGGCTGGACTGGGTCGAAGTGGGACTGGGACAGCTGGTAGCCCGTTCAACTCAGACAATCACGACTTCCCTGGTGTACCCTTCACCGCAGAACACTTTCATAAGAGGAGCGACTGCCCATCTGGAGATGGGAATGTAAACAAGTGAGAATTGTTTTCTTTTATACCCTTTCTCCTCCGCACTTGTGTTATTAGTGTGTGTGAGAATTGTTATCTTCCATACCCTTTCTCTTCCGCACTTGTGTTGTTTGTGTGTGAGAATTGTTATCTTCCACACCCCTTCCTCTTCAGCACTTGTGTTGTTAGTGTGTGTGAGAGTTGTTATCTTCCATACCCTTCCTCTTCCGCATATGAGTTGCTAGTGTGTGTGAGAATTGTTGTCTTCCACACCCTTCCTCTTCGCACTTGTGTTGTTAGTGTATGTGAGAATTGTTATCTTTCACACCCTTCCTCTTCCGTACATGAGTTGCTAGTGTTTGTGAGAATTGTTATCTTTCATACCCTTCCTCTTCCGCACATGAGTTGCTAGTATGTGAGAATTGTTATCTTCCACACCCTTTCTCTTCCGCATTTGTGTTTTTAGTGTGTGTGGTTAGTTTTAAATTGTTGTTGTTGTGTTGTCAGCAACACCTGGATGTTGATCATTTAGATAAATTCCTGTCTTTTTGTGTGTGTGTGGTGTGTGTTTGTGTTTATTATATGAGTGAGTGAGAGAGAAAAACAGAGTACAATTACAATTGGGAGAGTAAAATTAGAAAGCTCAAACAATGGACTTTAAAAAACCCGCACAACGTACAATCATCGTTACAGCAAGAATTTGGTGGAAACGGTTCGGTTGTATGTGTATGTGCCTTTTCAGTTCCTTTCGCTCAGCTTTTTGATTCACAATCGTCTGTGTATTTAGTGTTTCTCGATATCGTCAAAAAGATATCTCATGATCTCTGTTGTATAACGTTCACTTGTAAATTTCACTTCTAAAAAATAGTTATGGAGATCCCAAGAATGTGCGAAACTGTAACCTGGTGGGGTTGACCGACCTTGACGGGAGCCAAGATTATGTTAGGGAGAAGGTAGCTGGATACTTCAACCATCTCATCTCTCTCGGGGTCGCTGGCTTCCGGGTGGATGCTTCCAAACACATGTGGCCTGAGGACATCAAGGGCATCCAAGCTAAGGTCAGGTAGCTATGGTTATTCTTCTTAGCTTTCTTTTTTTTTCTTCTGCCTTTCTTGCCCCCAGTGGAGCATAGGCCCTCAACCAACTCACGCCAAGTCGTTCTATCCTTTAAAAGGTAAAGGTAAACTAGGGAGATGTCAACCAGCGTCATTGCACACGGTTAGAAACCATAAGTGCTCTGCCACCAGTGCGGACAGCTGATAAGAATTGTCCGCCTGTGTCGCCATTCGCACGTAACTCTGTAGCTACAGCGACGTTCCTCCATTTACCGCAGAGTGTCAACTCCTGTACCCATTTCCTAGAGGCTGGGTGAACCCCACGAACCGCCGGGTTTCGAACACCGACCGTGGGCTGCAGCGAGTCGTAGCTGGATTTGAAAGCGAGTCTCTTATCGACTGCGCTAACGCGACCCCTAATTAAATTAAATCCTTTGCTATCGCATTCTGCTCTCCACATCTCTCTAACTTCATTCTCCAGCTTCCTCCTCCATGTGTTTTTTGGCATTCCTTTATTTCTATGCCCTTGTGGGTTCCAATGCAAAGACATTCTAGTTACATTGTGCTCCGGTTTTCTCAATGCGTTTCCTATCCAACGCCAGCGTCTTTTCTTTATCTTTTGGTCGAATGGAACTTGCTTAGTTCTGTCTGTCTGTCTGTCTGTCTGTCTGTCTGTCTGTCTGTCTGTCTGTCTGTCCTGTCTGTCTGTCTGTCTGTCTGTCTGTCTGTCTGTCTGTCTGTCTGTCTGTCTGTCTGTCTGTCTGTCTGTCTGTCTGTCTGTCTGTCTGTCTGTCTGTCTCTCTCTCTCTCTCTCTCTCTCTCTCTCTCTCTCTCTCTCTCTCTCTCTCTCTCTCTTTCTCTCTTAGCTTTCACTAGCTGTAAACTCCGGCGCACAGTTACGGTTGTTCGTCCATTTCTTGACATTGGTCTTGTTCCAGAACCACAGTTTTGCCTAAACATCTATTTTTCTGATCTGGATTATCTGTATGCAAACTGTTGGTTTCTCGCATCTCCTGCAGACGCACTCCGACATAAAAGGAAACTTCTCTAATTCGTCGCTTTGAACGACGCCTGCTGGGGAGGCAATAGATTTAACCTCCCTCCCCCCCCCCCCCCGTTTCTCGAATAGGATCCAGAAGTTGGCTGTTCTTTAAAAAACTGCTAGAAATTTGCCCCCAACACCACTGCTACTAACACCACCACCGCAATCACCATCCTCTTTGTTGTCAACGTCTTCATCTTCATCGTCTTTATCACCATAATTGTATCACCAACAGACTCGTTATCGTTCTCATTCTCATGATCATTATCATCACTCTAACTCAGTGGCTGTCAACCTTCCTAATGCCGCTTCCATTTAATAGTTTCCTTTGTGTTGTGGCAAAACACAAATATTTTCCTTCATAACTTCAATGAATATATGTTTTCTAATGGTCTCAGGCGACCCATGCGAAAGGGTCATTCGACCCACAAAGGGGTCGTGACCCGCAGGTTGAGAGTCGCTGCTCTAACTGGTACTAAGTTCATTAATTATTTTTCTGCACTTCTTCTTTTACTGCTGTAACCAATGTGTACAATTAGTCAGCTTTACAATATTGTACACATAAACGACAAGCGAATGTTGCGGCTAAAAAGCCTTCATAAGCGCATTACATGAGTAGATATTATTAGTTACGAACAGGAATCCATAGCATCATTTAACTGAGGTATCTCGGAAAGAAGTCCATTTGTTAGTATGTCCAGATGACACTCTAACACATGTGTGAACATGTGAAATTAATTTCCGCCAGAAAAGCTGTGACAGATAAGGGACTTAACTAAACCAATTTTAGACGGTTTGTTGGACGTTAAGTCCCTTAGGCGAATTGAAGCTCATTATTTAGATGCTGTTATCAAGAGACTTACTGGCTGTGTCATTTGAGTGGGTAGACCTGATGGCCATAACCTCTATTTTGATGACAGCTCGATGACCTTGAGAACTGAAATGTATTAGAACCGGTTTGAGACAACTATTCTGCACGTCAAAAAGGGATTGCCAGAACCTGTCAGCGAGTCGTAGCCCTCTTTCACCGATGTATTTTGTACATGCCCGAAGACAACTTATCACAGACATCAGAAGGAGACAGTCATCATTTTTCGGCCATGTTATGAGAAGGGGGAAAATAGAACATGTTGTGACCACTGAAAAGATCTATGGAAGGAGGGATAGAGGAAGACAACGAGAGAAGATTCTTGACGGTCTTGTTGTATGGCATGGAGGTGTGTCTGCACACGAACTGTTACATGCTGCAGGAGATCGTGCATTATGGAGAGGCATGATCGCCCACGCCAGTCGGCAAGGCACCTGATGATGACGATGATGATTTTGTACTACATCTTTATATTTATTTATGTAACATCATAGTTCAAGTGCATTTTCATGCTATGGGGCATTATGTATTGCAAGTTATGAGTTACGATTTGAGTTATCTTCATGGTACTCCGGGAATAACCCTATTATACCAGCCACAAGAACGATTTGTTTCTCTGCCATCACCCTGAAGGCAAACAATCAATCTGCCTGAAGCACCTCTTTGACTAAATGCTACTTAAAGTAGAGAATGTCGACTTTTTTTTTTTTTTTCTTGGCCTTTGTTTTGTCCCATATAACTTTGTCTGTTTCTTCCCCCAAATCAGAAAGAGTTACATAAAACACAAAGTGAACCCACAACCTTCAGAACACGAGGCAAAAGGTTCAGCTATTCCTGTATTTTGACGTGGTGTTTGTATTACATATTGCAGATTTAAAAAGAACATTCCCCCAAAAACCTCATTTGCATTTAGATATTGTATTGCTTCAGAACGTCACCCATAAAGGGACCAACGTGTACTTGCTGTCTGGGATATGCAGGAGTGCGATGGAAAGAAAGAGCGGATTCATGGGCTACACATACACACAAAAAGATACCTACAGGAACACTCAGAGGGTAGATTCAGAACGAATGTGGATAAAAGGACACACGGATATTTGAAGTAACATGTGTAAAAATGGGTGACCGTGAAATTAGGAGTGTGTCCGGCAAGGATGGATGCATGAGAGGATGATACGGATGTGTTGATTATCAGTGTGCTACGGAAACACTTAACATCTACGTCTTAAGACGTTTGCTGCGTGGGACAAAGCATCAATGGGTATTCACTGTAATTTATGGTGTCCATTCTACAATCACCATCTTGGCCTCAAGAGCAAAGTGTGCAAAGCAACCTTAAGGGAAGCATTAAAATATGTTGTGTTATGTATTTTAGACAAACAACCTGCCAGAAGGTGGACGCCCCTTCTTTGCTCATGAAGTGATTGACAGAAACGACGGCGCCATCAGAGTCGACGAGTACTTTGATCTTGGATGGGTGACAGGTATGTTTTTCCTCGCATGTTTCTTCCAATAGCGGGCTTATATAATTATAAAACTAATAATAATGTCAATGCCAGGTATATTTAACTACATACCCGAATTTACATGTGATGTAAAACTGTTTGAAAAGAGAACTTCTGAATATGTTTGTAGTTAGTTAGTTGCGTATCCTTTACAGGACATTGCAGAACCAACCCTAGCAGGTTTTGGCTGTTGTGGTTTTTCTAAACAAATTTACGTCCAGTAGTTTGCTGTTGCTGATAAACGGTCGGCTTCTCGTTACCACTGTCGAAACTAAAGCAAGGCAGGTTTACTGTCGTAGGGGATTATTTATTTCATGGGCAGGCTCCGCGTCGTAGCAGCTAGACGCACGCCAGCGGATTTAAAGGTCCTGGGTTGGAAATCGGGATTGAGCCAGATTTTTCCAAATATGACTTTAGCTTCCAGTTTGACCCTGTCTTAAACGGGTTCCAGGTAAAGTCTTGGGAAGTAAAGGTTGCCGGCGTGATGCTGACCACATCACAAACCAAATGCTAATTGGTGTATAAAATATAGCCCTACATGCACAATACGCCTAAAGTCGTCGTAGCCGGTGGACGCAGCCTAAAATTGGTACCAGGATGTATGTCCTGGGGAAGTAAAGACGGCTGGGGTAATGCTGACCACATTACCCACCTAATGCCAAATGGTCTGTAAAAATATGGGTGCTCTTCCCATATGCCCACTGCGCCTAAGGCGTGAAAAGGGATCTCTACTTTTTCTTATATAAACCAGTGCTTAAAAACCCAAATTTCAGACCGTAAATATATCCGGAGAGCAGGTTAAACATGGTAGTTTTTTTTTTTTTCTCTCCAAGAATGGACGCGGACATTATAATTTCTCTTATCGGATGTGTTCCTGGGCTTCATTGCGGGGAAAACAAGAATAGACCCACTGCCTCCCCAACAAGCATGTCGTAAGAGCCGACTAATTGGGAGCTTCCTTTGAAGTCAAAGTGCATCTGCCTGAGAGGCTAGAAATCAATATTCTGCATACAAATTAGCGAGATCTGTAAAACGGATGCACACGCAAACCTCAGATACTGGAACGAAGCCAAAGTCAAGAAAAGGACGAACAACTAAATCAAACAACAAACAAACAACAACACCAATTTTTCTATGTAGCGGGAAAAACAGGAAGAAGGGTTGAAATGGGCGGGGTAGTGGTTACACATAACCGCCTTGCAAATTTACTTGGGACAATAAAATGTCGGCTCAGCGCACCCTTAAAGCACTTATGGTGGTGTCCCGAGTGCTCTGATGTCGATTCTTAATTCCACATTCATCGCACCCTAAAATTACTGTGGAGGGAGGGAAGGGGGGGGGGGGGGGGGGGGGGGGGTGAATCTGTGCTTTCAATTCATGCGCCCCCAAAACAAACACAGCCGAACCGCCGCCGTCTGTAAATGGAATCAGCACACATGTGAAACATTTCATCTCTGTCATCACTGTGGGAGAATTGGACATTGGGTGTGAGACAGTTTTTCATTTACCGGGAAATGTGCGCTGGAATATGGAATATTGCACTGCTAAGTCTGGTCACAATCTTGTTTACAATCAAATCCAGAGCGTCTGGAAAGATTGGGAATGAAAGGAGAGTTAATGAAAGAAATGAAAAAGCGAAACTGAAATACTCTGGCCTTATTAAATGACAAAACACTTTTTTTAAAGATCATACTGCAGTGAAAGGTCCAGGCAAGAGAGCAAGAGGTAGACTAACTAACTAACTAACTAACTAACTAACTAACTAACTAACTAACTAACTAACTAACTAACTAACTAACTAACTAACTAACTAACTAACTAACTAACTAACTAACTAACTAACTAACCAACTAACTAACTAACTAACTAACTAACTAACTAACTAACTAACTAACTAACTAACTAACTAACTAACTAACTAACTAACTAACTAACTAACTAACTAACTAACTGGCTAGCTAAATTACTAATTAACTAACTAATTTGACAGTTCTTGTTTAAAAACATTAGATATATGACACTGACTAGAGACTAATCGCTCGAACAAGAAGCAAAAGGTTTGTGACAACCAGAATTGCAGTTTGCAGAGACAGATGACTCCAACAAGAAGCAAAAGGTTTGTCACATCCACAATTGCTGCTTGCAAGATTATCCCTTCAAAGATGACAATCCTAAGTCTACAAATCCCATTAAACCCTGTTCAACCATAATGTTATTATAGGGTTCCTGATGGTAACTAAGAAACCTGAAATTTAGGTGGCGTGTAGACAGCCGGTGAGCTCGTATATCTTTATGTCCTCACATCAGAGTTCCGCTATCTACAGAAGGTTCGAGAAGGTGCCAGTGATTTGGGTCGGCTGGACGCTGTCTATGATCCTGGCTGGGGCATGGCACCACCCGAGCATGCCTTCGTCTTCGTGGATAACCACGACACACAACGAGGCACCGAGTCCCTGACATACAAGGTGAGATGTTGTTGCCAGGTTCCAGCGAGGGTATCAAGGCCTCAGTATTTTTAGGGCAAAGGGGAGGGGGTGGTAGGGGTACATAGACCCACTGCTTTAATTTGGGCTCTATTTCAAAAGACAATTAATAAAAGTAATCTTTTTACCAACACTGCGTTGCAAATGCCAAACCTGGGCGTTAACAAAAGAACAAGAGAGGAAACGAACGACATTTGAATGAGATGTTTGAGAAAAGCAGTCAACAAATCAAGAAGAAACCATACAAGAAAAGAACATATTAAAATAGTGGGAACAACACCTGTAATTATATTTATTGACAAGCAAACACTGAGACCGTTTAGCCACCTGGTCAGAATGAACTTAGTATCACCGGTTGCAAGAGCATACATTACGATAATGTAAACATCAAGAGGCAGAGGAAGGCCAAGAAGAACATGGATAGATGGAGTTAACAACTTGCTGAATCACAGTATCACCATGTAGCAAGCTAATGAGCGAGCACTATCTCGGAAAGCAATCATGAGCCTTGCCCGGGACGGTGTTTAGTTCGGTTCTGAGTAGGCCGCTATCATCACTTAAGAAGACACCAGATGCAGTTAAGTTTGTTTGCTTGGTTATGTTTATACGACGGATCAACATAATTTCACACGGGTGTAACCCATAAAAGCTCTGTTCTACTTCTAACTCAAGCCTGAGTCTGAGGATCTCAGTGCAGTGCACGAACTCTGTTGCACTGGCGAGGATCCTGAAAAACTGTGGGTAGCATTCGGCTACTATTTTCGATTTTCAACTGCCAAGTGATTTTTGACGTGGGGAAGAATGCACACGGGCGTCCGATCTTACTACCCAAAGACCACGAAGAAATTACAATAAGTCTATGTGAAAAAATCCCAGCTTTCACAAGGGCTTGAACCCTGGATCCCCGGCTGAAATGCTATAGAAAGATTACTAGAATACCATGGACGAAGAAGAGAGGAAACACCGTCATGTTGAATGATCTGAACATCAAGAAAGATTGACAAGTAAACAGCATCTTGTCTCGGAAGCTGAACTATTTTGGTCATATAAAGCGCCATGACGGATTGGGACAAAATAATAGCAGAAGGCATGGTACCAGGAAGGAGGGGCTGGGCCGACCGATACGAAGATGGGCACAGGATATAAGTGACTCCTTCAATATGGAAGTACACGAAGCTCAAAAGCTGGCGGGAGACCGAGTTTCTGTCAGGCAGAATGTGATTAGAGTGACGTTGTGGAAAGGACCTACTAAATAATAATAATGATGATTATAATGCTAAGGGATTTTTAGACTCGGTTGCATGCACGTGAGACATGGACAGTAAACAGATATGGATATTCGGGACTGAGATGTGTTTTTTTTTTTTTTTTTTAAGAAGAATGCAAAGAATATCACAGAGTGATGAAAAAGCAAACAAGCAATCCTCACCAAGACAGATGAAAGTCTCTTACGAAAGGAAAAAAAAAAATTATTAGAGCATAATCGGCGACCAGGCCACCACTGGCTGGCCTGTGGACAGCTTCGTCGTCGGTCGGGGCACTATTTGGCTCGCTATCTTTTGATCAACGCGCTTTGTAATGCCGGGGATGCCGGGTTCGATCCCTGCTGCGGACAGCTTGTCTTGCGTTGGTTTCGACAGTGGTACCGAGAGCCGACCGTCAAGAAGCAATGGCAAACTACGAGGCGTAAATTTACCTAGAGAAACCACCATAGCCAGAAAGTGCTGGTGCTGCTTCTGCAACGTCCTGTAAAGGATACGCACATAATTGTAAAATCTTGTAATCGCATCAACCTTACAAGAATGCTTTTTTAAGACTACTTGGTGGCAAGAGCAATGCCAAGCCATTTTATTTAGCGCACACAAACCTAGTCATAATTTTCAGCAAAAGCCCCCCCCCCCCCCCCCACCCCACCCCACACCCCCTTTTTTTCGCCTTTTCGGGGACGATGGTGAAACGAAAGGATTTTTTTTTTCAAATCAAGTCAAGGTACAAAACTTCAAACATGAGAATGGAGGTGGAGGCAATCACTGCAGTTCTGAGATGGATAGCAGAAAAAAAGTTACCTGGGAAATTATGGTGTCTGATTCTCAGTCGGCCCTGCGGAAGGTTTAAAATAGACAAATGTGACCTGAGTGTGACCAAGCTTCAGAATGTCAACACTGCAGGGGACCACATGGATATGTTGTCTGTTAGGTGGAGGAGTGCGAGGGAATGAAAGAGGGGATTTTCAAGCTACAAAAGCCATAGGAACACTCGTACTGGACACACAAGACATTCTAAAGACCACACATGCATGATTGTTGGTAGAAGACACACGAATATATGAAATAACACTTGTAAGAATGTGTGTAAGAATGTGTAAATGAGGAATTAGGAGGGTATAAGAGGAAGAGAACGACGTGTGTATAATCGACCTACCAATATTTTGACTTATTTTTTAGGATAACATTTTTCGTCATTTGAAGCCCCACCGTAGCTCTTGCCAGGGGCCGCAATATAGCCAGGCCATAAATATCACCAATTGGCTGAACGCGGTTTCTGGGACCTTTCCACGGTGATCCTCATCCACATGGTGGCACATTGTGTTATCTAGTGTTTATCGCTTGTGTGATGTCCTGGCGGGGAAGAAAGTCAGTCAGTGTGTATAATCAGTGTTCTAGAGGAACATTCAGCTTCCACACCTAAAGCCATCTGCAGTGGCAGACGGAGCATCTATAGGGATCTATCAAGACCCGTTCCAGATGGATCTTGGATCTATGATACGCATTCTTCAATCAATAATTTGTAATGCTACGCTATTTTCCACGACAATCCATTCTTAAATCAATAATTTGTAATTCTGCGCTATTTTCCCCGACAATCCATTCTTAAATCAATAATTTGTAATTCTACGCTATTTTCCACGACAATCCATTCTTAAATCAATAATTTGTAATTCTACACTATTTTTTCCGCGACAATCGGTCTAGAATCATGAGGCAAAACATTAAAGAACTGAAATGAATGTTCCAGAATGGCGATGAGTACAAACGAGCTGTAGCATTTACCTTGGCCAATGATTACGGATTTACCAGGATTATGAGCAGCTACTTCTTCACCGACAGCAACGAGGGCCCCCCACACAACAGCGACTACTCGGCCAAGGACGTCATCATCAAGTCTGACGGTTCCTGCGACAATGGATGGGTGTGTGAGCATAGGTCAGTGGGCTCGTGTGTACTTTCAGTCGTTGTCTGTCTGTCTGTCTCTCTTCTCTCCCGCTTTTTCTCTTCTCTCTCTCTCTCTCTCTCTCCCTCATTCTCTCTCATGTCTCACTCTCATTCTCTCTCACTGTCTGTCCCTCTCTGCTCCCTTCTTCCCCTCTTCATCTTCTCTCACGCTCTCCCTCTCGCTCTCCATCTCTCTCACACTTTCTCTCGTCTCTCTCCCTCTCTCTCAATCTCTCTCCCCTCCTCCCCTCTCTCACACTTTCTCTCCTCTCTTCTCTCTCTCACTCTCTCTGACAACAAAATATGTATGCTTTCGCAAATCACATCTCCTCTATTCTAGTGTAGGTTACAGGGCTCCATTTTTGTGTGTAGAAAGGTATTAGGAAAATTTTGTTATACTTACTCTTTCCAATTCCTCCGTGTTTTTGATCTTGTCTTCTCTGTGGAAGTACCTGGGTTCTTTAGTTTTTTTTTTTTTTTTTTTTAAATCACAAATCAATGAAACAGACTAAAGCAAATGCAAACGAATAAAATTTGATGGTAATCAAAGCAAATCAAATTTAAACTCATTCTTTCAGATGGAAAGCCATAGGCAACATGGCCATGTTCCGAAACGCCGTGGCGGGAACCAAGCGAGAGAACTTCCGATACAGCAATGGCGTCTTGTCATTCAGTAGAGGCAACAAAGGTTTTTTTGCCATGAGTGCCAATAGTTTCAGCGTTACCGTCAACACAGGTGAGTAGTAGTGGGTACTTCATTTTGGAAACACACACAACAGGAATCTACCGTATTTCAGTAGAGAGCTCCAGTTCAACAACTGTTTCGGCCTGTTTAATCCCTCAACAGTTTTCGGGGGACGGATCGACCCGGGTCGTGATTCCCGGGCTACGGGACTCTCCTTCTGTGTTTCGTAAACGAATCGAGACTTTGTTATTGAATATGACAATTTCCCCGTGTGGGTTATGGGGCCCTATTGTGGGGGGAAACAAAAATAGACACACTGCCTGCCCAAAAGCATGTCGTAAAAGTCGACTAATTGAAAGCGTCCTTTGAAGTACATCTACTTAAAAGGCAAGGAACCAACAGTCTACATGCATATAAGTCAGACCTTTAGAACTTAGGTTCTGCAACAGGACTAGAGTCCAGAAATGGACGAACAACCATAACTGTCCGCAAGAGTTTAAAGATATTACTGTGTGGTACATAAGCTACTCTGTGTGTGAGATATGTGTGTGTGAGATATGTGGGTGTGAGATATGTCTGTGTGAGATATATGTGTGTGAGATATATGTGTGTGTGTGATGGAAGCCACATTTATGCGTATCATGTTCGTGTGTGTGCGTGCGCGTGCGTGTGCGTGTGTGTGAATGTTCACTTGTTTTCCCCTCACTGACTAACTAGATCAAGAATATGTGTGTGTCTGTGTGGTCCGCAGGTCTCCCGGCCGGCCGGTACTGCGACCTCATCAGTGAGTGCGCCATGAAGGTCACGGTCGATGGCAGCGGAAATGCCCAGATCACTCCACACGACCCGGGGGAACCATTTGTGGCAATCATTACAGGTAATTTCTGACTCTCTTAAAAGAAGCAGCTCACAGAATGGGACTAATTATCAATCAAGATAAGACAGAATACATGATAATAACACGACAGGTAAAGGATAGAAACTCTGGCCACATACAAGTCGATAATATGAAAATCATACGAACGGTAACATATAAGTACTTGGTTGCACACTTTAACTACTACAACATGCTGAAAGAAGAAATACAATCTAGAATACAATATGGGAATAAAGTATTCTATGCCCTTCAACATCTGTTAAAGTCAAAGTCTCTATCTCGAAACACCTATATCAATATATATTTAAAATGTTGATAACATCAGTTGTTTAAATGACTCTCAAACTTGGAGAATAACTAAAAGAGATGAAGGCTACAGGTTTTCGAAAACAGAGCATTACGACGAATCTTTGGACCCATCAAAGATGTAAACAGAGGGGAATGGAGAGTGAGAAGCAACAGGGAAATTCATAATGTGTTTAAATCAGCATTGATTATTGGCATCATGAGATCTAATAGTAAAAACTGGCTGGGACACACTGAGAGAATGTCATGATAGAGCGGTAAAAACTATATACATAAGGGAGAGCAATGGTCGTAGACCACGAGGCAGACCCAAAAGACGATGGAAAGACAATATTCAGACAGACCTGCAAATACTTGGTGTCACCAAGTGGAGAGAGACGGCCAACCAGAGCTAGACATGGAGGCGGGTAATATCTGCAGCAATGAACATCAAGGGCTCGGAATGCTGATGAAGAGAGAAGATTACAGGTAATTTTTCGCTGTCTGTGTGTGTGTCCTGTCTGTCTGTCTGTCTGTCTGTCTGTCTGTCTGTCTGTCTGTCTGTCTGTCTGTCTGTCTGTCTGTCTGTCTGTCTGTCTGTCTGTCTGTACATGTCTGTCTATGTCTGTCTGTCTGTCTGTCCATGTCTGTCTGTCTGTCCATGTCTGTCTGTCTGTCTGTCTGTCTGTCTGTCTGTCTGTCTGTCTGTCTGTCTGTCTGTCTGTCTGTCTGTCTGTCTGTCTGTCTGTCTGTCTGTCTGTCTGTCTGTCTGTCTGTCTGTCTGTCTGTCTGTCTGTCTGTCTCTCTCTTTCTCTTTCTCTCTCTCTCTCTCTCTCTCTCTCTCTCTCTCTCTCTCTAAACTTAACTCGGAAACATGGATGGTATTGAATACAATTAAAAGACCACATGGATTACACATACTTTTTCACATTAATAAGTCCTGCCACACAACAGTCCG
Source organism: Candidula unifasciata (assembly GCA_905116865.2). Classification (NCBI taxonomy): domain Eukaryota; kingdom Metazoa; phylum Mollusca; class Gastropoda; order Stylommatophora; family Geomitridae; genus Candidula; species Candidula unifasciata. Next base: position 49,150 of record CAJHNH020002333.1, on the reverse strand, counting down.
GCATTACATGTCCAACACGCCTAAAGGATTTGAAAAGGGTCCTTTAACCATACAATAAATATATAGAGAGAACGAGACATTACAATTTAAATTTATTAGTTTACCTTTACGCACCGTTGTTATTATTTTTACGTATATAAATAATATCTGATCCTAAAATTATTAGCTTGGGTTCGAATCCGCATATTGATCTGTTATACTTGATACGAACCTGACAATGTTCCAAAGACCCCTCTGTCATTTAGGAAGACATTTAACTAGTAAGACCTGAGCTCAATCTTTTGTAAGGGATCGCTATTTCTGATGTAATCGTGACCTGCATAGTTTGGGGCGACTGACCAACCATATGACCTTAAATTAGTGATTAGTGAGGGCTATCATCATAGCACTGCGGACAGTTCAATAGGCGCTCTGATATCCTCCTCAGTAGCTCCATTAGAGTAAAACGACAGAACACGCTCCCATGTGTGTTGATTAATCTTGTGTGTACCTTTGGTGAAATGTTCATGACTGGCTGCCGCAGGTTGCACCCCACTGTCTAAAATATAGACAAAGATACTGAATTCTGCATTCAGTCGAGGTATCCTTGGCTCGTGGTGAATATTTCGCATGGTATTAATGACATTCTTTTTATCCCGTTCCAGCCCAGTCGTGTTAATAGATTTGTGCGCCAGAAAATCTGCCTGCTCGTTGCCTTGAACACTTGCATGACTAGATACAAAGATAAAGGTTGGGCGAATTATTCGTGCTGAATTTAATGAGAGAATCCATTCATATCTGATAAAGCCGGCTTGGATTCGCTGAGTATTTTCGTCGAATAGCTCAGTATGCACTTTATGGGAATTCTTGAGCACCCAGCCATCTCAGTGCCCGTGTTTCGGGGCTGATCTCTATTGTGAGGCTGGGTTAATCCCCCCACACCCCCCCCCCCCCACCACCTTGCCCTTGAAGTGAACGCCCATGTACTTCACATATCCCGGGTGACGGATCCATCCGTGTAAATCACAGCACCACAGCATCAATGAGATTTGTGTTCTCATCACTCAGTGTGTTGACTAAAGTGTCCACTTCACCAGGGAGCTGATCTCTACAGTCTCTGTCAACAGCGATATGACCCTACATCTTCAGGCTCACAACCTAGCAGTGGTAAACAGATCGGAACATTCCGAATTTTCTTTTTTAATTATATTGCGTTATCTAGATTCTATTGATAAATATCTTCTTTGCATCCGGTTTCGTCTGCTACGATCAGACCATCAGGTGGGTTGCTTCTATGAACTCGAATGTCAGCTGCAGGTCCTTCTTGGTTCCCCATCGCTTAGTGTGCACACTTTGCTCTTGATGCCAGGCTTCTTTTCGAAGTTGTAGGTAGAGGGGACAGGTCTGCAAAATGTGCTCAGTGGTATGTGTTCCTGTCTGACAGTTACACTGTGGGCACTATACATTCTTCATTTCATGCATGTATCGGTTAAGCCTGCAGTGTCTTGTTTGCAGTGTTAAATTTTCACAAGCATATTTTGTTTTACCACAGAGGGTGGTGATCACATCGCGGTTCCGGTGGTAACCACAGGTACACAGGGACCAAATGTGAATCCTGTGACACAAGGACCCACCCAGGTACCCTGGACCCCTAGTGGGTCAGCTGACTATGTCAGGACAGTGATACTGATCCAGAAGCAGACCAACCCAGGCCAGGATCTCTTCATCCGGGGCGGCATTGACACTGCACACAGGACAGGTTGGTCATAGAACTGGATGTTTACGTCACGGGACAGGTGGGTCATAGAACTGGATGTTTACGTCACAGGACAGGTGGGACATAGAACAGGATGTTTACGTCACAGGACAGGTGGGACATAGAACATGATGTTTACATCACAGGACAGGTGGGTCATAGAACTGGATGTTTACGTCACGGGACAGGTGGGTCAAAGAACTGGATGTTTACTTAGAGGACAGGTGATTCATGGAACTGGATGTTTACTTCACGAGACAGGTGAGTCATGGAACTGGGTAGAGACGTCACAGGACAGGTGAGTTTTGAAACTGGGTAGAGACGTCACGAGACAGGTGAATTATGGACCTGAGTAGAGACGTCACAGGACAGGTGAGTTATGGAACTGGGTAGAGACGTCACGGGACAGGTGAGTCATGGACCTAAGTAGAGACGTCACACGACAGGTGATTTATATAACTGGGCAAAGGCGTCAAAGGAAAGGTAAGTTATGGAACTGGGTAGAAACGTCACAGGACAGGTGAGTCATGGACCTGAGTAGATACGTCGCAGGACAGGTGAGTTATATAACTGGACAAGGGCGTCACAGGAAAGGTGTGTCATATAACTTGGTATGAACGCACATGACAGGTGATTCATGGAAATGGGAAGTGGGGACTTGATACAGGAGAGTCACAGAATAGAGTAGAAGGTGAGTCACAGAGCAGGTGACAAGAATACTGAATCTGTCAACGCGACAGGTGAGTCATGGAACTGGGTATAGACGTCACAGAGTAGGTGATAAGACTACTAAAATAAAAAAAAAACAAGGACAGGTGGGTCCCGGAACTAGTCGCAGCTGCTGCCACTCCTTCTTTGTGTCTCCTATATTTCTATTTGTGAATTAGTGAATTAAATTATTTAACTAGTGAAAACTTATTTGGAAGCTCCGGAGATGTGGTTTTATAGATGAATGATGGA
>CAJHNH020002333.1:0-44433 GCA_905116865.2 Candidula unifasciata | reverse complement strand
TATGCACTTTTATGGGGAATTCTTGGAGCCACCCAGCCATGTTGGGTTCTATTGGTGAAGCTTGATCTCCATTGTGAGGCTGGGTTAATGGTCCTCCCCCCTCCCCTCCCTTTGCGCTTGCAGTGAACGCCCATGTACTTCACTTGTCCCGGGTGACGGATACATTTGTGTAAACCAAAGCATCAATGAGATTTGTGTTCTAATCACTGAGTGTGTTGACTAAAGTGTCCACTTTACCAGGGAGCTGATCTCTACAATCTCTGTCAACAGTGATATGGCCTTAAATCTTCAGGCTCACAACCTAGCACTGATAAACAGATCGTGAAATTCAGAATTTTGTTTTTTAATTTTATTGCATAATCCAGATTCTATTGATGAATATCTTCTTTGCATTCGGGTTCGTCTGCTACGATCAGACCATCAGGTGGGTTGCCTCTATGAACTCGCATGTCAGCAGCAGGTCCTTCAGGGTTCCCCATAGCTTGCTCTGCACAGTTTGCTTTTGAGGCCAGATTTCTTTTCAAAGTTGTGAGTAGAGTGTGTAGGTCTGCAAAATGAGCTCAGTCGTATGTGGTCCTGTCTGACAGACACACTGTGGGAACTATTCAGTCTGTATTTCATGCATGTAGTAAGTAGATGAGCCTACAGTGTCTTGTACGCCGAGTTGAATTATTACAAGAATATTTTGTTTTACCACAGAGGGTGGCGATCAAATTGCGGTTCCGGTGGTAACTACGGGTACACAGGGACCCAATGTGAATCCTGTGACACAAGGACCCACCCAGGCACCCTGGACCCCTAGTGGGTCAGCCGACTATGTCAGGACAGTGATACTGATCCAGAAGCAGACGAACCCAGGCCAGGATCTCTTCATCAGGGGCGGCATTGACACATCACACAGGACAGGTGGGTCATAGAACTAGATGTTTACGTCACGGGACAGGTGAGACATGGAACTGGATGTTTACGTCAAGGGCAGGTGGGTCATGGAACTGGGTAGAGATGTCACAGGAAAGGTGAGTCATGGAACTAGTAGAGATGTCACGGGACAGGTGAGTTATATAACTGGGCAGGGGCGTCACATGAAAGGTGGGTCATATAACTTGGTATGTACGCACATTAGAGGTGATTCATGGAAATGGGAAGCGGCGACTCAATACAGGAGAGTCACAGAATAGAGTAAAAGGTGCGTCACAGAGCAGGTGATAAGAATACTAAATAAATACCCACCGCGACAGGTGAGCCATGGAACTGGGTAGAGACGTTACAGGACAGGTGGGTCATAGAACTGGGTAGAGATGCCACAGGAAAGGTGAGTCATTAAACTGGGTAGAGACGTCACAGGACAGGTGGGTCATAGAACTGGGTAGAGATGCCACAGGAAAGGTGAGTCATTAAACTGGGTAGAGACGTCACAGGACAAGCGAGTCATGGAACTGGGTAGAGACGTCACAGGACAGGTGGGTCATAGAACTGGATGTTTACGTCAAGGACAGATGAGTCATGGAACTAGGTAGAGACGTCACAGGACAGGTGAGTCATGAAACTGGGTAGAGACGTCACAGGACAGGTGAGTCATGGAACTAGGTAGAGACGTCACAGGACAGGTGAGTCATGGAACTGGGAAGAGACGTCACAGGACAGGAGAGTCATGGGCCTGAGTAGAGACGTCACAGGACAGGTGAGTTATATAAATGGGCAGGGGCGTCACAGGAAGGGTGGTTCATATAACTTGGTATGTACCCACATGAGAGGTGATTCATGGAAATGGAAAGTGGCGACAATAAGGAGAGTCACAGAATAGAGTAAAATGTGCGTGACAGAAAAGGTGATAAGAATAATGAAAAAAAAAAAAAAAAAAATCCAGGACAGTCGTAAGTGCTGCCACTCTGCATTTTTGTCTCCTATATTTCTATTTGTGAATGAGTGAATTAAATTTTTAAACTAGTGAAAACTTAGTTGGAAGCTCCTTAGATGTGGTTTTATAGACGAATGATGAGAATACCCTGAACAGATAAGAAGAGCATACTATTGCCATCTTTCATAAGGTCCTAATATAGGGCGCTCTAATTATAACTTCTTATAAATTTGAACAAGCTGTCTGGGATTTGCCCTATTCGAATGGCATCAAGGATGTGACTCTCTGAGTCGCGGGGTTTAAAACCTTCAGATTCAGCATGGACAAGAAAACCCGTCGGCCAGTAAGCCTATCGTTGGTTTCCTCAAGAAATGTTCTGGTGCGGCGTTAAAAAAACATCATTTCATTTTCCAAGGAACTGTGTCCCCTCCGCTGGAAAACAGTTTCCGTTCCGTTATCTCATTAGCGAGCAATGTTGTTTTATGGTTGTCCGCTGCATCTAGATTGTTTATCTTCATGATTATGATTACCAATCAATACTCACACATTTTTTACTCTAATCCATCTAGGATGCTCCAGTACTGATGTATCCAATCCTTGCAGTATTCCAATCAAACATATCTCAGATGGCACTTCCAGCCACTTCGACAAGGTATTACGTGGGTTTTTTTAAGAACTGCGGAACCGGATTTAGACTGAACATATAGGAAAAGGGGTGAAAAAGGGGGGGGGGGGTGGTGGTGGAGGGGGTGGTGGTAGAAAAGGTTGGGGGCGAGGGGTGGAGGTTCTGGTTCCAAATCTTCCAAAGATTTTACAAGATACTACAGATAGATACGTTAATACAGTTAAGTTGAGTCAAGAAATGATTTCACAGCACACGGGGCATTTCCCGTGCGTGCTCCATCCTGATCTTCAGTAGCCGGCGCAGAGTTCTAATACTGGCAGTAACGGTCACAATCTGGTTATATGTCCGTCTTGCCTTTACTCTGTGTGTAGTGAGCCGGCCAGACCCACTGGTTACACCCAGGTGCCTCATTCTCTTCAGGCCATAATACTACTGATTCATTTGCTTTTTCCTAAAGGGCATTAACCCCATCACACACGGTAATACAGTCTGGTATTAAAGTTAAGATACCATTTATTGTTACTACAGGATTTATTTTTCGGTAAACAAAAACACATTCATGTTGAAAAAAGTCAATTCAAAAATGAAAATTATGGGCAGCAAGCAGATGTTATTTTACTTCATTCTGTTCCAATGTACAGGGTTATTCAAAATGATGGATACAGTGTCAGTAATGTATAGTAACTTGAGTATACATTACATATTAATAATATATATACAGTTAGTAAAAGTTATAGTTTATGTCTGATATATTATTGTGATAACATTGTGGAACGTAATAGTAATTACGCCAGGCGATTTAGCCAGAAACGGGCAGGTGTAGCTGTTTCACAGGGCACATGAGTTCTAAAAACGTATACGATGCAATAAGACACAAATGCATGAGTTATGAGTTAAAAACCGTCATCATAGCACTCTGAACATACGTTGCACTCACATTCGCCGCACCTTCACATGTACATAAAAGATATAAAACCGAACGAAAAGTATCAGCAAGCTTCACAATTTAACAAACACAAACGAAACGCGACGTTGGGGCTAGCAGCCTTTATCAGCACACATATAAATCAAACAATACTACACAAATATCCAAAATCACTTAGCTTAGTATCTCGAAGCAGCCAGGTGAATGTCTTGCCAATAGACTGACGAGACGGGACCAGAGAATAAATACCCCAGGGGAATGCCAGGGGCAGTTACTGGAGAGTTTTAGTTAAATCTGTGTTCAATCCCCTAGCATTTTAGATAAAACTGTGTTGGCAGCTCGGTCCTCTAGGTGTTAATGCGCCCAAAGTTAATATAAAGCGATTTTTACGAGACTTGCGGACTATGTCACTGGAGTGGCTAGATTTGATGGCTGTCACCTCCATGTCGTGGATACCTTGGTGATCCTGAGAATTCAAGTGTAATGGTACTGGTTTCAAGGCACCGTTCTGTACATCCAAAAGATGTTGTCTGAGCCTGCCAGCCAGACGCAGACCTATTTCACCGATGTATTTCATGCCACATCTCTTGCAGCTGGTGAAGTAAATGACATTGCGGCTCGTGCAGTAGATTTGCGTCAGCCAGATCACTTGGTCACTCCTTACTGTACCCATCCCGTTAGTTCCTTCTGACCTTTTTGTGCCTTCGCGTTGTTTACTCGCTACCAAAGAGCCCTGACAACATCTAGCTAGTCATCCATTAATTTACCACAAAGTGGCCCAGAACTAGCCAATCTATCTGCCTGTTCATTTCCAAACACACCGGCGTGACCTAAAGAAAAGATTCAACCGACGCTAACTGCACACTTCAAGTTGCTGAGTACTGACTGAAATAAATGTATACTGCCCAGTGTGTGAAGCAGTGATGGTTCTGCTTTCAGAGAGGTTAGAAAGACACAGTTGCACAGGTGGGCAGTGTTACTTGACAGCAACACTTTTGTATCGTAATTACCGTCATCTGCATATTTTCCTCAGGTTAGGCAGGTGTGTTGAGAAATAAACAGGCATATAGATTGACTGGTTCTGCACCACTGGGTGGCCAGTTGATCCACGATAAGCTAGATATTGTAAGGGTCTATTGTGAGAGAGTGAACTGTGCAAAGGCACAAACAGATCGTTAATTCTGAAGAGAATGGCGCTGAAAGAAGTAACCAGTGTATCTGGCCGACGCTCAACACCAAGAGAAAGGCGAGTCAGGTATAAAGTGGAGGTTACTGTTGCCATAGGAATTTGAATTTTTCGCTTGCGCCTGAAAATTGGGATGGAGCGCTCATAGAAATGTCCCGTGTGTCGTGATGTCGACTCTTCATTCAACTTTCAAAATTCCACATTTTTGTCACCACTAGGTAAACGCTTGGAGCGCGGGGGACAACTTCTTGGACTGGGTAGGCGCGGAACCGGGACAGGGAAACTACCAGGGGGTCGCTGCAAGTGGAACTCCGGCCTTCTGGTCAACTAACGTGGCCTCTGATGCTGGATATAGCCCATTCAACAAGTGCGTATATCTTGGTGTTCACCCATATGTTTGTGTGCACGTTTGTATAATGTACAATGAACTTCAAATTAAAACCTCAAAAGAGTAATAGGCATTACAATAACGATGCCGTTGTCAATACTGTGGTTAAGGATGTCAAGAGTGTTAAGCACGCGAAATCGAGACTTAGAAGAACACGTTGACGACATAATAAATGTTTAAAGAATCCACCCACTTTGACGAATGATGGTCCACTAAGCCTATCAAGATTTGCTACAGGAGATGTCATCTCTGTTCACTACCAACGCAGCCTGTTTCACCTTTAGTGGTTATTAAAAAAAAAAAAAAGGATAACAGAACGCTGCATTTCTCTGGTGCCCGATGAGAGATATCGATGACATAGTTATTGTGTTTTCTACGACACTGGTAAGGTTTTAATTTGAACCCCCTTTGTGTTTAAGTTTGTATGCATGTTCATGTAGATGTATGTTTAAATCATTAGAATATAAACAATATACTGCTAAAATACTGAGTTGCATTTCCTCTCTTGCATTATTGCAGAATTTATATAAATATGTAATGAAGAAGTTGAAGTTTATATCAATTATAATGAAGAAGTTGAAGTTTATATCAATATGTAATGAAGAAGTTGAAGTATTCCCACGACACTTCGCCGAGGTACACGGTGGAAAATAAGAAAAAGAAGCGTCGTGTTACTCTTTTTAGATTTCCAAATGCCAAGGTATTTTTTACGTGCGCAACGATACACACGGGCGTCCAGTCTTTCTACCCGGAGACCAGGGAAAATTCCTAAAAGTCCACGTTTAAAAATTCTAGCCCTCACCGGGATTTGAACCCAGGACCTCCAGCACTCGCGGTGGATGCCATACCTCGAGACCACTCAGCCATCAATGCGTTCTATGTCTTAACGTATCTGTTATCTAATTCTTTCATTAGATATGGACCCCACTACTGGGTGGTCGACATTGAGATGGACTGTTCTAAAACTGAGAAGGGATTTTTCGAATTCAAAGCTGTGGTCAACGGGGCCTGGGAGAGCGACATACCTGCCTCCACCTGCACGGGAACTGGGGCTACATCAGCTCCCTACACCTCCAAAAACCACTTCGCCAGGTGTGGCTACATCAACGTGTTCCACTTCAGCGACGGTACCTGCGAGATCGACAGTCCGGCTTAGCTACAGCTGGCTACATTCTAGACTATTTTTGATGTTTTCGACCTGTATGACGGCAATAAATATGTTCTAATGTTGTAAATATGGTTTGGAAGTCCTTTATCCATAGTCATCATCACCATCATCACCATCATCATCGTCAACAATATCAATATCTTGTTGTGCCATTAAATGTTAGTTTATTTATCTGATTCGTTCTTTCCGCGCAAACAGTTCAAAATCCGGATAGAATCAACTCCAGCACCTTTGGTCTCTCATTGACTTTTTTTTTTTTTTTAAATAGGTTTTTTTTTTTTTTTTTTGGGTGTCTTCGCTTTTCAAGTTCTTTATTTCATATTTCAGCGCGTTTGGTGATTCTCTGCTTGCCTTTCCTCTAATTTAGAGCATTCGTCGTCTTACAACTGTTGTTACAACTGTTGCTCCAATTCCTTCATTTATGCGTTTATCGATATCCATCCATCCATTTATGAAAAACATAACCAAAAGAAACGCCTCTCTGCGGCACAACATGACACCACAGTCTCGAAGGACTAAACAAGGTTAATGACAAACATCATTTGGCCGCTCTGCATCTTGGACAGGTAGTACATAAGATTGGGGAAACACAATTCTTGAAGTCTTTAAGGAGGATGACGAAGATTTAGGTCAAGTGACTTGACACAACACAGTGAAAACGACATAGAATTACACACATCATATAAATTATCACCATAATGAGAAGCTGGTTCTTGGCACATTCGATCAAGCCTCCCCACAATCTGCCGTCTTCAACAGCGTGTATTAGTTCGCTTGCTGGCACCCCTCAAAGCCACGATAAAAGGCTGTTAAGAATTTTTCTCGCGTTGCCTTCCTCTGTCTCTTTTGTCACAGATCTTCTCAGCATTTACAGCATGTTCCACTTTTTCTCTCACCGGGATAAAACAATGATGATTGTCTCTTTCTGATGTTGGCGAAAAGTTGTCTTCGAGCCTTCGCCTCTTTGAAAACATATCGGTTTCTCGTTTTGGCATGTAAAGGCGTGACTTGAAAACAGAAACTCGACGCAGAAAAAAAAAAATCTTGCGACATAATACACAAAAATCAGAAATTGTTTCAGAAACTATTCTCAAAATCTAATCTGAAGAGAAAAAATAAATAAATAAATAAATAACAATAATAAAGTATGTCAAAGCCCAGCTGAAGTAAAATCTAGAGACAGTCCAATGTGAGAAAGGTTGAGTAAAGTCGCAGTGGTCTAACAACAGTTTGCCTTACAATGCTTGCTTGTTAGCTTGATGTAGGCATCGACAACCTACCACATCAGTCCGACCTATTCGTGCTCACTCCCCCCAATACAGCAGCCATCTCAGTGTCTCCACACTCAACGTACCCAGTAGGAGTTGATTGTCATGTCCTCTTTACCCTGCTACACGTTTCTACATACTTGTTCTGGTTTAGCACACATTTTCAATCGGCAGCACACTGCCTCTTAACTCCTTCGTCTCAGCGTCTCTAGAGCGCAGCGCATTCAGTATGTCCTGCCCTGTCCATACTTCTTCCATTACTAACCATTGCAGACACGGGGCCAATGTGTCGACTCTTTTAAATGAAGACCATCTTGATGATGTAGTAGTTTCATTTTTAACAGAAAAAGAAAATAATCAAATCAGCCAGAAAGCCACCAAAACTGATTATCATATAATGGACAGACCAGAGCAAGTTATTATTCCACGCCGTATAGCATGACACAGTCGACTTCGCAGCCAAAAGATTGGCACATCTCTGCACATGTAGACTGGCACATGCGACAACAGATCAGGTCCTCCAAGACTGTTCCAAATACAACATATCAAGGCACAACTTTTGGCCAATAGAAACATCGGTGCAAGTCAAACTTTACGGTTCGCTTGGGTGAATTACAACAGACAGCGAAGTTCATACTAGAAATAACATTGCACATATCATCATCATTATCATCAGGTGCCTTGCCGACTGACGTGGGCGATCATGCCTCTCCATAATCCACGATCTCCTGCAGCATGTATAAGTTCGTGTGCCGACACACCTCCATGCCATGCAACAAGACTGTCAACTATATTGCACATATAGATAATCTATTTCAAGCTAACGAATTAAAAAAAAAAGAGAATTTCATTTCACCCTTGACGTGTCCTGGTGCATACAGCAGGAATACGTTACTTGACGCAGGACTTCCGAGTTTATATCAAACTTAACAGTAGTCGTATATTGTAAAGATCCTTTTCCCACGCCTTTAGGCATATAGGGAATACAGGGCTAGACCTAATATTTTTAAAGTCCAATCGGCACTTAGTGGGGGATGTGGTCAGCACCACGCCGGCCGCCTTTACTTTCCAGGACTGCCTCTGGTACCCACTCAAGGCTGGGTCGACCTGGGATTCATGGTCATGTTGGAAAAACAAAAGGTCTGGCTCCATCAAATCGCGAACCCACGAACTCCCGATCCGCAGGCGGGCGTCTAGCCGCCAACGCCACGGTGACTCCTTGTATCTTGTTTATCATTACATTATTAAAACACAAGAGACTAAACTAGTTTCAGCACAGACATATGACACATCTTCTTCTTCTTCTTCTTCTTCTTCTTCTTCTTCTTCTTCTTCTTCTTCTTCTTCTTCTTCTTCTTCTTCTTCTTCCTCTTCCTCTTCTTCTTCTTCTTCTTCTTCTTCTTCTTCTTCTTCTTCTTCTTCTTCTTCTTCTTCTTCTTCTTCTTCTTCTTCTTCTTCTTCTTCTTTCTTCTTCTTCTTCTTCTTCTTCTTCTTCTTCTTCTTCTTCTTCTTCTTCTTCTTCTTCTTCTTCTTCTTCTTCTTCTTCTTCTTCTTCTTCTTCTTCTTCTTCTTCTTCTTATGGTCTATGTCATGTGGGTGTTGGTAGTCATGTCTATCCACAATAGGCAAGCTGACAACTAGAAAACATTGAAAAAGCTGACCGCCCCCCCCCCTCTCCCAAGGTCGTCATACAGACATACACATTGTCTGTTTTATAGGCGAAAATGGGAGATCGGGGCTTAAGGAGCCTAATTCCTGTGTAAGCTCACAATAATAATAATAATAATAATAATAATAATAATAATAATAATAATAATAATAATAATCATGCCGAATGTGGAGTAAACATTTTTTTTTTAAATCTTGGAAATAATTTGGAACACATAATCATCTAGTTTTAAAGAACATTCATACACATGAAAAGATTAGGAAGATGGCATAAACCTCCCACATAATTAATTGGTTGGGGTGGGGGGGGGGGGATTTTAGACTTCCAAAGCCTACTTCTAAACATTGTAGGGGCGGGAAGCTCCTGTAAGCTGAGCACACAAATTCTGGTGCCCCTATCCAAAACGGTCACCAGAAAATCTTGCGATGTCCATGGACCGGTCAGTACAGTGTTCGATCAAACGCGTGGAATTGGTTCCGGGCTGCAGTGGTCATTCTGTCCACCTTACGCATGGGGCTGCAAACAAGATCATGTCACACAATCGAATACACCAGAAGGGAAAATGAAACGGTACTGGGTAACGTACAACAACAGTAAGTGGAAAGGTTTGCTTTCAAAGAAAGGATGAATGTCTTACGATGTGATGTCATATAGTTAGTAGCGTATCATTTACAGGACGCTGCAGAACCAAGCCCAGCATTTCCTGGATGTTGTGGTTTTCTAGGCACATCTAGGATCGAACCCAGCACCTCGGCATTGCGAAGCGTGTTCGCACCGCCTAAGCGACAGACCACAACGATTTTATATAGTAAAAGGGGAAACAAGTAAAGGAAACGACCCTTTTCCACGACTTCATAAATATTTGTCACATAGGGTAAGACCTATATTTGATAGACCAATCGGCACTTGGTAGATGATATAGTCAGCATCACGCTTGCCGCCTTTACTTCCCAGGACTTCTGCCTGGTCCCTATTTAAGGCTGGCTCAACCTGGTCATGTTAATTATTGTAATCCAGTTTCGTCCTTTTTAGGATGAAATTTTTTGTTATTTGAAGCCACACCTTGACTTTTGCAAGGGGCCGCAATATAGGCAGGCCATAAATATGGCCAATTGTCTGAACGCGGTTTCTGGGACCTCTCCATGGCGATCCTCATCCACATGGTGGCACTTTGTGTCTTTGGGTGCTTATTGCTTGTGTGATGTCCTGGCGGGGTAGAAAGTCAGTCATGTTACGTAAAGCATATGTATTTTCTGGTATCCTAAAGAGGAAAGCGTTAACTTTATCGAACAAGGTGTATCCCATACGGCTCGGCTTTTCTCCCCTGAGCTGCTGATTGCCCATTATAGCCTCGCACAAAGCACGAACCCCGTAACGCCAATGATGACATTCAGGGATCTTTGAAACAAACTTAAACTACGGAGTCAAATACCGATCTCACAACTTTCTGTGCGTGGGACAAAAAGGCCTAATATGTCATGATTTTAATTAATTCCCTTTGATTGCAAACGACACCGAGTGACTCAAAGAGATGCTATTCGGATGCGAATACAAAAGGAGCCAATCTCAGCAACCTAATTCAACGACTTGAAACAGTTGAGGGCTATTCCAAAATAAACCTCAGAGTGGCCTGTAAATATAAAGCGTTTGCCATAGCCACACCGTTCATTGCTTGCATATTCAATAGCCTCAGTAAATGAGCATTTTGACCGTCTGGTTGAAGAAAACGGACGACACCACGAATTTAACAGCTGGCTGGACAGGCAATGACAGTGTTCCTGTTTATTAGTTCACGTTTCTTGAATCAGTGAACTTATGCGACTGTGTCTCGACATATTGTGAGCTAAAATACTATTGAATGGTGCAAGCAATGAAAGGTGTCACTATGGCATTTGGTTGTTGTTTTTTTTTGACCAGCCAATCGGGGCTGATTTTTGAATCGGCTTCTTATTAGAACACTGTACATTTACATGTTATCCTATTCAGAAGTGGCCTGCTGTACAAAGCAATATGCAATGTGCATATTGTGTGCCACTTTGCTTTTTTCACTTGTGAATATACGTAAGTTCCGATCTTGGTATAGATTCTGGCTCAAACTGATTCGGGTATGCCAACCCCTTAAAATATGCTCTCATATTTAAAGGATAACAAATTTTTGATTACCATGATCCGTCGTAGCTCGGGTATCATAATTACAGCCTGTTTCAGGACAATGGAGAAAGAAAGAGAATACGGGTAAGAAATTATTTACAAGTGGTTCCCGTGTGGGTTCCGGGGCCCCATTGTGGGGGAAAACAAGAATAGACCCACTGCCACTCTAACAAGCATGCCGTAAGAATAAACTAATTGGAGAGCTTTCTTTAAAGTCAGAACGCATCTGCCTGAGAGGCAAGGAACCAACAGTCTGCATTCAAGTAAGTCAGAAAAGTAAAAAATGATATCCAAGCAACACTCGGTTTCTGGAAGAAGACTAGTCAAGAGGTGGATGAACAACCAGAACTTTACGCAGAATTCTCAGCCGGTGAACGCGAAGAAGAAGATTTGCAACTGGGATACTGGCAACAACAATATAACCTTCTTCTAGCGTACGCTGTCAGATTTAACATCGTTTAGAGCTCTTGCCCCCGATGACAACTAACAATTTATCATCTACGATCCATAATCCAGCCCCTCATAATCTAGACCATCATAATATATCAAATATAATCTAGCCACTCATAATCTAGCCATTCATAAACTAGCCACTCATAATCTAGCCACGCATAATCTAACCACTCATAATATAGACACTTATTAGCGTTGCCACTCATAATATAGCCACTCATTAGCGTTGCCACTCACAATCTAGCTATTCATTAGCATTGTCGCTGATAATCTAACCATTTATAATCTAGCCACTAACAATCTAGCTACTGAAATTATAGCCGCTCATTAGCATCGCCACTCATAATCTTGTCATTCATTACCGTTGCCGCTGATAATCTAGCCACTAATTAGCATTGCCACGCCTAATTTAACCACTTATTATCTAGCTACTCATAATCTAGCCACTCATAATTTAGCCACTCTTTAGCACTGCCACTCATAATCTAGCCACTGATTAGCATTGCCATTCATACATAATCCAGCCATTGGTAACCTAGCCACTTATAATCTAGCCGCTCAAAATCTAGCCACTGATAATATAGCCACTCATAATGTAGCCACCAATAATCTAGCCACTCATAAACAACGAATCATAAACTAGACCTCGTAATTTGGTCTTTCATAATTTTGCCACTCATAAGCTAGACATTTGTTATCTAGCAACTCATAGTTTAGCTAATTATCATCTAGATATCCATTATCTAGCCACTTAGTATTTAGAACCCTCATCATCTAGCCCCTCTCTTCTATATCCACTAATCATTTAGCTACTCCTCTTTTACCATCCAACATCTAGCCACTTATGGTATTATTTATCATCTAGCCACTCAGCATTTAGCCTCTAATCATCTCTTGTCAATCTGCTCATCATTTAGCTACTCGTATCTAGCCACTCTTCATCCATCTCCTTATCATCTTAATCCTTATCTAGCCACCACTCGTCTAGATGCTTATTCCTCATCTAGCCACCACTCATCTATCTACTTATCATCTTACTAGTCATCTAGCTACAAATCATCAAGTCACCCGCCACCTCTCTACAAGTTATGTGATCACCTGTTTACTTATCCCCTGACAAATGACAATGTTGTCGATGACCATAATACAGGATTTCAATTATCATTTAAGTTAGCGGACAACATATAAGTCAACTGCACAATTGCAAGTACAATAACGTTACAGCGACACGCCTTCGTCAGCAAACCAAAATAAGAAAACAAAACCACATTCCAGCGACGAAATGACACCAGTCAGTTGATTTCTTTTCCTCCTTTTTCTTTTTTTCACTGGCTGTAAGCTCCAGCGGAAAGTCCTGGTTGTTCGTCCACTTTGACTTTGGTTATGTGCCAGGGTCTAGGTTTTGCGTCTACATTCATTTTACTAGCTAATTTGTGTGCAGTTGGTTGTTTCTTGTCGCTCCGCAGATGCGCTCCGACTTCGAAGGAAGCCTCTCAATATTCGACTCCTACGACATGCTTGTAGAGGAGACAATGATCTATTCTTGTTTGCCCCACAATGGGGCATGGAATCCACACGGGGAAGTTGATTCTAACTGTGAGTGTAAAATTCCCACAGTTGTTGATGCTAATCAAACAATATGAGAGGTAACTTGGGGCACATTTAGCAGGGATGGAAATGGCGTGTTTACCTGGTCAAATCGAAGGCACGAAAGTAGGCGAAATAGGCGAGGATTGCCGGCAGGTAACTGGTTATAATCATTATGGCTACAACAGCAAGAAATATGGTGGTATCTGCCAGAAAAAAAACAAGGCGATAATATTGTTGCACAAAGGTACACGAAGCTTGCATGTGTCTATCTACGCATGTATCTATTTACTCATCCATCGTTTGCATCCATCGATTTATTACATACACTTTCCATTCGTATATCAAGCCATCTATCCGTTACATACAAACAGTCTGACTCACTGGCTGACAGACAGACTAACTGACACACAGTCAAAAGCAGAGACAGATATGCATTCCGGCATATTTTAAATGGAAGCCCTCCCACTGCAAGACAGAAATCATATCAGCTGGTGTTACACAGTACATCTCGTGACCAAAAGGTAAAGATTATCTACTGAATACCAAAAGATTTTGACATTTACCAGATGCTCGTTTCGTTTGAATAACGCTGGATTATTCATGTTTATTGTCATAGCTTCTGCCAATTTTAGTAATCGCCTGATCTGTAAGGTGCAGCTATTAGAAATTTCCTTCCAGCAGTTAATGCCTAATGCGCTCAAGTTTTAGATTTGTTGCTGTCCGGAAGAACGCGATCAGGGTCCTTACGTGAAACAAAAATAAAATTAATAATCTAGACGTCACTTGGGCATTTTGGCATATGTTGCTGGAAAAGGCGTGCTGGAACCATGGGGTCTAGGGCCCTAATCTCCTATCCAGCTTGAATCTGCCTAAGATGGATGAGAAGCCCCCCCCCCCCCCCTCCCCCTCCTACCCGTTTCCTTTTCCTGCCCTTTTTCTCAAATCAACAATCCAACATGGCGGCCTACCTTTTAAGCATCTCCCAGTCTCCAAGTTGCAGCCGTTGAAACAAAGAAAGCCGCAGGTTTTCTCGCATTTACTTCCATAGCTTCCTTTGAAACATTCTGGAACCAAAAGCAGCACTAAAATTTTTAAGATTTTCTGGTCCGTCCGAACAGTTAAGGTGGTTACAGTGTTGTATTTTAAAATATCACATTTTGTGAGGCCCAATATCAGATGATGAGGTCCCCCCATCGCATTATCCGCAGTTGTGAGAGGCCCTCCAGTCCCAATATCACATAGTGAGTCCCAATATCATCGCATCACAGTATCACATGGAGTCCCCCTAAGGTGTCACATGGTGAGGTCCCAATATCACAAGGCGAGATCACAGTATCTCATGGTGAGGACCCAACATCACATGGTGAGGTCCTAATATCACATGGTGAGGCCCTAATATCACATGGTGATGTCCCAATATCACATGGCGAGATCCCAGTATCACATGGTGAGGCGCCACGATCACTAAATGAGGCCCCAATATTACATGGTGAGGCACCAGTATGACATGGTGAGGCAATAATATCACATGGCGAGATCCAAGGCATCACATGGTGAGGCGACCCATAAAGGCCCCAATATCACATGAGGCGACTATCCATAAAGCATGCCAGAGAGGAGGCATCACACATGGTGAGGACCCAAACATCACATGGCGAGTATCCAAGCATCACATGGTGAGGACCCAACATCACATGGCGAGAGATCCAAGCATCACTATGGTGAGGACCAAACATCACATGGCGAGATCCAAGTATCACATGGTGAGGACCCAACATCACATGGCGAGATCCAAGCATCACATGGTGAGGACCCAACATCACATGGCGAGATCCAAGCATCACATGGTGAGGACCCAACATCACATGGCGAGATCCAAGCATCACATGGTGAGGACCCAACATCACATGGCGAGATCCAAGCATCACATGGTGAGGACCCAACATCACATGGCGAGATCCAAGCATCACATGGTGAGGACCCAACATCACATGGCGAGATCCAAGCATCACATGGTGAGGACCCAACATCACATGGTGAGGCGCCACTATCACATGATGCCCCAATATCACATGGTGAGGTCCCAATAACACAGGATGAGGCCCCAAGAACACATTGTGAGGCCCAGTACCCTTCACCGTGCGACTTTCCTACAACCGTAAGAAACCTACCATATCCAGTCTGGCCCCGCCCTTAGCAACCTATATTTTTTGAAAAATAAAAAATAATGTCTAGTGGGAAATTGTCCACAGGTACATGAGAATTGTCGTAGTGTGATACGTATTCACTAACTTCTTTCACATGTGGGTTCTGGGACCCCATTCTGGACGATTGGGGGAATAAAAAAATTGACCCACTGTCTCCAAAACAAGCATGACGTACACGGCTACTATTTAAGGAAGTTTCCTCCAAAGTAAGAGTGCATGTACCTGGGAGGGAAAAAACCAACAGTTTGCATACACATCTGCCAGATTTGTAAAACGAATGTGCACGCAAAACTCAAGTTCTGGAATAAGACCACAAAGTCCAGGAGTGGACTAACAGCCGGGACTTTCCGCCGGACTTTACAGCCGGAGAACGCTATGAAAGAGAATAGTTCTAAGAAAAAGAAACTTGTAAGTTACAGTGCCGCAAAATAAGCAGTCATCAACCAAACAAGTTAAATGCTTAACTAAAAATAGATGTATCTTTATAGTGACAATGAACTTACGAAACTCGCAGTAGTCCCCAAAATAATGCGCCCGACAAGAGAAGCATACGCCCGTTCTGTTGTCACATTTTCGCCCCAGACAGCTGGAGGAGCACCTGTTGCCACAACCTACTCCCCAGGAACCGCTGGAACAGTCTGTTAAACACACAGTTGTACACGCATAAAGGGAGACAGAAGAAAGACGGAGATAGTTTTGCGCGTGAGTCAGTAAAACAAAACATTGACAGATGGGACTAGCAGAGACATTACTGTTTCTTCTTCTTCTTCCTCCTCCTAGTTCTTCTTCCTCCTTCTTTATTCTTCTTTCTCTTTCTTCCTCCTTCCTTCTGATTTCTTCTTCATCCTTCATTTTTTTTTCTTCTTCTTCTTCTTCTTCTTCTTCTTCTTCTTCTTCTTCTTCTTCTTCTTCTTCTTCTTCTTCTTCTTCTTCTTCTTCTTCTTTAAATTCTCACACCATGGGTGATGTGGTCAGCATCACATCTGTTGCCTTTACCACCAGGACATTACCTGAAACACATTTTTTAATAGGGTTCCTACAATTTGCCTGATAGTTTCATTATTCACTCGATCTCGCATGTTTAGGTTGGCTGCTTTTCTCAGACACCTCATCTCGCAGGTGGTGATTTTGCGTATATGGGCTTTAGATAGTGTCCATGTCTGGCACTGGTAGCTTAATGTTGGAATGAGTATGCTATTAATAATCTGTTTCTTTGCACTCATAGTTATGCTTGTATGTCTTAATAATGGTGACACTTGGTATATAAGTGCACTTGCTTTCAGCATCTGGTTTCTATTTCTCTGTCAATTCTACCATCTTCTGTGATCATATTTCCTAGATATTTAAACTCTCTAACTTGATTCAGAGCAGAACCATTCAGATGTATGTGTAGTGGGGCAGGGGTTCTAATAACTTGAATTGTTTCGGTTTTGTTTACATTGATCTTCATGTAGTATTTACTGCATGCTGAGTTTAACCTTGTAATGTGGTCTTGCAGTCAATCTTCTTCAGGGTAGAACAAGCACTGGTGGTCAGCAAATAGTAGTTCGTGAATCGATGGGTGAATCGATAACTTCTCCTGATGTGTGTACTTCATCATAATTATAAAGGTCTATGTTGTTTGTATCAGAACTTGCTTCTTTATATATTCTGTCCATATAGATGTTAAATAAAAATGGAGAGAGCACACATCATTGTCTCACACCTGTGTTGACTGTGAAAATATGTGATAGATTCCGTGATAAATACCTTAAATTTGGAAGAAATATGGCTTTTCTGCCTATCACTTAGTGTGGACACAGGCCACAAGGAGTTCGTCACCCGGTCGTCGCGCAGTCCGCTCAAGCCAACTACGCTAGCGAGTCGGGCATGTCTGCATATAGATAAGCCATATCTGTAAATCGGATATGTTTGCAAAATGCAATGTTATGGAACACGACAAAAGGCTACAAGTGGGCGAACAACCAGAAATGTCCGTCGGGCATAATCCCATTTCTGCTTGATAGACGGACGGACAGACACATTGATAGACAGACTGATAAATGAATCATTTTCGCACATGGGTGCTTTTCCCCCAGGAAAACGAAAGGTGTCATTACTGACTAGAAAGCTTCTCAAAAAAAAAAAAATTATCACAAGGTGTTAACTACAGTAGTGCTGAAAACAAAACGATGCCTAAAAAGGTGCCGGTACTGAGTTCTGTAGGGGAACTGCCGTGGTGTAGCTGCTAGACCAGCGGCTCTCAGTCAGCAGATCGCGAACCTTTTTTGGGTCAACGACCTTTTCACAGGGGTCGCACGAGGCCCTCGAAAAAACACATATTCATTGAAGTTTTGAAGGAAAAATAATTGCCTGGGGGTCGCCACAACATGAGGGAACTGTATTAAAGGATCGCGCCATTAGGAAGGTTGAGAGCCACTGTGCTGGACGCTCGCCTGCGGATCCCTGAAGATCATGGGTTCAAGGCGTGCGTAGCGCCTTGAAAAAGAGAAGCCTTACACATTATGCAAACGAGGACAACAAAAGGGTCAACGTGACACAAGCGTTGTAATTACCGTAAGGACACTGGAGATGGCTGGTATTACATACACCTGTCTGCTGGAAGGCTTTCCCTACACATCTGCTGCTGTTGTCATGTAGCCAGTGACAGTTCCTAACAAATATTTGTATTATTATTATTTCGTTGTTGCTCGTTGAATTGTTAATTCCTATTTTACTTATTTCAAATTTTTTTTAAAAATTTATCTAGTATTACTAATTTTTCCAATATATTGGTTCGTCCCGTACTTCTTCTTCAATGTGCTAGTCTGTTGGGCCACGCTACTTTTTTCAGTACATTGTTAGTTCCCTACTACACTTTTGTCACCCTTCACTCTAAGTATATTCAACTATAGATGGCATAAAAAGGCAACTATGGATCAAAAACTATAAAATAAACGTAGAACCATGAACTAACTTGATATTTTGTAAATTAAATGCGATAGCGTGACCTGACTTCGTGAATGCGTTTTGTTGTATCATAGCAAGTTTTATTCACCAGAAAAGGTACAAGATTAGATCAGACGTGATGAGTTGAGATGATACGACATGATAGAGACAAGATGATATGATATAAGATGAGATGCGATGAGATGAGAAACAAGGAGATGAGATATGAAGCATTAATATTATACCAGATGAGATAACATGTTATGAGATGAGATGCAATGCGATAACATGAGGTTAGATTAGATGCATTCAAATTGACAACATAACATGAGCTAGAATTATATGCAATAAAATGATATGAGATGAGATGATTTGAGATTCGATGATTTGATATGAGACGGTATGATATGGGATGGGATGAGATGAGATTACATGAAATGGGGTGACACGTGATTGGATGATATATGAGACGAGATGTGATGAGACGACATGACGTTGGATGAGACGTGATGAGATGCGATGAGATGACATGACACAGGATAGACGAGATGAGATGTGATGAGATGACATGACATGACCTGAGATGAGACTAGATGCGATGATTTGAGATATGTTGAGATGACGTTAAATTACATAAATGAGACGAGATGAGATGAGATAAAGTGATATATGATGAGATGAGATGCAATGAGATTAGCTGGGATGATATGAGCTTTGTAGAGATGAGATGCAATGAGATAAGACATGTGGGACGAGATATGAGATAAGTTAAGATGCGATGAGATTAGATGAGATGAGATGTGACGACATGACGAGACCAGTCATGGGATAAGACGAGATAAGATAAAATGAGATGACATGTGATGAGAATGTGCTTTCTGTTTCTCATACATAAGGTATAATTGTGTCATGAATTTTCTTCTTCTTCAGCATTCTGAGCGCTTGAGCTTTATTGATATCACCCACCTCGAACATCTGTTTGAATAGTCATCTATTTCTAGATGTTTGCAGGTGTACCTGTGTATTGTCTCTCTTGGTCTGCCTTGTGGACAACGACAATTCAATCCTCTTGTGTACAAAGTTGTTACCTCTCAGCCCTCTGTCATTCTCTCGATGTGCCCTAATGGTACAAGTGACAGATGGTGATCTAAACAGATAATCAATTTCGCTGTCACACCACATTCCCTCTTGTGTTTTTGTATCTTTGATTTGTCCAAAGATTTTTCCTGTCTCATGTGTTATGCTGCAATCAATTATGGCGAGGTATATAGCAGTTATAGTTATTGACCCGACACATTAGGATGTTACCTAGGAGAAATATGATAATCTCATAACAATCATTCACTGAGGTCATGAAAGTTTAAAAAAAAATGAAAGGAAACAAACAAAAACAACAGTAGATAGAGGGACAGACATAAACAATGAACAAAAGCCCTGAAAATACAAACCCGTGACAACAAATACCTGGTTCTAACAAAGAAGCCAGTCGCACCACATGGAACGCTACAAAACCAACTCGACCACACTGCCCACTGACCAGTTGGGAGGCCTTTGAAATTAACAATTAACGGAAACAATATCAGTAAGACGATAAATGCTATCAGTGTATCGAATGCCTACCGACAGACTTGCGTACACATGCTAACTAATTATACCTTGGTCTTCTGCTAAGTTACGTAGATCATTGTAGCATCTGATATATTACGAGGGTATTTGTACAGATCTGATACGTTACAGCTAACGTTGGAAAGATATGATATACTATAAAGATGTTTTAAAAAATTTGATAGATACTCAACTGGCAGCACTGTCTTCATTTACTGCCTTTTAGAGTAGGTAGGGCAGAGATTTAGATCCGCATAGTAGGGGATGTTTTTCCCACTCAGTGTTGGCATTAGCTCCTAGGTCGACCGAGCCTTAAAAAAAAAAGGTCAGCTTCAAACTTGACTGACTGGACAGACCTTATGTATGCATTCACGAAGTCCACCAAATCTGACGGCCAAAGGTAAAGGGAGCAGAAAGTGGTGACCCAGCGACACCCATGATTACGGAGTAATGATGATGATGAAGTTGATGATGATAATGATGATGATGATGATGATAACCGTCAGCATGGTGACCACAGCGCCCAGGAAGTATAGAGCGGACTACACAATTATTATTTAGCATCATATGCCAGAATCGCCACTCTCTTAAAAAGGGTTCCTCTACTTACTGAGGACATAAAGGTCTTGATGCTGAACATTAAGGGTCAAGCGGTCAGTGCAGTGGCTACAAACTCTGCAGGTTACGGTTGTAATATCCATCACTTTGATGATGATCTGAATCTGAGTATCTTGAATAAGAGGTCAGAGTTCTGTCTAGTCCGACCAGCTGCCCCGCTAGCACGTAACCTGAACAATCTTGACGGGAAAAGAGATAAGTACTTGACTGATCTGACCACACTGCATGGTCCAGCAAAGAGCAGAACCTGATTCATAATTCCGCTGAGTTAAGATCTAGCATAATAACACTCGGGACATCCCCAGAAACGCGCTATTCCATTTTCAGCAGCGGGATATTGTCTCCTCAGTGTGCTGGCTGGTTGCTAGGGGTTTTTCATATCTAGTACATGTATGACATTCTGAATGCTGGTAACGAGTAGACAAGATATCCGTTTATATTGTTTATTCAACTTTCAACTATAATCTGGTCCAGTCAATGTCCACTACTGGCTAGCACGGTCCAACAAGAGATTATGACATTTATCAAGTAAAGAATCGCCGTCTACTATCATCGACACGTTTTAGCTTTCAGCCCTGTTTCATTACACACGCAATACACACAATGGTTGATCCAGCATCTCTGATCATGGCTGTTAGACTCCTTGGCCGGTTGGATCTGGTTGGCTACCACTTCTGGTTAGGCTATCATCAGGTTGTCGTCTGGCGGTCCTCTCATGGAATAGAATCTCCTTCACGTCTTCAGTTATACAATGACACATCCACTCGTCTGTCAGATACGATCTTTCACGCCGGCTGCCAAACACATACTAACTGATTAGACCTTGGTCTAATCTTCAAACCCTCGTTCTGGGCTTCACGTGCCTGTTTGAGCACCGTTCGTATATCTCGTGTTTCTATGAGTATTCACATTTTAATGTATTTCTCTCTTACTTCATGTTACTCCTTTATCGTGGTTTAGAGAATCCCTGTGGGAATATAGCAACATTACAATGCAGCAAGCGCAGAATTTCAATTCTTATGCTTCCAATAAAAATTTGACAGTATTTCAATCTCATCCCCCCTCCCCATTTATTTTCTTGAGTGTTGTTCGTCGACTAGAACATTTGATCACTTCTCGCTCCACAATTCTCTTCAGATCGCGATGATCTATCTGTGCCTCGGCACTGTTCACTGGCTCCAAAAGGGCTCCTACAACATCTAGCTTGTCATACATCAGGTCACCATCAAATCGTGGAGGTGGAGGCGGTAACTGCAGCTCTCAGGTGGCTAGAGAACAAAACACATACACATGTCGTATCTGTAACAGACTGAAAGCATGCTGAAAAAGGTGAAGACAGGGATGCTACGAGCAGAGTGGCAAGCTTCACTGGAAAGGTCAAGAGTGGTGAGCAAACTTTTTGGATCTTTTCTCCAGGCTATGCCAGCGTAGTGAGTAATGAACAGGCAGACAGATTCGCTGGATCTGGACCACTGGGTGGTGAACTGATACATGACAAGGCAGATGTGGTCAAGGCCCTTTGGGAACAAGCAACGGAATCAGTAGAGAAAGAAGATTATTATGGCCTGGAGAGAATGAGACACCTGGGTGTAACCAGCGGGTCTGGCCGGCTCACTACACTCAGAGGAAAGGCACTACGGACATATAACTACATTGTGACCGGTACCATCAGTATCGGAACTCTGCGCTAGCTGTTGAAGATGAGGACAGATAAATGGAAATGCCCCAAGTGCTGTGATGTCAATTCTTAACTCATGCAGAACGAGACAGGTTATATCCTTGTTTATTTGCCAACACACCAGCCTACTGATAATATGAGATCCCCATCCATAACTGCATACTCTTTGTTGTCACGGCAAATAGTATATATCAAATACTGATCATGGAAGAAAACATTTAAATAGAACTTGCTGAGATTTTCAGTGTGCTTTTCATTTGCTCCAAATGCATCTGTTTTGAGTCTTGTAAATATCAAACCTGAAAAATGAATTACACTAGAACACTGAAATAGTAAGATACGTGAAATCTCTGTAACAGAGTCAACATTGTCTTGTTTAAGTGTTTAATAAAATTAAAAGTGTGATTCGCGTAAACAATACAATATTATTCATACATTTGAAAAACTATATGTAAAAAATGAACTTAAAACTTTTGGGAAAAAGAGCTACGGGGTGAGATAAATATATATCCCGCCCATTTAACCCCCAGCCCCCAGAATTGTGGGTCGGGGGAAGGTGGAGGTGTTTAATGTACCTGAGGCCGCGAGATCCGGTCCATAATAGGATGGTTTTGACACCCAGCTGAATTGGGTACATGCATCCATTTTTTGTTTAGGTTTACAGTTTGATTTTGTAACAATATTTTTTTTTTAAAGTTAGTAAGATAGTTGAGTAGTTAGCTAGTTAGTTGGTTACTTGAGTTGTTAGTTCAGTAGTTAGTTAATTAGTTAGGTAGTCGGTTATCTAGTTAGTGTGTAAGCTAACTAGTTAGTTAATTAAATAGTGAAATAGTAAGTTATTTACCTAGTAGGTTAGTTATTTAGAAGTTGAGTCAGCTAGCTAGCTAACTAGTCAGTCAGTCAGTCAGTTAATCAGTTAGTCAGTCAGTCAGTCAGTCTATGTGTGTGTGTGTGTGTAAGTGAGCGAACGGGTTTGCGTGTGTATGTTGGTGTGTGTGTGTGTGTTTGCGCGCGAGCGTGCGCACACATTTTACCACCCATGCTTTTGTTTTTGACTTTATATTCTTAATATGCATATTAATACATGAACATAACATGCTTTATTTATGAAATACAAATGCTGTGTGAAAGATGGGAGTTAGGAAGGACCGAATGTAAGACAGGGCTGCGTGACTAATTTGTAACCCTTGGAAAAAAAAGTTCGTTCGTTCTTTCAGTCAGTCAGTCAGTTAGTGAGTCAGTCAGTCAGTCAATCAGTCAGTCCGTCAGTCGAGGTCCGAACATCACTACAGACTTGTCGCTGTGAATTCCCTATCACATCCTTGAAGCTTATAGACGTAAAGTACAAATGCCCAAGGAAGCTGTCAGATGTGCCAACACTAACGGTCCTACACCAGAACTGCAGCTCACCTTAGGCCCAAACAATTAGTCACAAAAGCCGGCATTGCACCAACTAAAGTACACGCCTTTCTGACCGTAATCAGCCACCCGCCTTTCTTGTACATTTAACAACATGATGGGGCGCAACAGAAGGGGGGATAAACAGTTCACATGTATTCAACTTTCCCACATCTTTGCACTAAGCACTCAACTCTGTAGGTGGACAACGGAAATGTTGGACTCCCGGTCCAGAAAAGGGGAGTATGCATCACTAAAATGCATATGGGATAAGACAAAATGAGAGAAAGAACTAGTATTGCAGAACCAGTAACTTTTCTGAGTGTCAGCGGGGGTCATAACCCTTTTTTGTGAAAAAACTAATGTTTAAAAAAGAAAGATTGTGAAACCTACTTGCAGAATTGTACATGTCTGTTGTGTTTTCACTTTCGACTGTCTGGATTGTTGACAATTTCGCACCTGAAAAGATAAATACAAAAGCGTTCACGTATCAAATAAACTGGCAATCTTAAGGCATCCAAATGATCAATAAGTTATCCAACAGTCACAAAAATGTCTTACGTTTGTCTTGTTCTTCTGCCTTTTTATCCCCCAATGGTGCATAGGCCCTCAACCAACTCAAGCCAAGTCGTTCTATCATTCGCCATTGCATGTCCTTTCTAACTTCATTCTCCAGCTCTCTTCTCCATGTTTTTTTTTTTGGGCATCCTTTTTTCCTATGTCCCTGTGGGTTCCAATGCAAAGATATTCTAGGTATGCTGTTCTCCTGTTTTCTCAGTGTGTGTCCTATCCAACGCCAGCGTCTTTTGCTCACCTCTTGGACGACTGGAGCATGTTTAGTTCTCTCTAAAAGCTCTACGCTAGTTATTCTATCATACCATTTAATTTCCTCTATTCTGCGCAGACACCAGTTAATGAATGTCTGTAATTTATTAGTAATTGCCTTGGTTGTTCTCCATGTTTCCGCCCCATACAATAGTACTGATTTAATATTAGAATTAACAATTAATAGTTTAGTATTTCTTTTAATTTCTTTTGACCTCCACAGATTCCCAAGTGCTATGAAAGCTCTTCTTGCCTTTTGTGTTCTTTTTTTTTAAAAATCTCTATCAGTTCCTGTATCTTTATCTACATTACTGCCCAAATAGGTGTACGACTCCACGTCTTGGAGTGGGGTGCCATTAAGAGAAACCACATTACTATTTGCCTGATTTATTTTCATTATCTTTGCCTTTCTTTTGTGGATTTTCAGACCAAGCTGTTGTGATCTCGCATCAAGTATATTTAATTTATCTTGCTTCTGATTCTGTGAATGCGACAGAAGAGAAATTTCATCAGCGAAATCCAGATCACGAAGCTGTTTTGTAGGGGTCCACTGAATTCCATTCTTAGCGTTAGCAGTTACTGTTTTCATAGTCCAGTCTATAGCCAGTAAAAATAAGAGAGGCCACAAAAAACATCCCTGTCGCACACCTGTTTTTATTTCAAATGTATCTGTTAGCTTTCCCTCATGAAGAACTCGACATTTCAAGTCTTACGTTTGTAGTGCTGTGAAATTTTGTATTATAGTGTTTTCAAGGGCTGTGTAAAATTGCGTCATGTTGTTCCGCTGAGAGGTATGGTCAGTTGTAATTACCTGGATGACTTGAAATATTGATAGGGCGATACAGGAACATTGACCTTATCCGTAGTTCTTGTGGTCGTGTGAGATAGCGGGTTATCCAGTAGTTTTCCACCTTCTCCCGACGACTTCGTCAAGATCAACACTTGTTTGTGTGTGAAAAGATAATTAAAAAAAAAATTAATTAATACATAAATAAATTTAAAAAATCATATGCATTGGGGGTTTGGAAATACTTACTTATAGTGTTGTTGTATTCATTAGATGATGCATCAACTGGATTTGTCTTGTTTTGCAACAATATCTCACCTTAAAAAACACAGAATTAGGTACCTTAAGACTCGCTTAAAAATACAAAGTGCGTTTACTGCTTATAAATACATAGTCAGTGCGTTTACTGCGTTTACTGCTTATGAATACATAGTCAGTGCGTTTATTGCGTTTACTGTTTATAGATACATGGTCAGTGTGTTTACTGCGTTTATTGCTTATAAATACAAAGTCAGTGCGTTTACTGCGTTTACTGTTTATAAATACATAGTCAGTGTGTTTACTGCGTTTACTGTTTATAAATACATGGTCAGTGCGTTTACTGCGTTTACTGTTTATAAATACATAGTCAGTGCGTTTACTGTTTATAAATACATAGTCAGTGCGTTTACTGTTGAAGAATACATAGTCAGTGCGTTTACTGCCTTTACTGTTGAAAAATACATAGTCAGTGCGTTGACTGTTTATAAATACATAGTCAGTGCGTTTACTGTTTATAAATACATAGTCAGTGCGTTTACTGTTTATAAATACATAGTCAGTGCCTTTACTGTTAAAAAATACATAGTCAGTGTGTTTACTGTTTATAAATACAAAGTCAGTGTGTTTACTGCGTTTACTGTTTATAAATACATGGTCAGTGCGGTTACCGCCTTTACTGTTTATAAATACATAGTCAGTGCGTTTACTGCTTTTACTGTTTATAAATACATAGTCAGTAAGTCTACTGCGTTTACTGTTGCAAAATACATAGTCAGTGCGTTTACTGTTTATAAATACATAGTCAGTGCGTTTACTGTTTATAAATACACAGTCAGTGCGTTTTCTGCGTTTACTGTTTATAAATACATGGTCAGTGCGTTTACTGTTTATAAATACATGGTCAGTGCGTTTACTGCGTTTACTGTTTATAAATACATGGTCAGTGCGTTTACTGCTTATAAATACATAGTCAGTGCGTTTACTGTTTATAAATACATAGTCAGTGCGTTTACTGTTTATAAATACACAGTCAGTGCGTTTTCTGCGTTTACTGTTTATAAATACATGGTCAGTGCGTTTACTGTTTATAAATACATGGTCAGTGCGTTTTCTGCGTTTACTGTTTATAAATACATGGTCAGTGCGTTTACTGTTTATAAATACATGGTCAGTGCGTTTACTGCGTTTACTGTTTTATAAATACATGGTCAGTGCGTTTACTGCTTATAAATACATAGTCAGTGCGTTTACTGTTTATAAATACATAGTCAGTGCGTTTACTGTTTATAAATACATAGTCAGTGCGTTTACTGTTTATAAATACATAGTCGGTGCGTTTACTGTTTATAAATACATAGTCAGTGCGTTTACTGTTTATAAATACATAGTCAGTGCGTTTACTGTTTATAAATACATAGTCAGTGCGTTTACTGCGTTTACTGTTTATAAATACATGGTCAGTGCGTTTACTGTTTATAAATACATGGTCAGTGCGTTTACTGCGTTTACTGTTTATAAATACATGGTCAGTGCGTTTACTGCTTATAAATACATAGTCAGTGCGTTTACTGTTTATAAATACATAGTCAGTGCGTTTACTGTTTATAAATACATAGTCAGTGCGTTTACTGTTTATAAATACATAGTCAGTGCGTTTACTGTTTATAAATACATAGTCAGTGCGTTTACTGTTTATAAATACATAGTCAGTGCGTTTACTGTTTATAAATACATAGTCAGTGCGTTTACTGCGTTTACTGTTTATAAATACATGGTCAGTGCGTTTACTGTTTATAAATACATGGTCAGTGCGTTTACTGTTTATAAAAACATGGTCAGTGCGTTTACTGTTTATAAATACATGGTCAGTGAGTTTACTGTTTATAAATACATGGTCAGTGCGTTTACTGTTTATAAATACATGGTCAGTGCGTTTACTGTTTATAAATACATGGTCAGTGCGTTTACTGTTTATAAAAACATGGTCAGTGCGTTTACTGTTTATAAATACATGGTCAGTGCGTTTACTGTTTATAAATACATAGTCAGTGCGTTTACTGTTTATAAATACATAGTCAGTGCGTTTACTGTTTATAAATACATGGTCAGTGCGTTTACTGTTTATAAATACATGGTCAGTGCGTTTACTGTTTAAAAATACATGGTCAATGCGTTTACTGTTTAAAAATACATGGTCAGTGCTTTTACTGTTCATAAATACATGGTCAGTGCGTTTACTGTTTATAAATACATAGTCAGTGCGTTTACTGTTTATAAATACATAGTGCGTTTACTGCGTTTACTGTTTATAAATACATAGTCAGCGCGTTTACTGTTTATAAATACATAGTCAGTGCGTTTACTGCGTTTACTGTTTATAAATACATGGTCAGTGCGTTTACTGTTTATAAATACATAGTCAGTGCGTTT
Source organism: Candidula unifasciata (assembly GCA_905116865.2). Taxonomy (NCBI): domain Eukaryota; kingdom Metazoa; phylum Mollusca; class Gastropoda; order Stylommatophora; family Geomitridae; genus Candidula; species Candidula unifasciata. Next base: position 16,415 of record CAJHNH020002333.1, on the reverse strand, counting down.
ACTGTTTATTAATAAATAGTCAGTGCGTTTACTGTTTATAAATACATGGTCAGTGCGTTTACTGTTTATAAATACATAGTCAGCGCGTTTACTGTTTATAAATACATAGTGCGTTTACTGTTTATAAATACATAGTCAGTGCGTTTACTGTTTATAAATACATAGTCAGTGCGTTTACTGTTTATAAATACATAGTCAGTGCGTTTACTGCGGATCTGAAAGTCATGGGTAAGGCCCTTAAACGGGTACCAGGTCAAGCTTTGGGAAGTAAAGGTGGTCTGCCTGATGTAGCCTGCATCAGCCACCAAGTGCAGATTGGGCTTTGAAATATACGGGAGTCATGTTCCGTAATGACATCAGGTAGTGTCACTTCTGGTGATTCAATTCCTGAAGATTCATCAACATTTCTAGACTGTTCACCAGCACTCCGGTGTTTTTTTGTTGTTGTCAAGTTGTTATCTTAGTTTTTTTTTAATGTGTTTGTGTGTGTGTCTTTTTTGTTTGTTTGTTTTATGTTGGCAAGTGTCTAAGAACATCGAGTTCAAATAAACTGATACGCTGATTAACTAAAGCGATGTATGGGTGATATTTCTGGAAAAAAAAGGCATTTTAACAATTCAAACCAGCCGATATTCTATTGTAATTAGGAGTTTCATGATCATCATCATCATGTAGCAGGTCCTTTGCAGAACGTCGCTCTCATCACAGTCTGCCAGTTCTCCTTCCTCATGTACTTCGTGTCTGTTGACCCCTGCCCCTCTTTCCTGGTACCATGCCTTCTGCTATAAATGTTTCCAATCCGTCATGGCGCTTGATATGACCAAAATATTTCAGCTTCAGAGACAGGATGCTGTTTTTTAGCCAATCTTCTTTGAAGTACAGATCTTTTAGGATGTCAGTATTTCTCCTCGAGGTTTACGATACTGAGAATAATTAAATTAAAAAAATTTATTGTAGAATAAAAACGAAAAAAAAAAATGATAATAGTGTAAATAATACTGAAATTTACGTGAAAATGAAGTTCACTCACCAATCATGTAACTTGGTGTGGTCGTTATTATGAGCAGTAGCAAGGGCGTAGACCAGCGATCCATCCAAGAACAGTGCGCACAAGTGTTGGTATAATCAGGCGTTGCCGTTGACTATTTCACAACCGACATCTTCGTTCACCCCGCTCACAAGCCGAATGTAGTTTCCACAATTGTACTTGATTGTACCACCATTTGTGTCATACAAGACTACGATAACAAATATATGGTTTATCAATATAATTTAAAACATTAAAAAAAAAAAAAAAAGAATTCTCGAATGCTATTTTTTTTAAAAATACTAGGAAAAAAAGAAAAAAAAAAAAGAAAGAGACTTTTTTGAAAAATGAAATGCCTCTCCATATAAAAAGACACACCTCTCTAGTAAAAACAACAGTGAAACGAAAGGCAAGCGAGCACAAATAAAAGCAGACAGCGATACAAATGGGAGGATAATACCAGAGACTAACAATTATAATTGATTTCTCTTCAACATCTCTTCGAACTGTTCATCATCTGTTTGTTAACTCTGACCTTGTTTATACAATTTATTTGAGAGAGCTGATACCAGAACTAATAAATTTCCGCTGGCTGTTTACAAAGTACTATTGTTATATCTCCCTTAATTACTTCAGACAGGCCACGTTAGTTAATTTTCTATTCATTCTTACCACTCTCCGGTGTTGTCCTTTCGTCTCGATGTTATGCATACAAATGTGTGGCTACGTCCTTACAATGGATTGGTTGAACCACAAACACTACACGTAAGCACCACGTCATCTTTTACTATGGTAAAGACATCTTCTAGAAGAACCTTTTATTAACCAAGCGGTTTGAGGATCTGTAAGATCGGTCAACTTAGGCCACTTCATGACACATGCATGTATGTATGTATGTATGTATGTATGTATGTATGTATGTATGTATGTATGTATGTATGTATGTATGTATGTATGTATGTATGTATGTATGTATGTATGTATGTATGTATGTATGTATGTATGTATGTATGTATGTATGTATGTATGTATGTATGTATGTATGTATGTATGTATGTATGTATGTATGTATGTATGTATGTATGTATGTATGTATGTATGTATGTATGTATGTATGTATGTATGTATGTATGTATGTATGTATGTATGTATGTATGTATGTATGTATGTATGTATGTATGTATGTATGTATGTATGTATGTATGTATGTATGTATGTATGTATGTATGTATGTATGTATGTATGTATGTATGTATGTATGTATGTATGTATGTATGTATGTATGTATGTATGTATGTATGTATGTATGTATGTATGTATGTATGTATGTATGTATGTATGTATGTATGTATGTATGTATGTATGTATGTATGTATGTATGTATGTATGTATGTATGTATGTATGTATGTATGTATGTATGTATGTATGTATGTATGTATGTATGTACGTACGTACATACGTACGTACGTACGTACGTACGTACGTACGTACGTACGTACGTATGTATGTATGTATGTATGTATGTATGTATGTATGTATGTATGTATGTATGTATGTATGTATGTATGTATGTATGTATGTATGTATGTATGTATGTATGTATGTATGTATGTATGTATGTATGTATGTATGTATGTATGTATGTATGTATGTATGTATGTATGTATGTATGTATGTATGTATGTATGTATGTATGTATGTATGTATGTATGTATGTATGTATGTATGTATGTATGTATGTATGTATGTATGTATGTATGTATGTATGTATGTATGTATGTATGTATGTATGTATGTATGTATGTATGTATGTATGTATGTATGTATGTATGTATGTATGTATGTATGTATGTATGTATGTATGTATGTATGTATGTATGTATGTATGTATGTATGTATGTATGTATGTATGTATGTATGTATGTATGTATGTATGTATGTATGTATGTATGTATGTATGTATGTATGTATGTATGTATGTATGTATGTATGTATGTATGTATGTATGTATGTATGTATGTATGTATGTATGTATGTATGTATGTATGTATGTATGTATGTATGTATGTGTGTGTGTGTGTGTGTGTATGTATGTATGTATGTAAGTATGTGTGTGTGTATGTATGTATGTATGTATGTATGTATGTATGTGTGTATGCATGTATGTATGTGTGTGTGTATGCATGTCTGAGTTGTGTATACTAGCTGTTCGTGATTTCATTAGAGAGCACTTTCCGGTTCATTAGTTTAGCATTTCTTCTCAACTATTAGCTGTCTATACCACTGTCGGAAACAATGTAATGCGGTCTGCTGCCAAACTGATAGCAGCTCGGTTGGAATTCGAAACCCTTGCTCGCAACGCCTACGTCATATATATATATATATATATATATATATATATATATATATATATATATATATATATATATATATATATATATATATATATATATATATATATATATATATATATATATATATATACATATGTGTGTGTGTGCGTGCGTGTGTGTTTGTGTGTGTGGGCAAAGTGTGTGGGCAACCGCTGATATCAACACCAGTAACAACAATCAACAAAAGTTACAGGAGAACAAAAACAGAGGGTAAATTAGGCATAACGTGATAAACAAACGGAGATAAATTCACTAGACAGGCACTAAAGTGAAAAACAAATGAAATAACGAAAATATCACTGAGGAATACTGAAACGAACATTATTGACATAGAGAGTAAAAGTACTGGAATAGATTCCATAAATGATATCGTAAAAAAAAAAATCTTGCCAGGGTACAGTTGAACGAAAGAATAAACAGCAAGCCCTATGTGACATATATGAGTTACGAGTTAAGAACCAACATCATAGCACTCGGGACACTTGCATAAGCGTTCCGTCCCTATCTTCAGCAGCAAGCGTATAGTTTCAGTTCCAGTGGTACCAGAGACAGGATGAATGTCTATATTATTTGCCTCTCCTCTGAGTCCCAGGCGTTGGTTGAATCTTTAAGTCGCTCGTCGATGCACTATTCTCTTCAACCCATGGTGATCTATGTGTGCCCTTGCAGTTTACTCGCTCCTCAAAGGCCCTTATGAAAACTAGCGTGGCATGCATCAATTCACCACCATGTGGGACAGAAGCAGCCAAACTATCTGCCTGTTTATTTCCCAATACACCGGCATTCCTGAAGAAATTATCAAAAAGGACGCTAACTATTTGAAACCTATGAAGCGATACTTGCAGTTGGTTAGGAAGCTAGAGAAAGGACGCAGAGACCACCTCCATTCTCAAAACTGGTTTTGTCCTATCAGATTGAAAGCTTTTCCGCACTTTCTTCACTTTTGTTATTAACCCCCGCGCACATTCTTTGGCCTCTCATTTCCAAGCCATCTATGTAGATAAATACATCACCTGGACAGAAATTGTCCTGAACCATATTCCGCTGCAGATTCTGCAGCACCCACTGGCCCATGCCAACGCTCACGGCCTTTTGCGAATAGAACCCCAACAAACATCTTCTATGCGATGTAAAAACAGCAACACGGGATGACGCTGATGATGATAATATTGTGTGGCAACTAGTGAGTGGCTCATAAACTGAAAATAGTATTACAGTTGTGAAAAACTTCCACAGAAAATATGACGTAAATAAACCTCTAGTTTCCTGAGTCCCTTTCATGCTGATGTCAAGTATTCGCAAACCGGAAGTACCTTGGTTAATGGCTAGAGGATAGAACTGCACCACAAAAAAAACGAATGTTATACACAGATATTTCAAGGTGTGCAAAATGGTTACTGTATATAATCTAATCTAATCTAGTTCTTCTTCTTCCGCGTTCGACATCAGTCACGCTACACACTGAGTCCCGTCTGGGTCCAAAATAGGTTTGTGCGTTTAAGGTCGCCACCGGTCCCCCATAGCTTCTCTCGCAATGTGCATCCCCTGGGCTAGATCCACAGTCTTTGCTGGGAGAGATAAGGGCAATACTGAAGTATGTGCTCAGGGGTCTGTCTTTCTGCTCCACAATTATAGGCAGCAGATTCTTTTATGCCTATCCTGTACAGGTGTGCTCAAAGACTACAGTGTCCAGTCCGAAGTCTAAAAATTGGTTTGTTCTTTCCTGTTGAGTTTGTTTATGCTGTCACTCTCTGGTCTGTAATCTCTATTCAGCTTTCTCCACTCCCGCTTGAAAGACTGCTTTAGTGCTGTTTTGGTTTCCTTGTAGCTGTGTTGTGAATGAGGTTATGGAAGACTACTCCCAGCTTTTGCCAACTCATCTGCTCTCTCATCTCCTTGAATACCACAGTGGGCTGGTATCCACTACAAGATCAGTTCTGCTTCCTTGGAGAGTAAGCCAATGTTGGTCCTTAGATCTGCAATTAGCCTGTCTTGTTTTTTGCTTGATAGTGCTTGGAGAACAGACAATGAGTCACTAAGTATAATATAATCTAATATAATTTTATTCAATCTAGTCCGATGCAATCCAATCGAATTCAATTCAATCTTACCTAATTGCATCTAAGTCGGCTCTGTGGCAAAGTCGATGCAAAAGCTTTGTAATGCCGGGATGCCGGGTTCGAACCCAGCTGCGGGTCATGCGCCTTGCATTGGTTTCAACAGTGGTATCAAGAAAGCCGACCGTCCAGTAAGCAACGCCAAACTACTGGACGTAAATTTGCCTAGAAAAACCACAACGTCCTGTAAAGGATACGCAACTAACCTTTTTAAAATTGCATACTATCCCCTGTCCTCTTCAATTTGTATTTGGAACACATCATGAGAGAAGCACTAGAAAATCATGAAACATGAAAATCCATTGGCGGAGGAACACTATGTAATTTACGTTTCACAGACGACATTGATATCATGGCTGGTTTCGCAGCAAAACTCCAAGATCATCATCATCATCATCATGTAGCAGGTCCTTTGCAGAACATCGCTCTCATCACGGTGTGCCTGAAAGAAACTCGGTCTCTCAGCAGTTTTCCCTCCTCATGTGCTTATATACTCAAGGAGTCACTTATATCCGGTGCCCATCTTCGTGTTGCTCGGTCCCTGCACCTCCTTCCTGGTACCATGCCTTCTGCTATTACTCCAAGAACTTACTTAACAATTAGAGACAGTCTATGGTAAATATACTATGGAAGTTAATGCCGAGAAGAGTAAGATTCCGGTTAATTGACAAAAAAATCAAGTACATACCAATATACAGGTAGAAGAGAACAAACTGAGAAGAAGTTGAAGCCTCTAAATATCTCGGCTCCCACATTTGTAAGATGGCAACTGTACCAAAGAGATCTCGACAAGGCTTGATAAGGCCGCGATGTCTCAGCTGAATACGATGTGGAAGAGCAAAGTCAGTAACGAAGTTATGGTCAATATATACTAATTTCTGGTATTTTCTATTTTCGCCTTTAGATGTGAGAGTTGAGCTCTCACTGTGGAAATGGAAAGGAGGATTCAGACTTTCAAATGTAAATGTTACAAATAAATTTTAGGAATTTTTTTTAAAACTCTGTAAGCTAGTTTGGCTCGAGTATGTGGTGAGACACGATTCGATTGCAAATACTGTACTTCAAGTAACATTATAAAATGTGTTGGGAAGGTAGGGGGGGGGGGGGGTGGTGGGGGGGGGGGGGGGGGGGGGGGTAATCCCAAAAAGAGGAGGGAAAAGAAAAACCAGGAATGACAACATCAAGAAATGGACGAGACAGGGTTATAATACACTTATTAATCATGCAGAAGCCAGAGAAAGATGCCGGGTTTTGTGTGTTTGAGCTTCCATCGATACACCTCCACGACCCTAACGGGTCAGAGAGATCTTTATTACATCCATAACATGCATTATTGGTAACAGGTAGTGACACTCTGAAAAATAAGTTCTTAGAAGGGTCAAATGTGTGCCCAATTTGTAACCTTTTGAAAAAAAGTCTGTCTATCTATCTATCTATCTATCTATCTATCTATCTATCTATCTATCTATCTATCTATCTATCTATCTATCTATCTATCTATCTATCTATCTATCTATCTATCTATCTATCTATCTATCTATCTATCTATCTATCTATCTATCTATCTATCTATCTATCTATCTATCTATCTATCTATCTATCTATCTATCTATCTATCTATCTATCTATCTATCTATCTATCTATCTATCTATCTATCTATCTATCTATCTATCTATCTATCTATCTATCTATCTATCTATCTATCTATCTATCTATCTATCTATCTATCTATCTATCTATCTATCTATCTATCTATCTATCTATCTATCTATCTATCTATCTATCTATCTATCTATCTATCTATCTATCTATCTATCTATCTATCTATCTATCTATCTATCTATCTATCTATCTATCTATCTATCTATCTATCTATCTATCTATCTATCTATCTATCTATCTATCTATCTATCTATCTACCTATCTACCTACTTATCTACCTATCTACCTATCTACCTATCTACCTATCTATCTATCTATCTATCTATCTATCTATCTATCTATCTATCTATCTATCTATCTATCTATCTATCTATCTATCTATCTATCTATCTATCTATCTATCTATCTATCTATCTATCTATCTATCTATCTATCTATCTATCTATCTATCTATCTATCTATCTATCTATCTATCTATCTATCTATCTATCTATCTATCTATCTATCTATCTATCTATCTATCTATCTGTCTGTCTGTCTGTCTGTCTGTCTGTCTGTCTGTCTGTCTGTCTGTCTGTCTGTTTTGTCTGTCTGTCTGTCTGTCTGTCTGTCTGTCTGTCTGTCTGTCTGTCTGTCTGTCTGTCTGTCTGTCTGTCTGTCTGTCTGTCTGTCTGTCTGTCTGTCGGCCTGACTGTCTGTTTGTCTGTCTGTCTGTATATGTCTGTCTGTCTATCTATCTATTAAGTTTGCCTGTCTGTTTAATTATCTCTATTGTAATCTCATTTGTAATCCATATTCCTACGATATGCGTCCTAACGTGTTTTTTTTTTATTGGAGAAGCATTTACTAGTGAACCGCGCAACCTAATTTGTGCTATCATCTGCAAAAGATTTAAACAGGCACAGATTGGAGAAACCGGAAGGAAGCTAGCAGATGTCTCCCGTGAACATCGTGTTGACATTCGTAATAAAGCTCTGAAATCTGTCTCCCTCCACTGCAACAGTTATAATGACCATGTCGAAAAACGATATCCCAGTAACTGCAACTAAATCTTACTCCGGTGATCAAACCAGCCGTTATCATTAGAAAATCGTTTCATCAATTGTTGTGGCGTAATTAGTATTTAATGGATCAATATTCAACACAGCTTTATTTAATTTAATCTATTTGTTTGTGGATTAATTTATCTTATACACATTTATTTCCCTTGCTTTGCATACGCCTTCTTACTTATTTCGTTTCGTATTATAACCTTCATATTTACAATTTTCCCTTCATTGCGTACTTCTTGGTTTCATGTCGACCTTGGTTTTTCTTAGCTCTGTTGTCTTGTCCGTTGTTTAGTCACAGTTTGTGCTGTCTTTAGTACTCCGTTGATAAAGACTTTGGTCGAAACGTTCGGCTGTGTTTGTGTGCGTCTTTTCCATTCCCTCAGTCAAACTTTCTAGTCACATTTGGTGCTATACTTAACATTTCTGTTTTTTCCCCGCTTGTTTGTCTGGCTGTCACACATATTTGCATGTCTTTATTCTAACACATGAAGACATTTCGTAATATAAATCAAACAACAAACAGATTTAATGTTGTGAAAAATAAACTTGTCTTGTGTCTACATCACTTGAATTGCAAGATGGGGAAAACCCACGTCCTTAGAGTAGCGTTTAAGATCTCTCTCTCTCTCTCTCTCTCTCTCTCTCTCTCTCTCTCTCTCTCACTCTCTCTCACTCTCGCTCACTCTCACTTTCTTACGCTCCTACTCGTTCATTCACTCTGTCTCTCTCTCTTTCTCTCTTACTGTCTATGGCTCGCTATCTCACTCTACCTCACTGTCTTCTTATTCTTCTTGTGTTCGCTTATTGGTTTACACCGACAGAGAAGTTCTTGTGATAAACTTGACTTTTTTTTAGTTCTTTCCTAGTTCCATACAGCTTTAAGTGCTGTGTTGACTCACTGGGCCAGTATTCCCTTCCTAATGGGCTGTACAAGGGACATTCTTGCAGGACATGTTCTGTAGTCTGCACACCACAGCCCACAAGGGCACAATGAATAACTACCTAGTCGAAGCCTGTGCATATGCTGATTTAGTTTGGTATGACCTGCCCTGAGTGGTAGGATGATGATGATATGCCCATGCCGGTCAAGTGGCTTGGTGGTCATCTATGGCCAGACTCCGGATAGACTGGGTGGCCCTATTCTTCTCATGGTATGTTACTGCATTCTCTTCCTGTTGGCATTCTGTCCATTTCTTAGCAAGTGTGACAGTGTTGGAATGATTCCAGCTCTACCAATTAAATAGACCTGTATGCTGCTAAAGTAAGACTGCAGGTAACTCCACAGAGAACGCAGTTGAGAACCTTGAAAGATTTGAACCCCTCCCTCAGTGAACGCATATGTCGTGCGCGGAAAAGGCCACCACGCACAGATGTTTTGAATAGAAAGCAAGAGCAGAAATATGCGACTGTTAACTGAGTTCACAAACAAACATGGTCCCGGTTCCTTGAGACTAGCGACTCAGACCTAGATACCGAATTGTCACTGACACCTGATTATTGGCAAATATCATATAACACCTACACGGTTAAAAAATTTGTAATTTTGACATAAATAAGACGACACCTCAGGTAATTAATTTTATGTCAAAATGATAAAACAATTGAAAAATTTACGACAGTTAGTTACACGGTCGAATCACTGGGAATAGAAGATGTGACATTCCGATGGTCGATTCTGCATAAAGGCTGGACACTCTGGAAGAGAAGCTCGGTTCCTTCATAAATCACTCTTAAACTGACTCATAGTAGGTAACATATACCTGGAAAGACAGACTGCTGGACAAAATTAAGAGGAAATAGGCTAACAGTTCGTTATTGGATTCTACACGGGAAAGTCCAACAAATCGTGAGAGCAGCAAGAAAGAAGACCAACCTCCACTTGAGCATGCTACGAAATGATTGAAACAAAATCATCTAAAATAGACATTTTGTTGCTTATTGTGTATCAGGCTTCGTGGTGAATGTTCGTTTCCCATCTGATTCAGCTCTGTGATAGAAGAGAGTTAGGTTTATTCATTCATTAACATTCGATGCTGATGATATTCGTACTTGATTTGAGTATCCAGAAGGATAGCAACCAAATTGTATTTACTTTATGTTGTAACCCAAGTTCAAGGTGTCTCCTTCGTGCCAAAGAACTGCATGGCTGTTGGGTGAACAGTCGTTTACGAAGGCAGTCAGGTCGTTGTAAGGGCAACGCTTAGTGGTGGATGTAATGTCCTAAGTCCCTTCCCCAGCTAATAGTGGGTGTACTGCTGAGGTGACAGTTTATTAACCCTCACATAATGCTTCAGGTCAAAATGGACGCTAGGCACAACCACTTTTTTTTTTATCCGTGGCAATTTTTTTTGCTTCTGTCAGACGGTGGCCGTTACATTTTTGCTCCATTTGTAGGCTGGAAGGATATAGTTTCGTTGCCGAGCTTTCTTGCTTAGTGTGTGACGTGACACTGTGAGCTGTGGATTTCATTTGAACTGTGATACACATTTTGTGTGTTTTTCGTTGGCACATGAGCGGAGCAACTATTGGGTGACCCGTTTGCTATGAAGTTGAAACTAAAATTACCAGATTACCAGATTACTTTATGTTGTGACGTCTTTGAATGTACCTGTGTGCCAGATGCTTTACAATAAAAGAGTTTAATCTTTAGTTGAATTATGGCCCTAATATGAGAGTGCATGTTCACTCGTCAAAGGGTGATCGTATCGTCTTGAGTGAGAGAGAAAGGGAGAGCAGAAGCAAAAGACCGGCAGAAAGTGTCTATTGTTGTTAGACTCACCGGCTGCTATCCAGCATTGTTACATCTAGACAAGTTTATGTGGGATTTCGTTTGCTGGTATACCACAGTGGGATGGCACCCCTCTGTAGTACGGTACACTTTTGGACAGCCCCTGGCTAAGTTCAGATTTAAGGTGAGACAGTTTGCCACTCTTGAGGGCTTTGAGCATCGATAGCGCGTCTGTGAAAAATCGCCCCGCTTGGTGGACAGTTAGATTTAGTGTTGTGTAACACTTTCGGCAGCTTGCTATAGTACTAGGATCTCCGCTGTGTAGTTGGAACAGAATTTTACAGTGGGTATACACTTGTGTGGGCAGTCGTTTGCCTAGCTATGCAATCAAAGACGCTAGCACCTCATTATTTAAACCGAACTGATTGTTGATCCATCTGAGTTTTGCATATCTTCCACAACTGTTCGGGATTAGTTTTCCTGAATCATACCAAGAGCAGCTGTTCGTTTTTTGAAAGTCACTGGACTTATCTCAAACTGTGAATCCATTATTGGATGTCATTATCTGTATTGTGTGGTTCGTTGACTTGTTACAAGGGTACTGGGTATAGTGTAGATTTCAGCTTTGTTCTCATTGGTAGATCTGTGTTTTTAGTCTTTTCCCCCGATGTTCAAAAAGCTGCTACGATTGAGACACTTCAATGCCAGATCATCTAACTTCGCTTTCTTTGGGTGTGACTTTGTACTATTGAACATCAGCATCTGGAACATAGTTTTAGTGTCTCTTCTATAGGACAACGTCTGTGTTGCAGTTATTTTTGGAATCTCTAGGATTGGTGTAGTTTTCATGGAGCCTGTGATGAGTCTAATGGCTTGATGTTGAATCTGTCTAACGATTGTAGAAGGGAATTAGCACTATTGACCAAGCTGTTGCAACAAACTTCAAGTGGGGTCTTTTAAGTAGCCCTAATCGTTGTCTGGCCTTCCCTTCTACATTTTCTATGTTTGCTCCCTGTGAGCTTTTTATCAAATGTCCCTCCAAGATAAGTGGGGAAGCTTTTTTCCTTTAGCAATCATGTTCCTAGGTGAATACTATCAGCCTTTTCCCTGGAGGGTGGGGCTGGGGGGGGGGGGGGGGGGTAGAGAGAAAAGCGTTAGATAGGAATACAAGTAGATAGACAGACAGACAGGTAGGCAACACCTTACAGTAAATTACAGCCTTGTAATTATCAGTACAGTACCGTAACAATAAATTAAGCTTTCGTGGCATTACAAAGTTACGTCTCACACCCTAGTCACGACTATGTAATCGGCTTTCCAACTAAAGCGATTGTTTCAGAATCAAAATCTTAAGAAAAATCCCCCCACCTCTGATTTGCATTCGCGTTACGACCCTGCTCGTCAACCGGTGCTATCTCGTTCTAATGGTTATGGATCTTGCCGGGTCTTGTCTGAAATAAGAAAGATTCACAAAACTTGCACGTACAGCATGTCTGGAATTACTTTATTCTTTCACTCCCCTTTTTCGTGTGGTCTGTGCACTGTATGAAATATAACGTAACGTCAGTTTGTGAGTTCTTATTTTTTGTTGGAATTTGTGATTTCCTGTGTCTGATTCTGAAGGGCATTTTTTATTGAGAATATATATATATATACACACTCATTTACATATCATCATCATCAGGTGCCTTGCCGACTGGCGTGGGCGATCATGCCTCTCCATAATCTGCGATCTCCTGCAGCATGTATCAGTTCGTGTGCCGACACACCTCTATGCCATGCAACAAGCATCTTCTCTCGTTGTCTTCCTCTATCTCTCCATCCACATATCCTTCTAGTAGTCACAACATGTTCTATTTTCCCTCTTCTCATAACTTGGCCGAAAAATGATGACTGTCTCCTTCTGATGTCTGTGATAAGTTGTCTTCGGGCTCCCCCCTCTTTCAAAACCTCTTGGTTGCTCTTTTTGGCTTTTTGGCTCTTTTTTTTTTTGAGGGAAAATAATTATTCCTAAATGTGTAATAAAAGTCAATGGTCTTTTTTGGGACAAGTACAGAAATTGATGTATTTGGGCACATGGATAACATGAGATGGAAGATGCATAACTGAAATGAGAAACAGAACAGGACAGGCAAAAACTGCATTTTATAAAATGAAAAACATCTTATACAATATATCTTTGTCATTGAAGGTTAGAAAAAGAATTCTTGCTTGCTACATACATCCAGTTTTAACACATGCCTGTGAGTCCTGGACAATCGGTAGGCAGGCCAAACAATTTCTGGAGGCCTCGGAGATGTGGTTTTAAAGAACATTGCTTAAAATACATTGGACAGCCCAAAAAAGCAAACAAGAGGTTTTGAAAGAGGCAGGAGCCCGAAGACAACTACTCGCAGACATCAGAAGAAGACAGTCATCATTTTTCGGCCATGTTATAAGATGAGGGAAAATGGAACATGTAGTGACCACTGGAAAGATTTGTGGAAGGAGGGATAGAGGAAGACAACGAGAGAAGATTCTTGACAGTCTTGTTGCATGGCATGGAGTTGTGTCAGCACACGAACTAATACATGCTGCAGGAGATCGTAGATTGTGGCGAGGCATAATCGCCTATGCCAGTCGGCAAAGCACCTGATGATGAAGATTCACTATTCGTATTCCGCCGAATAGTTGGTCCAGCTATTCGTATTTGGCCGAAAAGTGAAAATCACTATTCGGTACAGCCCTAGTCTTAACCCATACAGGACATATTCTGTAAGATATCTAATAAGCAGTAACAGTACAACTAGCCAAATTAACTGCAAGTCATAATCCGAATCAAAACAACAGGAACTATAATTATCACATTAAACATATGTTTATTTTTACTGGAACCACTAAGCTAACGCTTCACAGATAAACAATACATAAAACAAACCGACATCTGTGGTCCACACGCTTACGTGCCTAAGGCCCACTTCATCTAGGACAAAGACGAAAATTCACTTCTATCATGATTTAAAATAAAACATCTTGTCAAAAGGAATAAGCCTTTAACTATGCCTGTTTTCTTGTGACACAGTAAAAAACGTCGTTAGCACACCTGGGTGGGCCGGTTGAAGGGGGCGCTTAAAAACAGTTTTTATATTGCTACAACGTTTTAAACGGAGAGTTGCACAGTGGAATTATCCTTTTGTCAAAATAAATCCTAAGGAAAAATATAAGGTTTACAAGGCCGCAAGCGTACGCTAGCATAACACACTTAACCCTGATCAACATTTATACCCTTTTAAGTGACATAGGAAATAAACAACCGCAAGGAAACACAACCAGCAAATATAATAAATTAGCAGTACAATCACAGAAAACAAAAAACTACTATTATTACTAATTATTAGTGTGTGTCTGCAACAAGACTCACTAGCACTACTTTCAGTTTATACTGTCACTTCTACTACTAACACCACCGCCATCACCAATAACTACTATTAACCACCACCGCCATCACCACTACTACTATTAACACCACCACCATCACCACTACTACTATTAACACCACCGCCATCAACCACTACGAATATTAGCACTACCCATCACCACTACTACTTTTAGCAAAACCTACCACCACTACCACTATTAACACTACCCACCACCACTACTACTATTAACACTACCACCACCACTACTACTAGTAGCACTACCATCACCACTACACCTTTAGCATTACCACCACCACTTACTCACTATAACACTCCAACCACCAACTACTACTATTAACAGAGTACCACCAAAAACTACACTATTAGCACCTACCATCACAACTAATACTTTTAGAATTACACCACCACTACTACTAGAAACACTACCACCACCACTACTATATTAACACTACCACCACCACTACTACTATTAACACTACCATCCTACCACTACTTCTATTAACACTACAAAAATACTACTGATATAGCTGATATGTGGAAGATTCTAAAAAAAAAAAAAAATCCTAGTTTATTGACTTGCCATGTCAATAGTGTAAGCCAATTATATGTATTTGTAAAATGCTTTAATTGTTATATGTGTATAAATATAATTTGTTTAAAATTAGTGAGGGAGCCTTATTATTGTATTATTCGTCAAATTAAAATTGTAAGATGTACAATATTTACAAAACAAATCCTGTCTGTATAAACTTTTTGCGGAATAATGTTTTTCTAAGAAACAAGATTTTTATGGCCTTGAGAAATGAGCACTGGGTGTCCCCGAGGGTCTGGCCGGGTCACTACACCAGATAGAAGGGAAGAAAGGGTCTTAACCAGATTGTGAACGGTACCATCAGTATAAACCCCCGCGCTGGTGCTGGGGAAGGGGGGAAAAGGGAATGCCCAAGTGCTGTTGGGGGTCAATTTTCCCACTTAGCTAAAATCATTTTTCCAGTTTCTCCCCTTAAATTTAATTTTTAAAAAAAAACCATTTTTAAAAAATGAATCGTCATCAAGGTTTTTTAAGCGTTTCGTTTACGAAAACCCTTTTCCAAAAAAAACACAGGGTTTTTCCCCAAAAAAAAAACCCCCATTTGCTTTTTGGGGTGGCAAAAATTTAAAAAATGGACAACAACTGTTTCCTTTAAATCCCGCTTAAGTTGGGACTTTTTTTAAACGCAAAAGGGGGGTTTTTGTGTCATACTCGCCGTTTGCTATGGGGTGTGAGCCCCCAACCTACTTGAAATCAATATAACATTTGTAGGGAAACAAAAAAGGACAACCACAACAACAGTAGCAAAAAATAAAAAAAAATACCACTTTTTAATTACTTCGTGTTGTCTTAGGGTTTCTGTTTGGGAGTAAATATCTGCTTTTCCCTATGTCTCCTGATACACGGGAAACATTCTTTTCATGCATTCACAATCACAGCTGCCGACTTTGTGGGAAGAAAAGCAATTACGTGGTGGTAATAAAACTCTCCCTTCCTCGTTCATTGATATGCTCTGCCGCTGTCCTGGACGCTAGCTCGGACGGGAGGAGACGAGACATCGAGAGCCAAAAACCAAGGCAGGGAAGGGAAGGCGAGGAGAAACAGAGAGAGAGGAGGGAGAAATAGGAGCAAGACGGAGAGATAAGGGGAGCGAGGAGGGAGCAGAGAGGGACAGAGGGAGGGAAAAAAGGGAGGGAGAAAAGAGGAACAGAGAGGGCGAGAGAGAAAAAAAAAAAGACGGAAAAAAAGAAAAGAGACGGAAAAAAGGAACAGAAGAAGAAGAAAAGAAGAGAAAAGAAAGAGAGAAGTAAAAGAGGAGAAAAAGCAGCAGAAAGAGTAGAGAAAAGAAGAAAGAAAGAGAGAAAAAAAGAAGGAAAAAGAAAAGAAGAGAAGAAATGGAGAGAAAAAAGAAAGGAAAAGCAGAGCAGAGAGAGAAGAAGAGAAAGAACAAGGGAGGAGGAGCGAGGGGGGCAGCGAGCGAGCG
>CAJHNH020002332.1:0-113111 GCA_905116865.2 Candidula unifasciata | reverse complement strand
CCCCTATTTTTCTTTAATTTTCATATTATCAACTTGGATGTGGCGGAGTTTATATTCTGTCCTATGTCTAGTTAGTATTCGTACATGAAATAGTAAGCGCATTTAAAAACATTTTAGTTTTGCATCCTTCAGTCAGTCTGTGGTAACTAATAACTCGGAATGAAAGAATCCTAAGTATTCTAAACAAGTAAGCTAAACTTGGAAATTGTCACTGACAGCTTAGTTAATGCAGGAAAGCTGCATTGGCTTTCAACAAAACTAATCGTTCCATGTTGTCAGCATTAACGCCGTGTATGCAGAAGCGGGTGTAAGGTAACTACTATTCGTATTCCGCCCGACCGCAACTATTCGGCTAAATACCGAATAGTCAATAGGTCCACTATTCGGCCCCGAAGCGAATACGAAGCGAATATTCTGTACTTATCTCCTGGGAAGTCAAGGCTGTCTGTCTTCTGTCTCTCAGGTGAGATGGTTGGCTCTGATAAGGCTGGTCTTGGTGTGAGTTCTGTCCATTTTTTTAATTTTTGCTGCTAGTGATCGTTGGTTAACAGATGATCTGTTTCTGAGCTATGGCATGCTCGGTTACCCGCTATGCTGTTATGTTATGGAGTGTCAAGTCATCAGTGACTCTTTCAGTTCATATTTCCACCTCCCTCTTGGTGTGTCTACTTTCACGTTGTATGCTCCCGCTTCTGGTATCATTGGATTCATTTTTATTAAATGGCCAAACAAATTCGGTCTTTTTTTTTTTTTAATGTATTTAATTTTAGGTGTCCTTCCAATTATGGCTTGGAAAGGACGGTGATGGAGGCTGCAGTTTGTGGAAGGCGAGGCAGGGGTCGACCACAGCGAAGATAGAAACAAGGCATTGAAGATACATCAGCATTTGGAGCACATGGGGCCGGAGAGCTGGCTAAGGAAAGGGATACTTTTAGGCGTGCGGTGAAGAGAGCGACGTTCTGTAGAGGCTGGTTGATGGTGGTTTCGTTCCGATATTTCTTCTAATTTCTTTGTTTTTTACATGATATTTCCTGGTTTTGTTCGCAGCCTTTCTCAAACGTCTTATTCTTAGTTGATTAGTTTTTTGTCGTGTTCACAAGTTTAATAGAATCAGTCCGCTGAGACATATGAAATCAGGAGCGCTGGAGCAAGGGAGCTTTTGCATTTTAAAGCCTCTTCATACATTTTTAAGTGGGCTGAGGCCCCCCCCCCCCGAAAAAACCTTTTCTTCTTTTTTTTTCCCCAACCACCTGCACAAGAGGTCATTTTTTTAGTTTGTGTTTATACATATGATATTATTTCATAATAATTAATACATGTGTTTGTCATTTAGTACATAATTGATGTGATTATTATTATTAATTATGTACATATAATGTACATTATATATTGTTATTCAGTGCTCAAATAAGGCAGACCTCTTAAGGGCCACCAAAATGTATTTTTGTGTCAGTGCCCCTGTTTAAAATGAGTGTATTGTGTGTAATGTGTGTGTGTGTGTGTGTATAACATAAATATTAATAGCACAGAGAATAAGAGACAGTGACCCACACACACACACACACACACACACACACACACACACACACACACACACACACAAAGAAGAGAATAAATACTTAATGACAGTGGAAGACAGAAAATAGAGAAGAGACAGAGAAATATGAGACATATAGCGAATAAGAAAGCGACTGACAGAATAAGAAGGAAATATAAAGAATGGTGAACACGATAAAAGAGACGGACGAAATAAAGGAGAAACAGAAAGAGTGTGTGAACGCGGGAGAATGAAATGAGAGAAAGAAAGAAATATTAACGAAAACCAGAGAGAATTAGATGGAGGCAGAATAATAAAAGGAGAATGACAGAGACAGAACAAAATAAAGGAAAACATGGATAATGAGAGAGCTGTAGATATTTAGAGGGAAACAGGGCAAATGAGGAAAAATAAAGGAGGAAAGCCAGTATTGCGAGAGCGGCAGTGATTAATAGGGGAACAGAGGAAATAAGAGAGACCGAAAGAATAAAGGAGAAACATGGATAATGAGAGAGTAGTAAAGATTAGAAGTGGAGTAGAGGAAATGAGAGGAAGAATTTAAGAGAAACGTGGATAATTAAAGAGAGACAGAGATTAAGAGGGGGTAGAGGAAATGAGAGAGACAGCAAGAATAAAGTGAAAACATGTATAATGAGAGAGCGACAGAGATTAAGAGGGTGACATGTGAAATGAGAGAGACAGCAAGAATAAAGTGAAAACATGGATAATGAGAAAGCGACCGAGATTAAGAGGGCTACAGAGGAAATGAGAGAGACAGAAAGAATAAAGTGAAAACATGCATAATGAGAGAGCGACAGAGATTAAGAGGGGGACATGGGGTGAGATAGAAAGTCAAGAAAACAGTATAAAGGAGAAGTATGGATAATGAGAGAGTGACTGGGACTAAGGGGGACAGAGGAAATAAGAGAGACAAAATAATTTTTTTTAAAGCTGTAATTGTGGAAAACTTGTCAACAGGGAAACTGTTAGATACGCCATTAAATCGCACTGGCTAAGTTATATGTCTAAAACCTTTGCTAAACCTCACCGGTGTTCTCTGCTAGCGGATAAAAATGTGTACAGTATCAAGAAAAAACTAAGGCAACACAAACGATGGCTAGACAGCTCACAGCAACAAAGAAGGAGACGCACACAAATATAGCTGAACGTGTCCACCAGTGGCGAAGCGTGATCAGTTCGCATGTGTAAGCGCTGACTGTTAACGAGTACACTGGAGAGGGTATCACGTGACAATTTCCTCCTCGTCGCCTCGTTGTTGAGAGAATGCGCGCACAACTAGCATCGAAATACTGGTATCTGAGTTCTTTCACACGTTCTGTTTCTGTATAAAGGTAAAGGTGAAGTCGGGAGATGTGAATCTAGCGTCATTGCACACGGTTATAAACCATAAGTGCTCTGCCACCAGTGCGGACAGCTGAAAAGAAACTGACCGCCTGTGTCGCCGTCCGCACGTAACTTCGTAGCAATAGCGACGTTCCTCCATTCACCTCAGAGTGTCAACTAGAGGTTGGGTGAACCCCGGAAACCGCCCGTAAGTAAGTAAAGTAAAGTAAAGGACCCTGTTCTACGCCTTTAGGCCTATAGGGCTAGACCTATATTTTTAAAGACCGATCGGCGCAAAATGGGTGATGTGGTCAGCACCACGCCGGCCGCCTTTACTTTCCGGGACTGCACCCGGTACCAGCTCAAGGCTGGGTCAACCTGGGAATAAATGGTGAACATTAATAATAAACTGTAAAGAAACGAAGATTTTGTTTGTAATAGAAAGTGTAATAGGCAATTACTGCCGTTACAAGCACGCATTGCAACCAGTTGATGCCACCAGACAGTTAATTAAACTGACAAGGTTAGAACCTAAGAATACGTCTGCTTTGCAACAGAACAATAAATGTAAACATTAAACCTCACTGAATTCCCTGAGTAAATAAGAGTAAGTGATATTAAAAGTTAAAAAAAATATTATAGTCACATTCCACCGGTCTTTATCGACGGATTAAATAACAGACTAACCAAATAACCGATAAGGTCAATATTTAAGGGTATTAAGGAAAGAGAGCAAACAATGTAAACTATAAGCTGCAGTGAACCCCATTAGTAAATATTTAAGATTGTGAAAAATAGAAGAACAATTTCAAAATATATTCCCGCAGGATTCGAACCGCCGCCCCCCAAGTGACTTAGGCGCCATGCAGGGCCGGAGGTCAAGTAAGGTCGCTTGAAGTGAAAATTTGGGGAAAGGAGAAACTGCAGTAGCGCCCCCTAGGTGCCCACATCTGAGAACCACAATGGCGTCAATGGCGGCCTCGCAAGCTTGAAGTTGTTGTACTAACACAACTGGCAAACTTGCACATACTACAGGTGAACACCGCCCTGTAAAAGTGTGTTTACAGTTGTTTTAGATTTGTACTTTGGATGCAGGTTTAGGAATTGTGATAAACAAACACAGATGTTTTAGAAAAGCCGTGTATTCTGTGATCAAACGATGATACCACCAATGGACTTATTATGATTCATGTTTTTTTTTTTTCAATTTTCTGATTGATGTCGCCGTCCGTCGGTACGTGTGAATGGGTAACAATAGAATAGGGGGTCAGTTCTAATGGCACTGTTGGGATATTGATTGTCGGGTTCAGTAGAAGTTATGATAACAGAAGCACTCATCGTAGACTGTTGTTGCTGTCAACTGTCGATGGATTTAAGTTTCAGATATTTAGTTTATAACTATAACTATAATTCAAATGAATTCACAGATTCAGGTTCGGTTGGTTATGCTTGCTTGTGACTTAACTTCTGCATAAATCATTAAAAAAAAAAACTCAGTTTCATGGCCAATGTTGATGTTCATGACTCAGTCATGAACATCAACATTGGCCATGAAACTGAGTTTGACTGCCCATGATTCCTGTGCATTTGGATCCATATTATCGTAGTTTTAATTTGTTGGGTGATACTACCTGCTCGGCTATTGCATTGCTGACTATATAAGTACAGAGTGGACTGGGATCATTCTGCTGTATAAGTAATAATAAATAATTTGCAAATAAATAACATTCCCGATAATTAAATTTATTCATTCATTATCTTATCCTTTTGTCCCATTATATATGTCACACAGGGCTATCTGTCTATTCCTCCATTCTATTTTATCCTGTGCAGTCAGATCAGTATCATGGGTGGAAGCTACTCCAGCGCAGCTCTGGCCTCTCTCATCAACGTTCGTTTTTGGGTGTCCTCCCCTCTCCTCATCCCTTTTTTCCCCATTTCAATGCCTGTTGGTTGATTCTCTGCTGGTTACTACTCAGGATGAGTCTAGTGTAACGCCATCTTCTCTTATAACTGTTGATATTAGTGGTTACCCAGCCTAGACATTTCTCTTATTTCTTCACTCTTTTTGAATTCATCCCATTTTATTTTCGTCATTTTTCTCAGACAGATGATAAAATAAATAATTAAATTAATTATTTATTAATAATAACCTGTGCACCCCCTGTTATCATACTACTACTAATACTAGGTTAGTTGTGTATCCTTTACAGGACGTTGCAGAACAACCCCAACAGCCCCTGGCTGTTGTGTGGTTTTTCTAGGCAAATTTATGTCCAGTAGTTTGTTATTGCTTTCTTGATACCACTGTCGAAACCAATGCAAGGCGCATGGCCCGCAGCTGGGTTCGAACCCGGCATTACGAATCGTTCGCATCGACTTAGCCACCGAGCTGATACACTGCTACTGTTTCAAAATACTTTACTTCAGCATTGTCTTTCAGACATATATCTATGTAAAGTAGTTTTCTGGAGTTTCTGATTAAAAAAAAATGATTATAGTTTTTATCACCCTCATGTTGTTCCTTTTCATAACTTGGTGCATGACATTTCTGTTTATATCCTTCTCATCTCACAGTTGACACATAAGGCATTCACTAGTGATCTCTAATACTGTCTGCTAGTTTGCTGCTTGTATCCTCATTGTTTCCCATCAGTTTACATTCCATCATTTCGCTTTCTACTCTCCTACTGCAGGCTTCCTTTGGTCGACCTTCCCATAGTGCCATTAAACATTCAGCAGATATTTCCTAACTACTCCGTCTTCTTCCTGTCATAACATCTGCCAGTGATGCAGATTTTTTCCTTATTTCTTCATTTGTGATCATGCTTGGCCAAAATATTTGTGGAAACCTCCTTTGAGATTTGTTTTGAAAAGGCTCTAGTTTATGTGGATATGTGACATAATCTGAGATTATCTTTCCATTTGTGTTGTTTAATGGTGCTCTCCAATTCCATCTGTTGTGTCTTTTATCTTGATCTTACAGCCATTCTTATGTAAAAAAAAAAAATCGGTATCGCCTATTGTGTGTGATGCATTTCTTTTCTGTCAGAATCTACTGTCTGCTGTTATTGTCATGCGCATCATACTTATGGCTGTGGAGAGGTAGAGATGATGTGGTAGAATAGAATGTTCAGCTGATTGGTGTTTTCTTTATCTAGGATATTTTAATATTGCAGCCAAAATTATTTTTAAATTAAGTTTTGGTCATGCCCTCAACGTTCACAATCTTCTTGTCCTTTGCTGTCTTGTATAGTCAATTTTTGTCTTTCTAATATTATTCATTACTTATCCTATTCTCCTTCCCTGTCTGTTTTGTGTCCCTTTTATTATTTTGCCTTGTCCAGTCTTGAAGACATTGACTCTCCTCATCCAATGTCTGTGATTAATTTAATTGTTTTCCTACTTATCTCTTTTTGATCATCTGCAACATCCATGTTGACTGTTCATTGTTCTGATTTTTCTGAATAACCATATATTGGGAGCAGAAGTATTTTGGTCATGTTAAAGGTCAAAGTGACCTAGAGAGAATGGTGATTGGGGGGAGGGGGAGTGGTGCAGGTTCCAGAAAATGAGATAGGCAGACCTCTGCGAATGTAGATACAAGACATTGAAGATGCAGTGGCTATGAAAGCACATAGTACTGGAGAATTGGCTAGAGAAAGAGAGGCTTTCGGGCGTGCTGTGACGAGGGCAGTGTTTATAAAGGACCAGCTGGTTGTCACTGGAGATCCTTTGGCTAGACACTTTAACTTCTGGCTTGAAGATGTTGGTTTAAAATCCCTATCTCTCCATGTGGGTTTTGGGGTCTAATTTTGGGGCAGGAAAGAAAAAAAAGCAACTGCCTGGCCTGCTAACAAGCATGTAATAAAAACAAGACTAATTCTAATGGTTTCCTTCAAAGTTGAAGTGCATCTGCCTGAGAGATCAGGAACCAGCAGTCTGCATAGAAATAATGCAGGTCTGAAAAATGGATGTGCAGCCAAAACTAAAGTTCTGCAACAAGACTGAATTCCAGAAGAGGATGAAGTACCAGAACTTGCTGCTGGCGTTTATAGCTGATGAACACATAAAAGAAGAAATCATCATGTTGTTTTTAAAAAAATAATTTATCTTTGCTCTCAGGCCAACCTATCTTAAAATGGTAACCAGAAATAATATGGGAAATAAAGGTGGCCACACCAGCCTTCAAGTACCAGTTGGTGTATACCAGCGATTCTTAACCGGTGGGTCGAATGACCCTTTCACAGGGGTTGCCTAAGACCATTGAAAAACACATATTCACTGAAGTTTTGAAGTGGCAACAAAAATAATTTTATGGTTGGGGGTCACCACAACGTAAGAGCAACTGTAATAAAGGGTTGTGGTATAAGAAAGGTTGAGAACCTCTGGTCTGTACAAAAATGAGGGTAGCATCAAATGTCTTTGCAGTTCAAGGGATGGAAACTTTGGTAAGTAAAGGACCCTTTTCCATGCCTTTAGGTGTAAAGGGCTAGACCTATATTTTATAGACCAATCGGTACAAGATGGATGATGTGGTCAGCATCACGCCGGCTGCCTTTACTTCCCCAGGACTGCTCCCGGTACCCACTCAAGGCTAGGTCGACCTGGGAGCCAAGGTCATTTTTGAAAAATCCGGCTCCGCCAGGGAGCAAACTCGTGACCTTCCGATCCACAGGCAAGCGTCTAGCCGCTCCGTCACGGCGACTCCCATAATAACTTTGCTTACTGTATTTTGCTGATGTAATCACTTGATAGAAGTGGGGTTATTCTTTTTTTTTTTTTTGAGGTAAGACATATCTGGTTACTTCTTCTGTGTATGCCATAAAAAGGTGTGGCTCTCATGTGTTGTGGTTTACTGCTAGACTGTGACATCTGTGCTTTTTGGTCAAACTCATATTTTAGGAAATTATCTTTGTAATTGTAGTCTTCTTTACAAATTGTTGTTAATATGCAGTGGGTGTATCCCCCCACCCCAGCTGGAATGCCATGTACCATATTTGTCTTTATATAGGATGAGAGGATCCAAAATCATTCAGCTCTAAATTAGGAAATAAATATCTTGAACACATTTCTTGTACAAGACAACTCCCAGTTTTAAACTTAAATTTTATGGGAAAACATATACGCATTTATATTATACAGGAAAAACGCAGTGTATGTGTATGCATGTATATGTGTGTGCATGATCCATTGCGTGCATACATTCATGACTACATGTGTGTGTGTGCATGCGTCTGTTGTGTGCATACATTTATGTGCCTGTATATATGTGTGTGTGCATATGTGCATAACGTATATACATTTGTACTCCCGTATACAAGCATACAGAAATTAAAAGTTTAACAAATGAGGATGGATTGGACATCAGCACAGAGAAGAAAGCAAAGATAATCATCACTGCATGCATTAATTCTACAATAGAGTCGAAAATGAGAGATCAAAGAGACTGGAAATATAATAGAAGATCAGAACACTCGAATGACACAGAAACAATTGAAGAACAGCTTACAGTAAAAATTGATTGATGGCTGCAGTCCTCTGAGAACAAAAAGAATGGAAGACTGAACTAGTGAACCGCACTGACCTCGCATTATTTATTATTCACATTATATGCTGTCAGATTATGCTGTCTGAATGAATGTGGTTCATGCGGGTTTCTAGTTTTGCCTTCATAAATGTTCTATTCTTTTTGTGCTTCATCCTTTTGAAAACATTTATGTTCAAAGAAAAACAAAGCATGCAAACAAAATTATGTAGACAGTTTTGTCACTTGTTGTGTTGCGGTTATGTCACAGGCTTTCAGTGGGACCGATCAGCTTGTGTAGTTTGATAGTTGTAGTTTGTTGGGCCTAATAATATGGTCTTTGTGGTGTAGTGGGCAAGTTGTGTGCTTCAAGTTGTGACATTTCTGGGTTTGGTTAATGGCTCTGTGCTTTAGTTTCTGAGTGATGGAATTTGAAAAAATCTATAGATGTTGTCTTTAATTACTGCAGAGGAACAAAACTTTGACTTTACAAGAGCATCATTTTGCCAGTTCTTCGTTTTGGAGTGTAGTGCTGGAGAATTACCAAAAGAGAGGCTCAAAAGCTGTCTCCCTTCCACCACATATGTTTGTGTATAATTGTCATAATTTTCTGGCCAGATACAATCTCAAATACTAAACTACTTCTAGTCACAAACCAAGAAACTCTAGACAGTATGATAACTGAACGAAGATGGAAATGGCTTGGCCACATTATAAGAATGAATCCTGATATGCCTGCCAAAACAGCTCTTACATGGATACCAGAGAGAAAGAGAAAAATAAGGGGCCCAAAAACCACATGGAGACAAACGATGGGGAGTGACCTGAATGCGGCATCTCTGACATGGAAAACTGCACTAAAGATTGCACAGGACAGGAGAGCATGGAGAGTCCTCTCTGAAGCCTCATGTTTCACTGGGCATAAAGAGAATTGATGAAGAACCTAAGAGGCACAGCACTTGTAAGCAAGTTTAAAGTAATAAATTTATCCACTTATGGATGTGTGTCATGGACTCAGTCATTGAAGAACAAAATTGGAGTATTTGAACTACATGATGTGAGCATCCAGGAGAATAAGCTCATAAACAGCATCTGGTCCCAAAAGCTGGGGTATTTTGGCCATGTTAAACATCATGGTGACCTAGAGAGAGAATGGTGATGGCTGGGCACAAGTTCCAGAAAATGAGTGAGGCAGACCTCTGCGAATGTGGATACAAGACACTGAAGATGCAGTAGCTGTGAAAGCACATAGGGCTGGAGAATTGGCTAGAGAAAGAGAGGCTTTCAGGCGTGCTGTGACGTGAGCAGTGTTTGTAAAGAACCTGCAGTTTGTCACTGGAGATACAAGATTTTGTACTTTGTGTGACATTATTGGTGGAAAAACCGCTCTATATGTTGGGAGATCTAGCCCTTTGGGATAATACTCAGGGCAATGAAGTCTATCCCATCAATTTTTAGCACATTTTAGGTGTTATATTTACTGTGTATGTGTTTGCACTTCTGCTGTCTGCATTATGCATTGAATGGGTATGTATGCTGTTAGCTTTTCCTGAGACTACAGTCTGTTTTAGTTTTTTTTCGAAAAGGGATGACAATTGTAATTTTTTGTGGTGTTTGCTGGCACACCTCAATTATGGAGCGACCCGTTACCTGTGAAGTTGGAACTGTGACAGCTAACTAATGGGAAAGTTGTAGGAAAGTAAAGACAAGGAAGATAGGAGTGAAAATATATAGACTGATTGGTTTTGACATAATAGCTTTTGCATAATAGCATGGAAGAACATCTGTGCCAGAAACGATTGGAATGCTGTACTTTGTATTGAATAACTTCTTCAGATGTGACTGTCTTTTCCCAGTATGTTCTTCTTCTTCTTTCATTCGTTTGAAATAAATTATATATATCTGCAATATTGTCTCTAGTATGAACTTCACAGTCTTTTGTAATTCCTTCAAGTTTGACTTGCACAGTTGTTTCTCTGGGCCAGAGGTTTTGCCTTGATGTGTTGTATCTGGGACAGTCTTGGAGGACACTATCTGTTTCCAATCCACATGTGCACATGGCTGATTTGCCGATCTTAAATTGTATGTACATGAGGCTGCGAAACTCATTGTGTCCTGTTCTAAGGTATAGAATGATGACTTGCTCTGGTCTGTCCATAATGTTTTAATAATCTTTTGCTGGTTTTGCTGGCTTTTTGATTGATTTGATTATTCTTTTATCCTGTTGATAAGAGACTGGTTTGTCAGGTTGTTCTTCATTTTCAAATATCCATTTTTCTAGCATCTTAGTTTCTTTCAGGGTTCTGCCTCTCCAAGTTTAATGGACAGTAAAAAGGGGAGAAGCGCAGCAAAGTGAAGAGCTCTTTTGTTGTTGATGCGTTGGTCATATATTAATACCCCTGTATTTGGTATTGGCCAGTCAGCACTTGATGGGTGATTTGGTCAGTATTGTGTGGACCACCTTTACTTCCCATGACATTTTCTGGTACTATATAAATATAAGACTGAGTATAAAAAAGTCAAATGTAACAGATCAGTCACTGTTCAAACTTAAGTGAAGGATCATTTTTCTAAAAAGGTAGTTGTGCATCCTTTACAGGACATTGCAGAACCAACTCTAGCATAATTTTTTGGGGGGGGGGGGGGGGGAGGGTGGCTGCTGTTTTGCTTGGTAATTTTATTATTTACCATGATTTTACAATGAATAATTTTAAATATATGGATATTTTTGTTTTTGCAGATGGAGGTAATGAGTATAAGCAGGTAGATTTTGTGAGGTTCTCTGAGCCTCATGATATCTTGCTTGCTGCTCAGCCATGACGGCCAAAGTTGTTGACTTCTTGAAAGAGTCAGGTGGCAGCAACTTTACAGAAACGGCACCTCGCCCACCTACCTATGGGGAAGAGAATGAACTCCAGTCCAATGGAGGCAACTCCACGAAGAGCAGCAACTCCCACAAGAGTCATGTTTCGACAAAGTCACATTCATCTTCCAAGAGTGGAATTTCTACAAAGGGAGACATGTTACATTCACCTGCAACACCTCGCAGGTCTAACCTGGAAAGTGTCAAGGTATTGGAGGCCATGACAGGTAATACTCAGGCCGGCCACTATGACTGCGAGGATGGCGATGCATCAGCTCCCTTGGGATTTGAACCAGAAGGAAGCACAGCCGATTCACCTCATTATTCTGAAAATGGCACACCACCCCACCTCAAATGGGCAGAGAATCTGAACTACCTCTTAAATGATTCAGAAGGGGTCATGTTATTCAGAGACTTTCTGGAGCATGAACTGGTTGATGGGTCAGAAGAGCTTCAGTTCTGGTTTGCATGTCAAGGCTTTAAGAAACGAAAACAGGACCTTGCCAACTCATCAGATCATACGACATCAGACATACAGAAGGCCATTTACAAGCGTTACGTACGCAGTGAAAAAGTCAGGTGCATCTCCAAAGAAGTGCGAAAGGAAATTGCTGAGAGGATTTCTGGTAAAAATTCAATAGATCCCTGTATTTTTGATGCGGCTCAGGATGAGGTGGAGAACTACATGAGAAATGAGACTTATCCAGCCTTCCTGAGGTCCAGTGTTTATGTGCAATATGTTCAGAATTACATGGACAGCCCCAAATCCAGCCAGTCAAGTGGGTCGAACAGTGCCAGGCCAGTGTCTCAGTCAGGTCTTCTGCCAATTGTTTATGAAGATAAAGAGTTGGATAGTAAGGACTTCAACAGTTCTGCTTTGCCTCTTATGATCAGTAAGACATGTTTCGATGTTAAAAAGACAGAGACAGGAGTTACTGCTTGTCCCACAGAATCTCTTGCGAGGTAAGTGTTGTGTGTGCAGATTTGTAATTTAATAAGTGTCTTGTCTTTTGTGAGTCGTCTTCATTTACTTAGCGCCCACTGGCTGTAAACTGGCAGAACATTCTAGTTGTTCATCCGCTTCTGGACTTGTTCTAAAACTTGAGTTTTGTGTGCACATCCATTTTACATATCTGGCTTATTTATATGCAGACTGTTGGTTCCTTGCATGACTTAAAAGGACAAACTACTAATGCTGCTGTTTACAACATGATTATTAGGTGACAATGGACACCCCCCCCCCCCACTTTTTTTTCTGGGGCCACAGGGGATATTTTAAGGAACAATTAAAATCCATTCCTGTTGTATAATTCTGTTCACATAACATCTGTTATCATCTTCTTATACAGTGACAAATACAACACTTTTTTAGAGACTTCTTTAATATTGTTAAGTTGCTGAAAGATCATTAACGTTTAAAACTGTTGTCTAATGTTTAAGGGGTACCACATCATCAGGATGCCTGCCTGTTAGCCTAAAGGTCTTGGTTTCGAATCTGTGCTGGGACAGATTTGTTATAATTATGGTAACCTTGACTCCCAGGTTGAACCAGTCTAAAATAGGTAGATTTCATGGAAAGTAAAGTTGGCTAGAGTGACCACATTACCATCAAGGCCACATTGTTTATCAACCCTTTGGGCATGACTAGGCTGATCTCTTGGCCCAAAATAGCCAAAAAGACGGCTGGGCTGATCTGTCAGGTTAGTAATATTAGCTCTTGAGATTGGCTGGCTGATCTTCATACCAGCCAGTCGGATTGCTTCTGGCATTTTTTGCACATGTGTGCTGTTCAGTGACAGCTTTCATGAAAGTTGGTTGTGTTCTGTAATTTTTACATTGATTTTTTTGGGGTGTTACCTATGCCCAACAGTGGTGAAAAGGACTGATGCGTCATAGCGACCGAAATATATTAGGAGGCAGGTAGAACCATTAGTCTGGAAGGACTACATGGGCTTTGATTCGATTTCCTACATGAAAATATATAGATTTTTTTATATGTTAGTTAAACACTTAATTTTTAATCAGTTTTGTGTGAGTAAACTAAGAGAATCCCCTCCTGAATGCTCTTCTTGGCACTAAAACTTCAAAAAAAGCTCAGTCTTCAAAGGATAAAAGTCAATGATCTCCTTTGCCCAGTGCGCCAATGACCTCAAAGGGGATCCTTCACTTCATCGGGTTAGCTAAAAACTTAGCCAGTCTGTCGCTGCATGACGGGTCTGAGAGAGTTAACAGTAATGGCTGCTATTTTCAGATAGTGTTATGCACTGTTGTATGATTAAGAGATTACTTTTTCTGTGAACATGCAGGAGATGTTTGTCTCTGGTGACAGCGATTATTGTCTTGTTTTGTTGTTGTTGAGTATATGCAAGATCCCCCATGCCGGCCCCTCCCCCATAGCAAATTGTGATTACAAAGAGAACAGTGGGTTTCACAGCAAAGGAAACAGACAGGGTTACATTACGTTTTGGTCATAATGCGTTCTTAAAGAATAATTAAAATTTTGGTCATAATGCGTTCTTAAAGAATAATTAAAATTTTGGTCGTAATGCGTTCTTAATGTTAATTAAAGGCCTGTGTTGTCACATTATTTAGATTTTTAACCATATATATACAAACTGCTTACGAAATGAAATCAAAATGTTCTTGGGATTTTGTTTTATAAATTGTTTTAAAAACGTTGAATTATTTTATTTATTTGTTAAACAGAAAAAAAAAAATAATATAACAGATTATTACAAATGCATTCATTTTAAAATTGCATGACAAGCACCCCCCCTTTCCGGGTGAAACCTCTTTACGCCCTCCTGGGGTGGACCACCCCCCACACCCAGGTTGGAGACCCCTGGCCTAAAGACTTTAATTGATGGTGTTTTTCAGATGGATATCTACATTGTTCAACCAGTTTTAATCCCTAGGTAATATTTTAATTGTGGGTTTCTTTTAGCTGTTTTCTGGTTTTGTGTTTCTTTTGGTTAGTATTTAGACCAAGTAACAAGTTTCTGGTATCATAGGTACATTGTCACAGATAACATGGTAGAAGTGCAGATGGCTATCAACAAGAAAATGGGAATGACCAACGTCCTGTCCTTATTCACATAAGACTGCAGGTTTCACATAATTGGTGTGGTCGTTACATAACATAACCCTGGACTCGTTAGGGTCGTGGGGATCTGCACTAAATTTTTTAAAGATATTTTCTGCCCGGCGCGCCAGCTAAGTTAGTTAAACCATCGGTGCGGCGACCGGGTGAAGAACTCCCTGTTGTCCGCGTTCACGCTCGCGGGTGGGCAGAAAAGCCACATATTTCCCAGAAATACGGTATCTCTCATGGAATCAAGGTCGATATCCAAAGTTCGGAGCCAAAGCTCATGGTTTCTGGAGACCCCCCCCCCCCACTCACGGCCTTACATAATTTGTGTGGTCGGGGCTTTAAAGCACTCCCCCAGAAAGTCGAAAAATAAACAGACAGTTAGAAAGTGGAATTAATTATCTCTGGATTTCTGGGTATGCAGAAGCATAGGTCGTGTGTGAAGGCAACAAACACACTTTCTGAGGTTCTGAACAGGCTGGTCATAAAAAACAATAAAGTTACAGAATTAAATAAAGAAGAGATAAATGAAATATTTCAGCCACATTAAACGTCAGAACACTTTTAAAAAATCACACTAGAGGGAAAACTTAAAGCAGTGTTTCCCAAACTTTCTTATCGCGGCGCTTTTTTTTTTTAAATACAATTTTTCTACGGCGCTCGCTAGCGTAGTTGGCTAAACCGGATTGCGTGGTGACCGGGTGACGAACTCCTTGTCGTCCGGGGTTAGGCAGAAAAGCCACATTTCTCCCAGATTTACGGTATTTATCATGGAATCAAGGCCGAAGGGTTGCGATATCCACAATTCCGAAGAGCCTACGGTTCAAACTAATGGCTTCTGGATACTAAAAAAAAAAATATACATTTTAAATTTTTTTTTTGTATTTCGGCGCACAGTTTGGGAATCACCGAGTTTAAGGACAGAAAGCATGAGACAGGCAAGGATACACTTGGAAGGAGTTAGAAAAAAAAAAGATGGCTATCCTCCAACTAACGGTCGGCAAATATGGCGGCCGCAAAATATCCTTTCGAGCCACAGTCGCGTGACTTAATTAGCGGTTCTCCTGCGGTTTTCCGGCGACTATCGCCACTGCCACGTATCCCACACGCCGCTCACGCGGCGTGGAATGGGGCTAAACTAGATGGCTAGGACCCACGAGCAGCAGGCGCGGTTTGCTCGTGACCGCTAGTGCGCAACTGACACGCGAACCAACTGTTTTGAGAGATTGTTACCTAGACATTAAAGGTTAAGAGAGGATCGACTTCATTGTACCGAGTGTATCCCACATTTCTCGGTCTCTCAACCGCAGATCGGCTAGCCGCCTGTCGAGAGCGTCGTACGGAGCACAACCTACGTAGCTCTTGCGACGATCACCAGGGTCCTTCGTAAAAACTGTACCCGTAACCTGAACGGCGCCCGACGTGAAACGAGCCCACGACCTTCAGAGCGCGAGGCAAACGGCTTGATCACTTCACCACGGCTCTCCCTTCCCCCCCCCCCCCCCCCCCCCCCCCAGACAAGAGACGGAGAATTGTGTTGGGGGTGGGAGTCTGTTGCGGTCGTTCATTGCCGAGAGGGCACCGGGTTGATTGCTTGATTTGCCTTTCATTTATTGGCCTACATATTAATGCCGCCTTTGTTGTTGTACACCTGTTGATTGTCTTTCTTGCCGTAGGCCCAGTTTGTACAGATCAAAGACGCCACCCTACCCGGGTCACATTTCGTTTGCCCCAGTTTCAGCCCAGGACAGTGAACTGCAGAGTCTGTCCAGTGACGCCCTCACAGACGATACCATCTCTGTCACAGATAGCAGCGTGTAAGTATATCTGTGCTGTACCCGGACATAAGTGCGTCGTTTACGAACAGTAACCTACCAGTGTGTGTGTATGTGGTAAAATGGCAGTGTATTTCCTCCTCCTTCTTCGCGTTCACCAGCTGTAAATTCTGGCGGAAAGTTCTGGTTGTTCATCCACTTCTGGACTGCAGTCCTGTTCCAGAACCATAGTGTTGCGTGTACCATCTGTTTGACAGATTTGTCTCTCAGGCAGATGCACTGCGACTTTTTGGGTAGGCAGTGGGTCTATTCTTGTTTTCCCTATAAAAGGGCCCGGAACCCACGCGGGAGGGGGTGTAGGCGTCGTCACCAAACAGCAACCTACCAGTGTGTGTATGTGGAAAAGGCCAGTGTATGATTGTGCATCCGCCCACTTGATAGACGTGTGTGTGGCGTATACGTCAGTAGTGGGTGGGTGGGTGTTCTCAAACAGCCAGTTTATCAGTTTATGATTGTGTATCCCCACCGGACAGTAGTGTGTGTGTGTGTATTATATGCACATCATATCGTTACTGGACCATGGCTGCATCGTGTTGGTGCTGTACCGTCTCCAGACAGTTGTTTGTGAATATACGTGGTGTACCATCTCCAGACAGTTGTTTGTGAATATACGTGGTGAAGCATCTCCAGACAGTCGTGTGTGAATATACGTGGTTTACGATCTCCAGACAGTTTTTTGTGAATATACATGGTGTACCATCTCCAGACAGTCGTTTGTGAATATACGTGGTGAAGCATCTCCAGACAGTCGTGTGGTGAATATACGTGGTTTACGATCTCCAGACAGTTTTTTGTGAATATACATGGTGTACCATCTCCAGACAGTCGTTTGTGAATATACGTGGTGAAGCATCTCCAGACAGTCGTGTGAATATACGTGGTGTAATCTCCAGATACGTGTGTGAATATACGTGGTTTACGATCTCCAGACAGTCGTTTGTGAATATACATGCTGTACCATCTCCAGACAGTCGTGTGTGAATATACATGGTGTACCATCTCCAGACAGTCGTGTGTGAATATACGTGGTGTACCATCTCCAGACAGTCGTGTGTGAATATACGTGGTGTACGATCTCCAGACAGTCGTTTGTGAATATACATGGTGTACCATCTCCAGACAGTCGTTTGTGAATATACGTGGTGAAGCATCTCCAGACAGTCGTGTGTGAATATACATGGTGTACCATCTCCAGACAGTCGTTTGTGAATATACGTGGTGTACCATCTCCAGACAGTCGTGTGTGAATATACGTGGTGTACCATCTCCAGACAGTTGTTTGTGAATATACGTGGTGTACCATCTCCAGACAGTCGTGTGTGAATATACGTGGTGTACCATCTCCAGACAGTCGTGTGTGAATATACGTGGTGTACCATCTCCAGACAGTCGTGTGTGAAAATACATGGTGTACCATCTCCAGACAGTTGTTTGTGAATATACGTGGTGTACCATCTCCAGACAGTCGTGTGTGAATTGTACCATCTCCAGACAGTCGTGTGTGAAAATACATGGTGTACCATCTCCAGACAGTCGTTTGTGAATATACGTGGTGTACCATCTCCAGACAGTCGTGTGTGAATATACGTGGTGTACCATCTCCAGACAGTCGTGTGTGAATATACGTGGTGTACCATCTCCAGACAGTCGTGTGTGAATATACATGGTGTACCATCTCCAGACAGTCGTGTGTGAATATACAGACAGTCGTGTGTGAATATATACGTGGTGTACCATCTCCAGACAGTCGTTTGTGAATATACGTGTTGTACCCTCTCTAGACAGTCGTTTGTGAATATACGTGGTGTACCATCCCCAGACAGTGGTTTGTGAATTAACACGTGGCGTGCCATCTCCAGACAGTCGTTTGTGAATATACGTGGTGTACCATCTCTAGACAGTCGTGTGTGAATGAATAAACGTGGCGTACCATCTCCAGACAGTCGTTTGTGAATATACGTGGTGTACCATCTCTAGACAGTCGTTTGTGAATATACGTGGTGTACCATCTCTAGACAGTCGTTTGTGAATATACGTGGCGTACCATCTCCAGTCGTTTGTGAATATACGTGTTGTACCATCTCTAGACTGTCTTTTGTGAATATACGTGGTGTACCATCCCCAGACAGTCGTTTGTGAATATACGTGGTGTACCGTCTCCAGACAGTAGTTTGTGAATATACGTGGTGTACCATCTCCAGACAGTCGTGTGTGAATATACGTGGTGTACGATCTCCAGACAGTGTGTGTGTGAATATACAGTGGTGTGTATATATCTCCAGACAGTCGTGTGTGAATATACGTGGTGTACCATCTCCAGACAGTCGTGTGTGAATATACATGGTGTACCATCTCCAGACAGTCGTGTGTGAATATACGTGGTGAAGCATCTCCAGACAGTCGTGTGTGAATATACATGGTGTACCATCTCCAGACAGTCGTGTGTGAATATACGTGGTGTACCAACTCCGCTGTGCATATGTGGTATACCGTAACAGATGTCCATGCAACACTCAGGTTCTGGAACAAGACCGCAGTTCCGAGATGGACCAAACACCCAGAACTGTCGGCTGTAGTGTGCAGCTATTGAACGCCAAGGGGAAAAAAAAGAGTTGCTCTGCCATTGAGATTAAGTAGTCCTGGCCTTCTGCCAATCTGACACAGTGTTGCCACTTTTCTTTGACAAAAAACATCCAAAACGGAGTCAAAAAAATTTGTGTGGAAAACATCTAGAAAAAAAACATCCAAATGGAAAGAGCCACAAATTACAAAGCAATTGGACTTACCCTAAATCATGTCCACATCTTTACTGAAGTCTGCCTTACAAGATCCACAGGATAAACTTAGCTTGGATGATGGAGTTGAAGCTTCAGATCCAAAATGACTCTGGTATACTTTAGCTGTTCCAGTTTCTTTTAATACCCAGTCAGGGAGCTGATAAGTGGAAAAGCCTTTTCCTACTTTTATCAGGCCGAATTTTATTGTCAAGATAGCATTTAAGATGTCAAATGTCATCCTATTTTAGGTTAGATTTGATAAATTCACTCCAAATAAAAACATGTAGAAAGACATCTACCATCTAAACGTCAAAAACGCCATCTAAATGCAATGGAAAACCTCTAAATCTGGATGTAAAACATCCAACGTGGCAACACTGATCTGACAGTGCGCGCATGTGTTTTCAGGATTTTAAAACCCCCCCCCCCCCTCCCCACCCCGAAATCCGTCGTCTTACAAATTGTCTGTTTGTGCTGCATGCATTAGGGATCTAATGACGACTGAGCCGGGCAATTGGAGAGAACCAGCTCGGCCTCGTGCTATCTACCTGGTCTCATTTTGTTTCCACCTGTTGGCGAATACGGTAGCTAGCTTTTCTTTCTAGACTTCAAAGGCGGGGAACTCTCATCAGAGTTGCCAGCTCAGAATTGACAAAATTGGCTAAACACTTGGGGGGGGGGGGGGGGGGGAGCAAGCCAGCAGAAGCATATTGCTAAGGCAAAAGAAAAAAAAAAAATCTCGAGGCAGGAGTAAAAGTTAATAACGTGGTATTACTTTCCATAATATTTAGTACTAAGCAGATTTTTTTTCTTCAAAATCGGCCCAATCAGAACCGACAAAGTCAGAAAGAAAAAAGGAGGGGGGGGGGGGGGGGATATTGCACTTGGAATATGCAAACAATAGGCCAAAGGACATAGTTGTTTAGGTCAAACATTTCCCGATAAAGGGCCAAAGTGGTTGAATATAGCATTAAAAGGCCAAATTGGGAACCCTGGCATGTGTAATAAGTTTGTGTGTGCCTGTGTTCGTGTGTGGGCGCAGACGCATTGGACTGTCCGCAGGCATATCTGTTCGTGTACGAACAGAAAAGGCCTGGCGCTGTTTAGACAGCTGTTCGTATCTCGAAAATATATCAGCACTGGATGTGTTATGTGATTAATACCACTCCCGGTCGCCTTAAACGGTTTATTTGAAAGTCCAGATGATCAGCTTCATTGCACCAGGTTATCCCATATGGCCGTATCTCTCCTCGCAGAATCACATCACACAAAGCACGAACTCCTTAGCTCCAGCAAATGATCAACAAGGATCTCTGTTAATGCGGCACTGGTAACCTGAGCGACGCGACCGTGATACGAACCCACCACCTTAAGGGCGTCAGCCAGGCGGGTTGGCCACCTCACCCCGAGGACCTCTATGTTCAGGAGCGAGAACTAGAGAGAGAGAAAGAGAGAGATAACTAGAGAAGGGAGAGGTCGATATAACTAGAAAATGAATATAAAAGCCAGAGAGGGAAGAAGTCTAAATAATTAGGGAAGAGAGCTAGAGATAATTAGGGAAAAAATGGGTATAGATAACTAGGGTAGAGACAGAAGTGACTAGAGAAGGAAAAGGTCGAAATTACTAGGTAAGACAGAAAAACTTGGAAGATAACTAGGGAAGAGAGAGAGATAGCGAGATAAATAACCAGGGAAGAAAGATATAGATAACTAAAGAAGAGAGATGTTGAGATAACCGTGGAGGAAATATAAATAACTAGAGACGAGAGAGTTCGAAGTAACTAGGTGAGAGAGGAAGAGATAACTAGGGAAGACGGAGAGATGATTAGAGAAGACAGATAATATGGAATAGGGCCGGCTCTCTAGCGAAGTTGGTTAAACGTGACTTTCGCGGCGGCCGGGTGACGAACTCCTTGTGGTCCGGGTTCACTCCCAAGGTAGGCAGAAAAGCCACATTTCTCCCAGATTAACGGTACCTATAATGGAATCAAGACCGAAGGGTTGCGATATCCATAGTACCGAGCCAAAGGGTTTACAACTCATGGTTTCTGGATACGTTAAAAAAATAAAAGAAGAGAGGTAGAAATAACTAGAGAAGAGAGATACAAGAAAGAGGATGATATAACTAGGGAAGAGAGATAGAAATAATAGTGTGTAGAAGGGTCGAGGTAACTAAGGGAGAGATAAAAATAGGAAAGAGAGATAACTAAGGAACTAGGGAAATGGGAGAGATAGAGATAACTAGAGAAAAACCATAAATAACTAGAGAAGGAAAAAAGTCGAAATAACTAGAGAAGAGAGAAAACATACTTTATTTACAAAGGGTCACAAATTGGGCACGCAGGCTCGTCTCACACTGGACTATTCTAAACACCCATCTTTCACACAGCCATTGTATAACTGTAAAAGATGAGGGATAACTAGGAAAGAGAGGTAGAGATAAATATGGAAGAGAGAGGGATAACTAGGGAAGAGAGAAAGAGAGATAACCAGGGAAGAGAGATATAGCTAGGAAAGGTGTATAGATAACTAGAGATAAAAGAGAGAGGTAGAGATAATTAGGAAAGAGAGGTAGAGATAACTAGATAAGAGAGAGTGCGAGATAACTAGTGGTGAGAGGTAGAGATAACTAGACAAGAGAATATATAGAGGGCACTATGGAAGAGAAAGAGAGATACATATAACTAGAGAAGAGATATATACAGATAACTAGCGAAAGGAGAGGTGCAGATAACTAGAGAAGGGAGAGGTGCAGATAACTAGAGAAGGGAGAGGTGCAGATAACTAGGAAGGGAGAGGTGCAGATAACTAGGGAAGGGGGAGGTGCAGATAACTAGGGAAGGGAGAGGTCCAGATAACTAGGGAACTAGATACAGATAACTATCTGGGGAAGAGAGAAAGATGGAGATAACTAAGGAAGAGAGGTAACTGGGAAAGAGATAGAGTTAGGGAATGGAAAGGTAGAAATAAAAAAAAGTGTTAAGAAATAGTTAGGGGAGAAAGAGATGGGGTTTAGGTAAGCAAGTGATGAAGATAGCATGGGTAAAGATAGCAAGAGAGAACTAGAGAAGAAAGGATAGAGATAACTGTGAAAGAGAGCACAATTTGGAGGAGAGCAAGAGAGAACACTATAAAAGGAGAGAACAAGGGAAAAAATAGAAGAGACAGAATATGGAGCTAGTTGGAACTGTGAAAGAGAATAAAACAGCTACAGAAAAGATAAGATACACACACATATGAATATATATATATATATATATATATATATATATATATATATATATATATATATATATATATATATATATAAGAGAGAGAGAGAGAGAGAGAGAGAGAGGGCGCGCACACAAGGAGTTACATAATACATTGACGGCCCTTGAGATTGCCTGACACTGTGTGGCTAGGAGGTTTTCCAAACGGTTTGATGTTTAGAAAATCTGGACAAACAGATGAAAGCCATAGCGCCTCAGATGTCTCAATTAATAGCCGCCCTGCCCGCACAAAGGCAGCTGCAGTCTGTGGAAGTTCCTGCTTGTCTTCATGTCGGACATCGCTAATTGTACGTTGTTGAAACTGTTTGATCCCTGCTTTGATTGATGTCCGCGCGGCGCCCTTTGAAGTTTCTTTGATCGCTTGAGGCGTGCCAATGACTTGTCCTCTGTAAAGACATATAAGTGGAGAAAAAGGGTGGGGGGGGGGGGGGGGGTTTGGTTTAAGTAGAGGATAGAATATAGAAACAGGGAAGACGGGGCTGAAACATCAAACATCACTCGTGTGTTGTGGTCGTTTGTTTTGTTTCGAGGTTTATGGTGAAAGTGGTTGCGAGTGGAAAGAAGATTCCAGAAACACGGCAGGCTTTTTCTCTTAAATTATCAGACAGGTCAGGAAACAAAGTGGTGCGCGCATAAGCGCGCGCGCGTATATATATACACACACACACACACACCACAGTTATCACACGGCATTACACAGAAGCTCACTCACACAAGTGCGAGTTCCCTAGAGTTTACAGCCGGTAAACTTTAAGTTGTCACAACGAAAAGTGAAGACGGCGTCATTCCAGGGCTGCCGAATCTTTTTTTAATGAATAGTACAAAATTTGTTTTTTTTTTTTTTAAAAGTACCGTGTATATTACCTTGGCTATCAGTATTTGTCTAGAAGTGAAATTCATTGTCCATTGCATCATTGCTTTACCATGTGGATTTTTTACATCCAGTTTCCTACACAGCTTCTGGGACTGTTTCTAGTTAGTGCAGTTGATGTCCTGGAGCCGAAACTTTGATCTTTTGGATGCATTTACTGTCAGTCTTCAAAGAAGAGCGATTAAAAAAATGTGTAATATTGTCAAGGAGATAGGAAACTAAAAGCTACCAAAATATCGGACGTGGTACCAAAAGAACAGTTTTGCTTGGCAAGGGTAAAATAGTACCAGATGTAAATGGAAGTACCATGTACGACAGTACCAGCTTCGACAGCCCTGCAATCTATCCTGTCTCAGAATAATGGGAAGTATAATATTCTAGGGTTCATTGTTTTGTATTTTCAGTTTTGGTTTTGTTTTTGTGGCTGCAAGGTTGCAGCCCAGAAGATTGATACGAGTGACTGAAAGAGCCACTGTTTGGGTGCGAATACAACAGAAGCAAAAGACAAACCTGTTCAGCTAAGAGCATATACATTGGGCCACCCTGTGGTTTTTCTTGCGTTCTCAAGCTGTAAACTCCAAAGGAATTTCCTGGTTGTTTGTCCACTTCTTGACTTTGATCTTGTTCCAGAACGTGAATTCTGCGTGCAAATCCATTTCACAGATGTTTGTGCAGACAGCTGGTTCCTCGTCTCAATGCGTATTCACTCTGATATTGTAGGAAACACCCTCAGTTAGTCACCTTATATGTTGTACATGCTTGTTAAAAAAGGCAGTGGGCCTGTTCTTCCCCACAAAATGGGGCCCCAGATGCACACAGGGAACTTGCTGCACCAGGTGGGTGGGATCTTCTAAAACTGGGCTTTATAAGTAATTTACTCAGAGGCCACAATTTGGAAAATGGTGATATTCACCGAGTCAGAGAGCCAGAACCTGAGCATATAAAGAGCATTGTTGAATGTTATGAATTAAAAATCGACATTACAGCACTTGAGATACTCCCATAGTTGCTCAGTCCCTATCCTCAGCAGCAAGCGAAGAGTTCCAGTTCTGATGGTACCAGTAACTGTCTGATTGTAAATCCATCTCATCCTTCCCCGGAGTGTTGAGCGTTAGCCAGATCCCCTGGTAACTCCTCGCAGCACCATTCTTCTTAGGCCGTAATGATCTATCTGCGCCTCCGCACTGTTAACTCATTCACGAAGGGCCCTTATAATGTCTAACTTGTCATACATCAGTTCACTGCCAAGTGGGGCAGAGCCAGTCTGTCTATCTGCCTGCTCATTTCCCAACACACCGGCATGACCATTAAAACAGTATAGCAGGCAATGATCCGAGGGCCACTTGCTAGGTTTCTACAGGCTAGATTTGGGTAGCCCAGTTCTAAAATATATCGCATTGAGAGGTCACATCCCCAAGCAGCTCTACCCTCCAACTGGTGTCAGTGTTTGGACTTGTTAACTTTGACCAGTCTCTTGTTATATGTTTCAGAGATGGATGCTCCCACCTCCTCATCAAAAAGCCCCACAGGAAAGCTGTGATGAAGAGCCTAACCTCTCAGAATCGAGAATTTCGGATAGATCCGCAGACACATTTTATTCCTGTAAGTGTTACAGTATGTTCTATTCTAGAGTTGTGAATATTTTGTTGAGATTTAGTATAATAAAACAAATTAAAATCTTTTGATTAGCACTCATAGAAAGAAGTAGATCTAGGAGGACACACTAGATGATATCAGTATTGAAAGCTGTAGTTACATACCAGGACTCAAACCTGTGGCCTCCAAGTGACCACTGTGACCAGTTCGACAGTCCTAAAATGTCATCATTGGGGCCGTGTTTGTGTATACCTGAACCAAAAACTATTCGAATATGGACAGGATATTATCCAAATATTGAAATTGTGCCACAGATTACATAAAATTAATACTAACTCAGAATAGGTCAAATAACAAACACAGCGATAGATTGGGCCATGATGCTGAGTCTAGTATACATTGAATGGTTAGCGTGACGTTAGTCTCCCCATTTACACAGTCACACTCTTACACACTAGCTCACTTCAAATTTCTCAATGAAAACTGACCTACTTTGTTTGGGGGAGACTAATGTCGAACTAAATCATTGAACATTAATTAAAAGATGATTGGTCGTTTTTTTATTGTGTAGTATGTGTATAGATTTAGTGCTCCTCACATCTTCTTATGATTGTCTTCACTGCTTGATGTCATAGGTCGGGGTCATTCAGCTAGGTTTACTTGAGGGCCAAAATGTTGAAAAGTGGGGATTGTCATGGGCCAGAGCCCGCTGCATAGTAATAATACTAGTCCAGTACAGTTGGCAGAGGATCTGGCGTTGGAACGTCCCAAATGTAACAGCTTTGTCTATCGGAAGGAAAGTCTTGGAAGACGATATCAAGCAGATCTATCCATGAAAACAAAACTGAAACCTACCCTATACCATGTACCTTGGGAGCAAGTCAATGGCACAATACAGATAATGACTTCAGCCAATGGTTTCACAGCTGAAAGAACAGAAAGAAGAAGAAGAAAAAGGCCAACATATTTTTAGCCAAAAAATTAAAGTAGGGAAGACAGCTACCATCTTAGTCAACTTGTCCTCACAGATACTTTCCAGAAACTTTTGAAAATTCCCTGTACCCATTTTTATAATAGCTAGAGCCAAACTGATTGGGAAAAAAAATCCTGCCGCTATTGGTAAATTGAACCTGGATGTTATTGTATCATTCGCAGTTTATCAGACAGTCACTCTCTTCCCTTCCCCCCCCAAACTCTCTCTCTATCTCTCTCTCTCTTTATCAGACAGTCTCTCTCTCTCTCTCTCTCCCCCTCTCTCTCCCCTTTTCTCTCTCTCTCCCTCTCTCTCTCTCCTCTTCCCCCCCCCCCCCCTGAAAAGTATGTCATAAGAGTCGACAAATTAGGAGTTAGTCGAGATTATGATATGTTGGGCTGAAAGAAGCCAAGAATCACAGTTTGGCTGTCAACCACCCAAACACCTTTGTGGCAGGCAAGATATGTACAAATATCTGCTCATTGAATTAATTTTTTCAAATTTATTTACTTATTGAGAAAGAGAGAGAAAGAAAGGGAGAGAGAGAGAGAGAGATTACTTACTTAGCTCACGTGTAGTACAAAACCACTTATGATTACCCCCAAAAATGGCTCCCATGATTAACAGTATGACAGAACATAAAAATTATAATTAACATTATATGGAGCTCTCACATCCTTTGACAATCAAACTAGAACGATGACAGAACTGATCACCAGCACACCAGCTGTGCCTTCATGCATGCAGTCATTTTTTATGTGTCCATCTTTTATTAGTCTGTCTCCCAGTGTTAACAGCCAGTTCCCTCCCAGTGTTAACAGCCAGGTCCCAGTTTTATGAATGTTTTATGTTTATGGGGCATCGGGGCATGAAGTTTTACCTGGCATATAAAATTGTCACTGACAATAGAATGAACAGGGCAGATAATTGCCAATAAGCTGACTGCAGCTGGGACTATTGCACGCTTGCTGGTGTTAATGCTGAAGGCCACCGGCTGGCGGGGAGGGTTTTCAGAGCTTTATCTC
Source organism: Candidula unifasciata (assembly GCA_905116865.2). Classification (NCBI taxonomy): domain Eukaryota; kingdom Metazoa; phylum Mollusca; class Gastropoda; order Stylommatophora; family Geomitridae; genus Candidula; species Candidula unifasciata. Next base: position 86,403 of record CAJHNH020002332.1, on the reverse strand, counting down.
TTAAGTGGTATTACTGGAGATAGGGCTGAGTGAAAGCCACCTTTGATTGTTGATGTTAATGGTGTGTTAATAATATCACTGTTTGCGTGGGGGGGGGGGGGGGGGGGGGTAATTGGTGGTTCTTTGTGAGTGAATAATTGAACTTCTGAACAGTTTTCTGTGTCTGGGTAGCGTCACATTTACATGTTGCTGGCTGGGGGGGGGGGGGGGGGTGGGGGAGGTGTATTAGGATCATACTGTTATCATCATCATCATTTTGTTGTGCAGTTTATTTGTCACATAGGGCTCCCAGTTTGTTCATCCATTCTATTCTATCCTGTGCAACCTTTTCATATGGCATACGGCTATCTTTTGTGTATGATTTCTAATGTACTTTGTATGTTGGTTTTCATTTCTCCAAGGCTGTTGTTCATCATGCCATCTCTCTGTCTTGTCCTTAAGCTTTCCCTTATTTGTGGTAGATAATACGAGGAAATTCTTTTCAGGTGGCCATACTGTTAAATGTTCTGATTTAAATAAATTGCATAACTTTGTTAAGTCACAATCCCCTTCTAATTATTTTATTTCACAGCGTAAAATAATGGCGGTATAAGATGTAATAAAAAGGGTATTTACAAATTAATAAGTTTTTCTCAGTCATAAATCTAGACCATGTAAAAACATCTTTGAAATAAAATAATTAGAAGGGGATTGTGACTTAACAAAGTTATGCAATTTATTTAAATCAGAACATTTAACAGTATGGCCACCTGAAAAGAATTTCTGTCAAAACTGATATTAGAACACCTAAGGCACAAGTCTTTCTCAGTCATAAATCTAGACAATGTAAAAACATCTATCAGTTTTGACAGAAATCAGATGACATAAGATTCAAGTCTTTCACTGTCATAAATCTAGACCATGTAAAATCATCTATCAGGTTTGTCATAAAGTAGAACACATAAGATACAAGTCTTTCTCAGACATACATCTAGACCATGTAAAAAAATCTTATCAGTTTTGACAAAAATGAGAACATATACGGCACAAGTCTTTCTCAGTCATAAATCTAGACCATGTAAAAACATCTATCAGTTTTGACAGAAATGAGAACATATACGGCACAAGTCTTTCTCAGTCATAAATCTAGACCATGTAAAAACATCTATCAGTTTTGACAGAAATGAGAACATATACGGCACAAGTCTTTCTCAGTCATAAATCTAGACCATGTAAAAACATCTATCAGTTTTGACAGAAATGAGAACATATACGGCACAAGTCTTTCTCAGTCATAAATCTAGACCATGTAAAAACATCTATCAGTTTTGACAGAAATCAGATGACATAAGATTCAAGTCTCTCTGTCACAAATCTAGACCATATACAATCATTTGTCAGGTTTGTCATAAAGTAGAACACATAAGGTACAAGTCTTTCTCAGTCATACATCTAGACCATGTAAAAAAATCTTATCAGTTTTAACAGAAATCTGACGACATAAGGCACAAATCCCCAGCTAAGTGAAGCGACAACTAGGATTTATGAAAAATACGGGATGCACAGATGCTGTTTTTACTCTCAGCCAACTTACAGAGAAATCAATTGAATTTAATGAAACATTTTGGCCTTCGTTGATCAAGAAAAAGCATTTGACAGAGTAGAAAGGAACTATAGAGAGACTTTAAAAGTTGCTGCATAAATATTATCAGCATATGTAAAAGCATGTATAAAGTAAAAAAGATTCCTGTTCACGCCATAGGCGCATCGGGCATATGGGAAGAGCATCCCATATTTTTACAGACCAATCGGCACTTAGTGGGTAATGTGATCAGCATTACGCCGGCCATATTTACTTTCCAGGACAGCCATCCTGGTACACATTTTAGGCTGGGTCGACCTGCGACGCCCCATAACATGATAAAAATCTATGCAGCCAGCAGTGGGTTTCGATTGCGGTACGTTGGAATTACGAGTCGGAGACTCGCAACGTCTAAGCCGCAGACGCCGCTACAAAAGCATGTATACAACAGTGAATATACTGTTAGAACAAACGGAGGACACTCGGAACAATTTACCATAAAATCTAGAGCGTGTTGAATTAAAAATCGACATCACAGCACTCAGGTCACTCCCATAAGTGCTCAGTCCCCATCTTCAGCAGCAAACGAAGAGTTCCAATTCCGATGGTACGAGTAACTGACTAAGCATGACAGGGCTCTGTCCTGTCTCCATTTCCATTCAAAACTTACACTGATAAAATCTGTAAAGAAACCCCCCAAACAAGGACTATAATATACCAAGGAGATGAAGATCCAAAGTCAAACCGTTTAATCAAAGAACTATTATTTGTGGATGACCAAGCACCAATTGTTACTTTAGAAACGGAACTGCAAGACCATGTAAATTATATAAACAAAATTTGTAAAGAGCATAACATGAAAATTAACCTTCAACAAAACAGAGGTCATGGCCATAGCCAGAGTAGACAAAACAATAAATATCCAGCTTAGAGAACACCCATTGAGGCAAACCAAGAACTTCAAATACTTAGGAAGCTTTATAACATCAGCTGGCAGAACAGAAGATGAGATTGATGACAGATGTAAGAAAGCAAACCAACTCACTGGGCAAATAGCACTAAGAAACAAACTTGTATAAGTAGAAACCAGAAGAGCACTCTTTGACACAGTCTTATTCCCAACCTGTGTTATCAGTGCCAGACATGGACAATGACAGAAAAAGAGAAAAAGAAAATTTACAGCAGAAATGAGATTCCTATGAAGGGCTCTCAATATAACAAGAAAAGATAGATCAGAAACGATGAAATCTGAAGGAAAAGGGGGTAGCGGCAGCTCTGGATGTCATTAGAAGACAACAGGTGAAATGTTTTGGCCATAAAACATGGGGATGTCAGCAGACAGTATACCACAGCAAGCAATGATGTACAGACAGGGTGGAAAGCGAAGAGGCAGCCAGTGCAAGTCGTGGACAAAGTGAATTTACAAAGCGCACAAAAGGGGGCTTTCCCATATATTATACCTGACTTTGACACCGCAAGGTACAGAAGGATCAAGATGAGATGGTGAGATGAAGGCAAATGTCTTTCTTTTAAATCTATACCATAAAGAACATCTCCACCAATTTTGAAAGAAACTAGACCACATCATGCGCATGTCTTTCTCATAAATCTAGACCATGTAAAACATCTCCTGTCACATCTGAACAAAAATAGACCACCTAATGCACACGTTTTTCACATAAATCTAGACCAGGGCTATTTCTCTGGCAGCATGTGGATCAAATCTGGCCCACACAGGCTTGCATGTGGCCCACGGATCATTGCTTATCGCATTAATGATCTTCCTATGCTGGGACTCAGACCTCTGGCCTGTGACAATCCACATTGTCAACATTTTGGCCCCAGAGTAAGCTTAGTTGAATAGCCCTGATCTAGACATAAAAAATCTCCTTTCAATTGTGAAATAAATGAGACCTTGTAATGCACAAGTTTTGCTCATACATCGGGACCATGTAAAACATCTCTATCAGTTTTGAAAGAAAATGGACCACATTAGGCAGAAAACTTTCTCATACGTCTAGACCATATACAGCATCTCATCAGCTGTGAAAGACATTAGACCACATAGAACAATCCTCAGAATATATATATATATATAAAACAGTGTTCAGTTGTTTCTTTGGATGACTATGATCCAAAATTGTGATTTATTCCTTATGACCACAGCGAACAGAGCATGCTCCAGAAGACAGAAAAGTCGCAGAAGTTGATCCTGAAAGGTTTGCTGCTCTGGTAATAGATAAACTCAGCAGATTGTCAGAAGAGGCAGAGAGCATGGCTAGAAATGAAGAAAAACTACGAAGCATCTGCAGCAGCGAGGTAAGTGCAGCGATATGCAGGGCAGGGGAAATAGAGATGAAGAAATCTATTAGTGAGAATTATAGATTCAAGTCTGCCGGGAGGATGTAGCATTGATAAGGATAATTAAATTAGGCTCAATAGAATGGCGTCTGAATGATAGCAGGAATTGAAAGGTAAGCAAGGTAGATAAGGATGTGTAAACTTATTTTCGGAAGCTCAACTTATTGCTCTTGTATCTGTTGAAGTGGCGTACAAACATCGAGAGAGTGCCAGTTGTTGTGCTTCTCTTTTGGAGTTCTGTTTTCCCCTCTTTGATCTGTCAGTTGTTTGTTTTCCTGTCTGTCAATTTTCTCTTGCTCTGCACATCATTACTCAGTGACTCATCTAAACGTCATTTCTTTTAGCAGCCAAGTTTGACATCTGAGTTTAAATATCTGGGAACAAGATTCACAGAAGATGGGAAATAGGATTAAGAAATTAACATCATATGCAATAAAGCAAGTTAACTATCGGGACAGTTAGCCTCCTCCTTACAGCATAAGACAGTCCCGATCAGCACAGTTAAACATCTCATATAAAGTGCATTCTTTCCTACTCTGTGCTGGACAACAAATCAGAAAAGAAAATTAGTAACCATGGAAATGAGATGTCTGAGAAGGTCTGCAGGAGTGGCCGGAAGAGATAAAATCAGCAGTTAACCATTCTGTTTTAGCTCATTGTTTAGTTTACTTTAGCTCATTAGAACAGCATTTTTACCTTGAAGTACTCAAATTTAGGAATAGGAAATGTTGAAGTAACAGAATGGGCTTAAAAAGTAAGGGATGGATTATTAAGTGATGGAGGTGCGGCTGGCCACACAAATAACGATGCTGCTCTCTCATGCCGGAGACCCAGGTTTGATTTCTCAGCAGGATGATGGTTTTTTTCTTTTGGAGGCCTCAAATAAAATCCTAACCCACACAGTCCATGTGGCCATAAATCCTCAGGCTCAGACCTCCTGCACTAACACTTCAGAAATGTTAAATAGAGGACATAGTGGCAGTTTATCTTCTTCTTCTTCTTCTCCTTCTTCTTTTTTGCGTTCGGTTTCGTATGCTCAGATCAGACCATCAGGTAGGTTGATTCTATGAACTCGCATGTCAGTAGCAGGTCCTTCATGGTTCCCCATAGCTTGCTCTGTACACTTTGAGGTCCGGTGTCTTTTCGAAGTTGTAGGTAGAGTGGGAAGGTCTGCAAAATGTGCTAAGGTGTTTGTGGTGGTCCTGTTTGACAGGCACACTGTGGGGACTGTACATAATCTTTATTTTATGCACGTGGTAGTTGAGCCTCCAGTATCCTGTTCGTAGATGGAAAATTTTTGTATGTTGCTTTCTGTTGAGTTTGATGGGAGGGTCTTGTGGATATTTACTGTGGCGTAACTAGGGTTGGCATCAGACTGGTGGTCTCTCCATGTGGGTCCTGGGGCTCCTTATTGTGAAGAGAAACAAGTTGGGGGGGGGGGGGGGGGGGGGGTGGGAGAGAAAGATCTACTTCCCTCTAACAAACGTGTCATAAAAGGCAGCTAATTAAAAGTTTACCAACAGTGAATGTGTTGGGCCGAAATGCAAAAGTTATCGCAGCCTAGCTATAAACCACAACACAGTCACCCTTTTAAGGGTGAACACAACTGGCACTTTTATCACAGAAATTTTGGCCGCAGATCTGACGGTATAAAGAACTTGTCTATAAAGGAGTTGGCAGTGGCCTATACTCTGTACTGACCACATCACTCATTAAGTTCTGTTTGGGGTCATGTTACCTAGCCCCATTTCCTCGGTATGCTACATTGACATTTGGCACTCAATTGGTACAGTTTACAGTCCGTTACAGTAAATAGACAGGCCAGCTGTTTTAGTCGTGGCAAGTATATGGTAAACTGTTGTATTTTCCACCTGTATGTACTGGAAGTATATAGTTCCACCACTCAGTTACTGAGTTGAGTGCGTGGTGTGACACTGATATATGGATTTCGTTTTGAAATTGTGCCAAATGTGTTTGTGTTGCTGTGAACTGCAGATTCAGAAAGGGATGACTGGCCTATCTCTTTGCTGTGTGTGACTGACTGCATGTGCAACTACTGATTTGTTGTAACTACTGCTTCCATAGAGGAGGAACTGCACTTCTAATGTTTCAGTTTTTTTGTCATTAGAGGCAACGATTGGCATTCTGTCTGCTTTTCATTGGCACAGAAACATGCCACTTGTGGGGTGATCTGTTTTCTGTGTAGTGGGCATACTTAATTAGCTGGCACTGAAATTGGTAGTCACCTTTACCATAAATATTCACGAATCTAGTGTTATGATTATCTTCCATTTTTTTTTTCTTCAGGTGATCAAGTCCGAAGGCGTGGAGAAACTCATTACATCTTTCACCAAACCAAATTCTTCTTCATTTATACCTCTACCTTCAGCAACCGAAGAAGAAACTGCAGAAAGCATTCTTGACCAGCACTGTTTGAGAATATGGAAATCTTCCACGCACCATACTCCATCCCACTCACCCCCACATTCTCCTCCGCACAGCAAGTCACCAGATCGGCACAAGGATGCTCGTAGAAAGACCCTGGCTGTTTCTACTTCGTCTGCTGCTTATGGCCCCAGGGGTTACCACAAGAAGCGAGATTTCATTTCCTATGACTTGGATGACAGAAATTTGATAGTGTGCGGGACGGAGACCCACCGTCACATCCACCATCACCACCACCATCACCACTCATCCCGAGACTCTTTTAAGAAGTCGATTGCTGAGATGGAGGCCCAGACATGCGGCATTTCCTCCTGGAGGACAGATCCAGTGCCAAACGTCGCGACGGATTTCTGTAGTGCGGATTATAGCAGAGGCAGGGCTGGCAATCGCAAGATTGATACTGCGATTCGAGAGTGCTCGGAGACAAGTAGCAACATCGACAGCGGAATTAGCATGATGGAGTCGGTCAAGATGCCTCCAAACTGGAACAACCCCACCAATGAGAAGTTAGTAGTTCATTTATATTCTGTCTTTGTGTGTCTAAATTGTCCGTATCATAACTCAAGAGTTAATTATTTGTATATTTTTTGTCTTTGTACATATAAATTTGTTTGTCGTCACTAATGAGTAAATTATTCATATAGTATCTGTCTGTATATACGATGGTACATGGGTTTACAAACTTTATTTATTATGTATGTCTGTTCATGAACCGAAGCAATTTTTTTCCCCATTGCAATTAATGCAACTCCAGTTAATCTATTTGTCCAGCTCAGAAACTCCTTTTTTTAATTTTAATTTTATTTTGCTTAATTTATGTGTTGCAAAAATATTATTATTTATAATATACAATACCAAAAGTTTACTGTTTAGCACTGTATTGCATTTAAACTCTGATTTTCAGAGTGGTTACTAGCCCCACAATAAACGTGTAAGCTTGTCCTTCATAGGTTTGTGGCATGCAGTGATTTTTTTCCTCTTGGGTTATCCTTCTTGACATTTTTTTTCCTTTCATCGCAATTAAAAACTTGATGCAATACATAACCTTGAGAGTTGATAAGTCTGCAAATTCCTCCACATAGGCATCTGCTGTTCCCCCCCCCCCCCCCCCCCCCCCCCCCCCCCCCCCCCCCCCCCCCCCCCCCCCCCCCCACCCCCCCCCACCACCCCCCCACCCCCCCCCCCCCCCCCCCCCCCCCCCCCCCCCCACTCTCTCCATGCCTAACAACACTATGAATTCCAGTTCTTGACAACATTTCTCAAACCAAGCTCTACTTTCTTTAAATTTGTTAACACTAGCATCACTTGTATTCATTATTTTTGCCAGATAATCCAATTTAAAAGTCGAGCCTTCTCGCATATTATATCTTTGCTAACACTACCTCCAGCAAGCTGCTTTTCATTAATCAAAACTGACTGTAAGTTTTCAGCTTCTTCTTACACTTGAGACCTTTATTGTTAAAGTCACTCCTTTGGCACCTAGGCGCCTTTTGCACACCATGTTATGTAAGATAGTACAGATCATACATTTAGCCATGTCGTACTGCTTGGCCAGATGAGAAACTTGAACACCATTCTCATGTTTGTTATTATTTCTTTCTTCGTTTCTACTCAAATATGCTTAGGTTTCTTTACACCGCTGTCACTAACACGTTCCACTTTCATGAGAGCTATAATGTTGATGAGTAAATAGTTGATGCATTTTCTGACTTAGTGTATATAATATGTTATAGAATATTTTGTGTTGATATTAAGTTTTAAAAAAAAAAGTTGACCCATTACAAATGTAAATAATGCTGACACAAGTCAATACATTGCATAATTTATTTCTTGGTGTATTTTGCTGCATCTCGCCAGGTGCATAACTACAAAAATTACATCCACATATAGAAAAGCACAAAAGTGTATCATTTTCACTGAAAGACACAAAGCCCACTGTACATCTCTCTGCTGGGAATTTAAGATTAATCACACCTTTAACCACGCCAGTCTCAAATTTATCTCAGGCTCTTTTTGTTTACACAGTGCGGGCATTTAGAAAGTTTATGACTTCTGCTAGTTTCAATGTCCACTTTGGTAAATAACTCTAAAGGCACAGTACTTACCAACCATATACCCAGAGTCAAACTAACATCTTGTTGAAGAATTAGGTTTTGTCTTTTTGGTTGATCATAACACAGAATTATCTCCATTTAGGGATATGTTTTGCCACTCTTTCGACACTGTCTGTCTATTCAGGCAATGCAAGTCAGCCGGCACTTACATGTAAATTGATAAATGCAATCAGATTTGATGTACAGAGATGCAATAGAACCCTATTGGAAACACTTGGCGTTGAGATTAGATTGGTCTAGTATCTGTACACTGGAACAGTAAAGAATATTTGACCACCAGCTGTTTTTTTCTTTTTTGTTTGATGACTGTTGTATAATGCTGTGAGTAGTTTTCTTATCTGAATTTTCTTTACTCTAGACTTGAAAAATTAAATAAACCCGAGGGGGGGGGGGGGGGGGGGGGTATTTTTTAGGCTATCAGAAAAATACAGAATCAACCAAACCTGGAATCTTTTTGTCTTCGTAAGCCTTATGTGGGGATTCTGACATACCATTGCTGTCCTGTTTTGTGCAGTCACAGTTTAATGAATGTTTGTAAGTAAATGTTTTAGTCACCAGTAAATGTTTTAGTCATCCTGCCTGCTTCTGCTCCATACAGAAATACTGATTTAACATAGTTAAATATTCCAAGTTTGAAACTTTGTTGTATTTCTTTCCACTTAAACGGATGCAAGAAAACCTTTGTGTTCTTATTGATGTTTGAACAACGGATCAACTCATGGCACACAGGTAGTAACCCATAAGTGCTCCATTCTTGAAGAAGAAGTCCGAAGATGCTCAGCACAGCGCACAGGTTCTGTAGCACCGGTGAGGATCCTGAAATACTTTGAGTAGATTTTTAACTCCAAATTTTGCCCGGGCAGTGCCATTAGGCTACTCTTTTTCTGTTTCTAACTGCCAAGGGATTTTTTAACGTGCGCAGCAATACACACAAACGTCCGATCTCACTACCCAGAGACCAGGGAAAATTAATAGCCTTTAGCGAGGATTGAACCCGAAACCTCTAGCACTTGAGGCGGACACCAAGCCTCAAGACTACGCAGCCCTCATTGTGTTATTATTTTAATGTCTCTATCTATCTGTTCTCACATCACTGTCCACATTGCTGCTTACATAATCTAAGATCTGGGAACAGTTTCTTGATTAAAAACCAGTGCCAGGTTGATTTGTTAAGGCTCATCTGAATGTCTTGTTATGCTTTATTTACAGAGTCATGAAGTGGATGCTGGATAGTGAGACAGTACATGATGTTTCTGCTGTAGTGCAGGACACAGACAAGAGCTCTTCATCCCACAAGCGTTCTCACCGACCCAACCAGTCGAGCAGTTCAGTTCAGGGCTCCAAATCCAGGTACTAATGAAAACATTTGACCAACACTCATACATAGAGCTGTTTTGGGAGCAACCCATCTGTAGTGATGGTTTTGGACTCATACATATCCTAAAAAAGAAAGGCAAATAGAGAAAACTCATGATGGCAGTCAAAATCTAACCAAAATGAAGACAAGGCTGTGAGAATTTTGTGGATTACAAATTGATAGTTATTAAAAACTTGATGAGAGTAAAGTTAGGGTTGTCCAGTAGGATCGGGAGTGGCAGGCTGAACATGTAAGAACGCTGAGCTCTCGTTTCGGGGATCATGGTTCAAATCCTCGACAAGGTCGCAAATTTTTTTGTCATGTCAGATTTCAAATCCCCACTTGCACAATCCGTGGTGACAGCGCTTGCCATGTGACCCTGAATCGTTAGACACCCCTTCCTACACCACAAAAATGAGTAATTGGCAGTGCCATATGAAATACTTTTGTTGGGATTTGCCTTCCTACATTCTTCTTTTTCTTCTTAAAGCTCATGCTGTGTGGCATTGGTAGTCATTTCTATCCACAACCTTCTGTCTCATGTTCTTACTTTCAATCAACTCTGAAACAGATGATCTTCCATGCAATGATGTCAAACAGTTTAGCATCTGTTCTCTCTGTCTCCTCTGCCTCTCCTCCCCTCCAACTTTCCTACCATCACAATGTACTTCAGTTTTTTCCTTCTCATCACATGACCAAAGAATGTTGATTGCCTCCTACATTTTAGGCCGTGGCTATTCGGCTAAGTTAACTCAGGGGGCCAATGTTTTGAATATGAGGATTGTCACAGGCCAGAGGGCTCAGCCCAAGCATAGAAAGATCACTAATATAATACACCTAGCAGTGACCCCTGGGCAACTTGTTAAACCTCCACAGGTCAGATGTGGCCGTGGGCTGTCGAAGCCCAGTCCTAGGCCATGACATATTCTTTGCCGCCTTTCCTTCCCACAATTCACAGAATATTCTTGAGTTGATCTAGTACTCTTGTTTTTTTCCCCCCACACATTTATGAATGATTTTAGGAAAGCCATTAGAGGATTTCTTTTTGTGAACGCAAATGCTCAAGATAAGAAGATGAGACCTTCTTTATGCTATCAGTGCCAAAAGTAGTCAGTTTTAGAGACACTTAAATGCAAAAATTACTAAATTCATATTACCATTGCCCTAAATTCAATTACCATTGACCTAAATTCTTATTACCTTTGACCTTAAATTCAATTACCGTTGACCTAAATTCATATTGCAGCTGACATAAATTCATATTACCGTTGACCTAAATACATATTACCGTTGACCCTAAATTCATATTACCTTTAACCCTAAATTCATATTACCGTTGACCCTAAATTATATTACCGCCAACCCTAAATTCATATTACCATTGACCCTAAAATATTTATTCTTTATTACTGTCAACCCTGAAATATCTATTTCTGAATTACTCTGGATGCTAACATATCTATTTCGTTAATTTTGTTATTACTGTTTACACTAAAATGTATATTTTTATATTACTGTTGATATTATTCTGACATTGAAGTTCAATACTCTTTTCATCATGCCGTTTTCCAGCTCCAAATCTAAGACAGCTCCCAGGTCCACCTCTGTGGAGAGGGGCAGTGGTGGTCTGTCTGCATGGAACGGAGCCACAACCATCCTGCCTAGCCAACCTTTTGCCCAGGATCCTTCTATGCCACTCCTGACTCCGCCCAACCCAACCACACAGCTGGAAGAGGCTAAACGGCGCCTGGGGACACAAGCCAGGACAGCTGGGGTATCTGCTACACCTGTCAAATTGAAGTAGGTTGCAGGTTGACATTGTTAATTTTGATATATGAAGTCCTAGATTGAGTTGCAGGTTGACATTGGTAATTTTGATGTATGAAGTCCTAGAATGAGTTGCAGATTAACATTGGTAACTTTGATGTATGAAGTCCTAGATTGAGTTGCAGGTTGACATTGGTTAATTTTGATGTATGAAGTCCTAGATTGAATTGCAGGTTGACATTGGTAATTTTGATGTATGAAGTCCTAGATTGAGTTGCAGGTTGACATTGGTAATTTTGATGTTTGAAGCCCTAGATTAACATAATTTGCAGGTTGACACTGGTAATTTTGATGTTTGAAGCCCTAGATTAACGTAAGTTGCAGGTTGACACTGGTAATTTTGATGTTTGAAGCCCTAGATTGAGTTGCAGGTTGACATTGTTGATTTTGATGTTTGATAAAGGTTTAACTGTAAATTGCTGAATAATAAAATTGCTTTTGTTGTTTCTACAGAGCATTGGCAAGTGTGCCCCAGAAAGACAAAATACGGCTTCCAGCTGGTGGTCCACTACCAGCGACCTCTCACACTCGAACCCTGCCCCATCTCCACACGGTGCCAGCACATATAGAGGCACCTGATGTCAGCTTTGTTTCAGAGTATGTCAAAATTTTAAAATAATTTTGTTTAATGTTTATATTTTTTTATATTAAACCAAAAAAAAAAGTTGTGTTCTATTTTGGGTTGGATTAAAATCTGCCAGACGGAAAGGTGCCAACTTATTAAATATTATGTACATAAAATTATGTTAGTGACAGGTGTTAAGGTAATCCTTTGACTAACTCTGTTGGGTTCAACCTCCATGAGTGGCAGGATTTCCTTGTCTAGCTCTTGGGAACAGTGGTATTCAGATACACTGTCAACAGAGCTATACAGGTCAACCACACAGAAAAGTACTATATATAAAGAGAACAGAAGGGTCCACTCTAGAGATCTCTTCCTGTCCTGACGCTGCGAGGCATTCTAGGAGTAGAGAAAAGAAGAAGAAGTGAGGTAGTGGGAACAGTGCTTTAGTTTTCCTGTTGCTTAATGCTTTTTTCCCCATTACTCGTTACCAAGTTACATAAAGATCCAGTTTTTCAATAAAGGTAAAGATGTATTTTAAATAAGTCATAATAAGGAAACACCTATGCTTATTAAAATAAAATTATTCATTATTTTTAAGGCGGACTGCTTTTGTGTGTCAGAATTCTCTTAGGTCAGTTTTTTAACAGCTACTATTAAAATAATAACCTTTTATTGTATTGTAAAGTTAAGCTACGCTAATATTTTGTGTTTGACATTGTTTATTATAGAAAATATTGTATTGCCATTGTACCTTTGTTGGTTTTATTGTTGTTGTTGTTGTTGTTAATTTAAACTCTACATCAGAAAATAAATGTGATTTATCTTGTCAATCATTTAAACAGTCCACGAGTGAGCCAGCGCACTTCTGCATGCACATCTTCACCGCTTCCGCCTGGTTCAAGTGACACTGTAATCGGGATTTACATGGGCCAGGAACCTATACCCTACAGGCATCAGTTACCTGGAAGGGCCATCACCTTGGCACAGATTAAAAATTTAGTCACCAAACGAGGACCTTACAAGTGAGTACTCTATGTTAATTAACTCTTCCTGGGTGTTTTATTCATGTGTAGATCTGGAATCTAATTTGAAAAAGAGGGAGGGGGGTGCATATACCACAAATCAAGCATGTTGTAGAAGGCAACTAGTAATTAATTTAATGAAACCGGATATGTTGGGACAAAACACACAGCCTAGCTGTAAACCACAGCATAGCATGTCAACCACCCTTTTAAGGGCAAGCAAGGAAGAACAACAAAATAAAAAGAAAGAATGTCCAAAGTCGAGAGGACTGGCCTTGTTTAACCAGGTTTTATCCCCATACGACTCTATCTGCGCAAAATGTCTGGTCACCTCCAAGAGCATAGCACAACGCACCAAACTCTGTAGCTTTTGACTATAAAGCTTAGGGTCTCTGAAACATTTATAGTTGCAAACTGAAGTCCGAAATTAAACGTCAGGACCTGAAGCAGCTGATTTTACCACCTTCTCACAAAGATTTGTGTTCCTAATAGAGTTATTTTGTATAAGAGAATAAAAGCTTGATATTATATAGGAGACTACTTGTCTGATATTGTATAGTGGAATATAAGTCTGGTATTGTATAGAGAAATACGTCTGATATTTTATAGAGAAATACAAGTCTGATATTGTATAGGAGAATACAAATCTCATACTGTATAGTGGAATACAAGTCTGATATTGTATAGGGGAATAAAGTCTGATATTGTATAGTGGAATTCAGATCTGATATTGTATAGGAGAATACAAATCTCATACTGTATAGTGGAATACAAGTCTGATATTGTATAGGGGAATAAAGTCTGATATTGTATAGTGGAATTCAGATCTGATATTGTATAGTGGAATACAGATCTGATATTGTATAGTGGAATACAAGTCTGATATTGTATAGGGGAAATACAGATCTGATATTGTATAGTGGAATACAAGTCTGATATTGTATAGGGGAATACAGATCTGATATTGTATAGTGGAATACAAGTCTGATACTGTTTAGTGGAATAAAGTCTAATATTGTATAGGGACATACAAATCTGATATTGTATAGTGGAACACAAGTCTAATATTGTTTAATAGAATACAGATCTGACATTGTATATGGAAATACAGATCTGGTATTGTATAGGGAAATACAGATCTGATATTGTTTAGGGGAATACAGTTCTGATATTGTATAGGGGAATACAAGTCTAGTATTGTTTAATAGAATACAGATCTGATATTGTATAGGGGAATACAGATTTGATATTATATAGGGGAATACAGATCTGATATTGTATAGGGGAAATACAGATCTGATACTGTAGAGTGAAATACAAGTCTGATATTGTATAGTGGCATACAAGTCTGGTATTGTATATTGGCATACAAGTCTAGAATTGTTTAATAGAATACAGATCTGATATTGTATAGGGAAATACAAGTCTGGTGTTTTAAAGTGGAATACAAGTCTGGTATTGTTTACTAGAATACAAGTCTGGTATTGTTTACTAGAATACAAGTCTGGTATTGTTTACTAGAATACAAGTCTGGTATTGTTTACTAGAATACAAGTCTGGTATTGTTTACTAGAATAAAGTCTGGTATTGTTTACTAGAATACAAGTCTGGTATTGTTTACTAGAATACAAGTCTGGTATTGTATATTAAAATACACGTCTGGTATTGTTTACTAGAATACAAGTCTGGTATTGTTTAGTGGAATACAAGTCTGATATTGTTTACTAGAATACACGTCTGGTATTGTTTACTAGAATACAAGTCTGGTATTGTATTGTGGAATAAAAGTCTGGTATTGTTTACTAGAATACAAGTCTGGTATTGTTGATTAAAATACAAGTCTGGTATTGTTTACTAGAATACACGTCTGGTATTGTTTACTAGAATACAAGTCTGGTATTGTTTACTAGAATAGAGGTGTAGTTTTGTTTACTAGAATGCAAGCTGTATATTGTGTACTGGAATACAAGTTCGGTATTGTAACTAGAATACAAATCTGATATTGTCTAACGGTATACAAGTCTGTTATTGTGCAGTGGAATAAATGTTTGATATTGTTTATGATATATAAGTTTAATGTTGTGTAATGGAATTTGTGTCTGATTTTTTTTCAGTGGTATACAATCTGATGTTTTGAAGTGGAATACTTGTCTGATATTGTTGATTGGAGTACAAGCCTGACACTGCTAAATCAGCTGTTGTGTTATTTCTTGTTTCAGATATTATTTCAAGCGTCACAGCGATGAGTTTGGAGACAGTGCTGGTGCAGTGTTTGAGGACATTGCAGATGACAATGTCATTGTGCCGCTGTGGCAAGGAAAGATTGTTGTTAAAGTGGAGAAACTAGATCTGTAATCTGAACTGCCTCAGTTGTGTGGGGTGCAAGTATGGGATGTGAACTATGAAAGGCAAGAGAGAGAGAGTTGTACGACAGATGATTTAATACAGAACCAAGTATAAGAGTCACCGTGGCGTTGGCGGCTAGATTCCTGCCTGCGGATCACAAGGTCGTGGGTTGGCGTCCTGACAGAGTCTGACTTTTTTTAAAAATGACCTTGACTCTCAGGTCGACCTAGCCCAGAGTGGTTATCAGGTGCAGTCCTGGGAAGTAAAGGCAGCCGACGTGATGCTGACTACATCATCCGCCAAGTTCTGATTGGTCTATAAAAAATATAGGTCTAGCAGGTAGGTAAGCTGTACCCCACCAGGACATCAAATCAAGCGATTAACACCCGGTGACACGGTGCCACCATGCGGATGAGGATCACCCGCCGAGAGGTCCCGGAAAACCCCTTCAGCTGTTAGGCCACATTAATGGCCCGGCTATATTCAGGGTTCCATTTCAAAAGCCAGGGTGGGGTTTAAAAATAAACAAAAATTAATTTGCATCCCACAAGGGACGAATGTAATTCTGTGTGAACAGGATGATAGCAAGGTGTAACAGTAGAAATAGACTGCTTAAAATAGGGAATCTTAAAGATGTCATGGGCTGACCAGTAATGTATCTTTACTGGGCTTGTACCAGAAGATAGATAGCATCTTTTTGTACTGGAGTAAGAAGATAGATATCATCTTTGTTTTTTACCTGAGCAGGAAAGTTAACATCTTTACTGTTTTGTGTGCATGTACACAAATAACACCTTTACTTGCACAAGCAGATAGATCACAAGCAGATAGATAACATCTCTTACTATGATGTGACAAGTAGATAGGTAATGTTTTGTACAAGCACAAGCAGATAGATAACATCTTTACTTGCACAAGCAGATAGATAACATCCTTACTATGATGTGACAAGTAGATAGTAATGTTTTGTACAAGCACAAGCAAATAGAAAACATCTTTACTCTGATTTGACAAGTAGATAGGTAATATCTTCTGCAAGCACATAGACATCTTTATGTGTACACGAATATAGATGACATTTTTATTGTGACCTATTTGAAATCGTGTTGTAGTTGTGTGACCAGGTGAAAGTTTTAAATATGTCTACTTACCAGGTCAGTCCCCCCTCAATTTAGAAAATGGAGCTAGGAGGAGAATTGTGTAGGTAGCGTATGTCAAATGCTGCACACATTTCTGCATTCATAGCATCTGATTTTAAAAAAGTAAGCTCTTTAATATGCTTCAAAGCTGTCTTGACAGTTTTATCTGTGTCTTGTCCACGTTCTCATTGAAGCCCTAGAGTGGTCATACCTTAATAGGTTGTCCAAATAAGAGGGTAATGGGTGGAAGACCACTGGCTGTAAGTAGATTTCCCTAGGGTTCTAACTTCAAACCCAGGTTTGCCAGATGCTCCGTTTTTTTCTGGATTTTGGTTCCGCCCAGATTTTGTTCTTATTGAGTAAGTTCGGTATGTTGATTATGCATATTTTACAGCCTGTTTAGTAGTGGAAAATATCGTTATAAACAGGCACCAAGTTGTCACTCTTGTTTTCTTGTTTTACCAAATCTGGTAACCCTAGACTTGCCAGTATGCAAATAAGCGGTTCTTAGGTAGGTTATCTCACACTTCTGGTGTCTGCTGTGCTGCAAACGGCGGTAACTAGCTCCCATTTGGTATTTGGAGAACGGTTATCTTAATTCCTTTTATTTGGGTTTGGGCGTTGTCTTGCCAATAAGAGATTTATGTGTTTTTCTGTGTGCTGCTTTTTGTGTTGTGTTTTGAGTCTAAGATTAGACACCCAGATTGCTAGCTGATCAGCTTCTTTGTTACACGATGTCATAGATTTAAAAATAATATCCACCCCTCAGTTGATTTGCTTCTCGGATTGCTTGGATGTAATCAAATAAAATAAAAAAGTTAAGGACCCCTTTTCACTCCTTCAGGTGTATTGAGTATATAGACCTATATTTTATAGACCAAACGGTACTTGGTGGGTGATGTGGTCAGTATTATGTTGATCACCTTTACCTCCCAGGACTGTACCTGGTACCCACTCAAGGCTGGGTCGACCTGGGAACCAAGAGTCATTGTTTGAAAAAAGTCCGGCATCTGTCAGGAACCGAGCCCATGACCTTCCGATCGGCAGTCGAGGTCTAGTCGCCAGACCATGGCAGCCCCCGCTTGGATGTAATAGTTGCTTTTATTTTTTTCTTTATAGACATTTTTCATGTATATCTCTTTATCCTGCTCCCAGTTCTTCATTCTTCACATTATCTTTAAAGGATAATGACTGATTCAGCTCAGTAGGGGAACTGCTACTTTGTGCCATATACTGAGAAGTGACTTAACAGAACACAGAAGGCAGCGTCAGTTAACTACCAGTTACTCAACAATACAGATCACCAACACGACCATACTATTTTCACCTAAAACATGTAGACATATTTAAATTGAAAAAAATCCTTTCCATTGGCGTAACTTCCAAAATGACAATTCTGTTGTTTACCTGCCAGTTACTTGCCTCAGAACATGTACATATATTGCAGTGCCTACAGTTGTAATGTCGGCCTCTGTGGTTTAGCCATTATGCACCCGCTTTGTAATGCTGGGTTGCTGGGTTCGATCCCAGCTGCAGGCCTTGCGCTGGTTTCGACAGTGGTATCGAGAAGGTGACTGTCCAGAAAGGCGTAAATTTGCCTAGAAAAACCACAACAGCCAAAAAATGCTGGGGTTGGTTCTGCAATGTCCTGTCAAGGATAAGCAAATGTACTTTAACTGTTAGAGTCAGAAAAACATTTGGTGACATAAACCAGCAGCTGCAGAAGATTGTTTTTTCCTTAAATAATAATCTTCATTACCTGCATGTGAGCAGTCACCTTAAACAGCAACAGTTCTCTTAGACAGTTAAACATCTTTACTGGACTTGTGCAGTTCATTTAAAGTTTACCTTAGCTGCTAGTAAGCAATAAACCTGGCAAATCAGCTTGTGAAAACTAACAGCTCTCTTCACCTGGCAGTTTATTTAAAGTTTTCGTTAGCTGCTAGTGAGCAATAAACCTGGCAAATCAGCTTGTGAAAACTAACAGCATTCTTCAACTGGCAGTTTATTTGAAGTTTTCATTAGCTGCTAGTGAGCAATAAACCTAGCAAATCAGCTTGTGAAAACTAACAGCTCTCTTCAACTGGCAGTTTATTTGAAGTTTTTATTAGCTGCTAGTGAGCAATAAACCTGGCAAATCAGCTTGTGAAAACTAACAGCTCTCTTCACCTGGCAGTTTATTTAATTTCATAAGGGAAGGGTTGGTTGCTGCATTGAAGGATTGAGCATGGATAGGAATGCCTAGTGGGCATTGAGGTTTTCTGTTGTAACAACATAGAACAATAAGGTGTTTTCTCTGTACATCTAGTGACTGAAGGCTAAAATGTGGCTGACAAGACACAGATGAAACTGCTGTCTTGTCTGAAAACGGTTTCTAACTGTGATATTCATCGATTCAGAAATATTTCTATTTTCTTTATGTTTGATCTTCATGTCTTTGCCCTGATACTTGTGATGTTGCTAGATTATATTTTAGTTGAGTGTTCTTTGTTTCTGTGATTCATGTATATGGGTGGATGAGAAGTTCAATCCCAGAAAGTTTCTCAGGAAATCCCCAGATGTGGGAATCCACAGAGATGGATATGGATGCTTTACTTTCCAATCAGCATTGAAAATGGCTATTGGAGTAGGCAGATTTCTTCAGTACAGTTATGGTCTGATCAAATCTAGTAAGTTGGAGAACACTATTTGAGGGATGAGATTAATCAATTAGAAGTAATCATACATCATGTGTTGCTCTGAAATAAAGGAGTTATGGAACTGTGAACTTTTTTTCTGTCTGAGGTAGTGCTTTCATATTTTTCGCTTACACCAGTCAGCATGTTGAGAATGCTGTTTACATTTTGTGTTTTAACTCT
Source organism: Candidula unifasciata (assembly GCA_905116865.2). Lineage (NCBI taxonomy): Eukaryota > Metazoa > Mollusca > Gastropoda > Stylommatophora > Geomitridae > Candidula > Candidula unifasciata. Next base: position 66,808 of record CAJHNH020002332.1, on the reverse strand, counting down.
TTCAGTATAAGAAGACAATTAAATTAGTTATAAATCAATGCATGATGCATTTCTTGGTACCTAGCGAGGTAATCAGGGACTGTGACAGTGTGTTTCCTGCAAGAGTTGTGTATTTGGCCCCTATGGGTGTAGTATAAGTTTGGTTTTGTCATTATTTCCTCCCTCGGCCATCAGCTGTGACCTTCTGGGACTCAAAGAGTTAATATATATGTGTTTCTTCAGCTGAGGATGGTTCATTTTGACTTTTCTGATATCAGCTGCAGTAGGGTAACTATGCTTGATTTAATTTTGTGTTTTCAACAATATGTAGATGCTGGAGGAGGTGCATGTTTAGACTGCTTGCCTGCCAGGGTTTGAATCGTCACGGGAGTGGATTTGTTGTTGTTAATTGACGCCGCCTAAAAATGGTAACAAGGAATGACCTAGGAAGTAATGTTGACCACACTGAATGCTGATTCCTCTAAACTGTTGATTCCCAAACTGTAAGCCGTGGAGCCGTGAGCTCTTCACAGGGGCGCCGCGAAATATTAAAAGAGACACAAGTTTTTTTTTTTTTTTAAAATCTTTTACATACGAATAGCCACACTTTTACTTAGGTTAGGGCGCCGTGGAAAAATTTTCATTGAAAAAAAAAAAAAAAAGCGTGCGGCTAAGAAAAGTGTGGGAAACACTGCTCTAAACAATATATGGTCTTTACAAGGTGTTTGTAAAGTCTCCATACACACTGTGTGCAGGACAAATCTGAAAAAAAAAATTTAAAATTATATGGTGTCATCAAAAAACTGTGCTTAGAAAGTCATTAAATTAGTTAGTAATTGCTGTGGTCCAATATTATTTTGGGGGAAGCTCTAGAAAGTACCAGTGAAATATTCATTATAACCGGCGTTGTAAATGTTCACCAGGGACTTCAAGACATGACTGTACACATCTCTTTATTTTGCCAAAATATCTTATGTAAAGTGCATGTTTTTAATTGCTTGAGCGGTAATTCAAATTGCTTCTTTCAGGTCTTCAGTTGTGTGTACATTTTTTGTGTGAACATTTCCTTTCAGAAAACCCCATAGAAAATAATCTAATAGAGTTAAATCTGGAAAATGAGCTGGCTAAGTAAATCCCCGTGATATTATGTGATTTGCTTTTTTTTTCCAGTGATAAAAACCATTCTGTTTGAGTGCAAAGAATTGTATCACCCATCATTTTAAATAGCCCTGTATTATTGGCGCTAGGCAAAAGTCACTGATGAGCTAATCTTTATGTCTAGAAAATCTCATTTGAACATTGAGAATTGTGTAGTTGCATGCACACATTTCAGCTTGAACTGTTTCAAGTAGAAATTCATATGTGTGCCTTTGGCATATTGTGAAGTGACAAATAAAAGCCCTGAAAATCCACTTAAGTGAAAAACTGCCAAAGTTGCACTCATTGACTTAAGTGTAGTGACAAACATCTGCTGTGCAAAAAGAGGTTGTGATAAAATAGCAGTGTATTTTATGTACAGTTTTATGGCATTCTATATTGTTTATCTTTGGCTTTGTGCCATTTCGTTTTTTTTTTTTTTAATTAGTAACTTTATATGATTTGTGTATTGTTGATTTTTCAGTTGTGCGAAGCAGTTTGAACTGTGTTGACATTTAACTTAACTGACATTACAACTAACTTTACGGACAGCACTTTTGTAGTCATCATTATAAAAGAAAAGCGCTCGGTGTATGTTGGTATGTGTGTAGCCCTTAAAAGTTTATGGTTGTCAAATAGGCTGTGAGTCTCCAGTTCATATTGGGTGATTATACGAAAAAGATTATGTTCACATTTGTCTGTTGAAGGTTTCTCTCTCAAGTTGTTCGTGTACTGTCACTGTGAGTGGCTTGAAAAGGACTAATTTGTCTTCTTAGTGTTGGGAGATATGTTGACAATGTGAAGCACTGTTGAGATTTCTTGACCCAGAAACAGTGTCTGAGACAGAATAGAATGCGTTGTTCAGATGTATTGACACAATGAAATACAGTTTTGAGATATATTGACACAATGAAATACAGTGTTAAGATATATTGACCCAAAGAAATACAGAGTTAAGATATATTGACCCAAAGAAATACAGAGTTAAGATATATTGACCCAAAGAAATACAGTGTTAAGATATATTGACCCAAAGAAATACAGAGTTAAGAAATATTGACCCAAAGAAATACAGTTTTGAGATATATTGACACAATGAAATACAGATGTTAAGATATATTGACCCAAAGAAATACAGAGTTAAGATATATTGACCCAAAGAAATACAGAGTTAAGATATATTGACCCAAAGAAATACAGTTTTAAGATATATTGACACAATGAAATACAGTGTTGAGACATACTGACCCCAAAAGAAATACAGCGTTGAGATATATTGACACAATGAAATACAATGTTGAGAGATATCGAAACAAAGAAATACAGCGTTGAGATATATTGACAAAATGAAATACAATGTTGGGAGATATCGAGACAAAGAAATACAGCGTTAAGATATATTGACACAATGAAATACAATGTTGAGATATATCGAAACGAAGAAATACAGAGTTTAGATATATTGACACAATGAAATACACTGTTGAGAGATATCGAGACAAAGCAATGCAGCGTTGAGATATATTGAGACAAAGAAATGCAGCGTTGAGATATATCGAGACAAAGAAATACAGCGTTGAGATATATCGAGACAAAGAAATACAGCGTTGAGATATATCGAGACAAAGAAATGCAGCGTTAAGAGAAATATGGAGACAGAGAAATGCAGCATTGAGATATATTGAGGCAAAAACTTGAAAGGAGATCAGAGCACTAATGGTCATGTCCGATGGAGATGATCTTTAAATGAACAATGAGGCAAATCAGTTAAGTGTTGATAGTGTGCATCTTTTTTGCTATTGTTAAAAGAGATTCGCAGCTGTAACTTTGTTGCAGTGAGTGGATGAATTTCACCGGTTGTAGTCTGATGTATTTACAGTATACCTCGGAACTTGAGAAAATGTTTGGGTTTTCATTTGGAATTAAGGTCCATGTTTTACAGGCATTGTGGCAGGTGAAAAAACTGTTCAGATCTGTGTGTAGTCTGTGAGTAACTGGTGTATTTGTCCGGTTAAAATTGCTTTGGGAGTTACCAGTTAATGACCCAACTATTATTTGCTCTTAAGTAGATGTCACTGTGATCATCATCATCATGTGTTAACCTTATACATCACAATTCTCTCAGTCTGTTCCTCTATTCACTTGTATTCTGTGTTGTACTTTCAAATATCGTAAATGAAATGCAGTCCAGAACTCCTGGCCTCTCTCACCCACATTCATATTAGGATTTCTCTTGGATGTTAACATTTCCTCCGTTCAGTTGTTTCCTATTTCAGAGGCTGCTTGGTGATTCTCTGCTCGTTTTTTGTCAAGATGTGCCCTGTATAGCACTGTCTTCTTTATTTTATAACTGTTGATACCAGAGGTTGATCATACATAGTAAGTAAAGTACTCTCTGTATGCCATTGGCACATCGGGCATTTGATCCAGGACAGATACATTCTTGTGATAAACTTGACTGTTTTTAGGAGTTCCATACAACTTTACGTGCAGTGTTGACAGATTTGGCCAGTATTCCCTTCTTAATGGGCTGTACAAGGGAATTCTTGCAGGACCTGTTCTGTAGTCTGCACACACAGCCTACAACGGCACAGTGGTGAACTACATAGATGAAGCCCGTTCATATGCTTAAGTTTATTATGTCCTGTCCTGAGGCCTAGAATAATTACCTGCCCATGCTAGTCAAGTAAGTGGTAGTCATCTCTGGCCAGATTCTGTTCACTTTTGATAGACTATACGGTTGTTTTCTTCTCATAGTATGTTACTGCATTCGCTTCCTTTTCGCATTCTGCCCCTTAGCAAGTTTATCTGCGGTTTAGTTTCCTGGTATACCATAGTGGAAGGGCAGGCACGTTGCCAAGTTCAGATCTCAGGTGAGGGAATTTACCACTCTTGAGGGCTTGGAGCACCGATAGTGTATCTGTCAAGATGACTTTTTATAGACTAATAGGAACTTGATGTGTTATGTTGTCAACATCATGCCGGCTGCACTTATTTTTCAGGAATCTACTTGGTACCCGTTTTAGGCTGGGTTGTCCACACATTTCTCTTATTTCTGCACCTTTGGGAAGAAGGGGGGGGGGGGGGGGGTGATTTGTTTTCACACACATTGGAATAGGAAGTAATTAAATAATTACAGGCCGTTATTGCATCAGTGCGAGTATCCCATGTGGGAGAAATTCTACTAGCCAGGTTGTCAGCATATCTGAGTTATACTTAGCTGCCTACAACTTCATGATCTGCTTCCACTGTTTTGTGTAAACACACTGAGAGTGCATTCTTAAATTGGGGCACTTATGGGTGTGCCTTACATGCAGTGAAGGTGGTCTTGAACCGTGACGATTGATACACTCGTGGTTTGATTGTGACAAGTTGTATTTGTTGTGTTGTCTACTTGAGACAAGTTGTATTTGTGTTGTATCTTCTCTGTGTCTCAGCCTCTGTGGCTTAGGTGTTGCGAACGAGCTTCATAATGTCACGGTTTGGGGTTTGATCCCAGCTGTGGGTCTTGCACCTTGCATTGGTTTCGACAGTGGTATCGAGAAACCGACCGTCCAGAAAATAATGGCCAACTACTGGGCGTAAATTTGCCTAGAAAAACCACAACAGCCAAAAAATGCTGGGGTTGGTTCTGCGATGTCCTGTAAAGGGTACACAACTAACTTTAACTTCTCTGTATACGAGACATTCTCTAAGGACAGACTGTTTAGCACGTTCTTCCATGTCTTTGCTCATGCAGCTTTTCAGTTACAGATTGTGTGTATTTCCTTTTTCTCATTTGTCTGTCGCCTGGACTTACACATGTTTTTCCCTACCAGCAATGTAATTGGCATTTTTTGTTTGTTTAGCTAAAGTGTGTCCATCAATGTAATTGGAATTTTGTTATTTTTAGCTAAAGTATGTCCATCAATGTAATTGGAATTTTAGCTAAAATGTGTACAGCCATGTAATTGGTATTCTTTTAGCTAAAGTGTGTCCAGCAATGCAATTAGTATTCTTTAGCTAAAGTGTGTCCAGCAATGTAATTGGTATTCTTTTAGGTAAAGTGTGTTCACAAATTCCTAACATGCATAATTTGTGGCAGCTGGAAGTCCCATATCCTCAGACCCCCCCCCCCCCCCCCCCCTCCCCACCCCCCCCCTCCCCGCCCTTCATCACCCTGAAAGTGACATACAGCAGTTTTAAAAGACTGTTTTTTTTTTTTTAAATAATACAATCCGCCCCACTTTGGGATGCAATTTTTCGTTATTTTAAGGCCCTACCTTGACTGTTGTTGGGGGCTCTAATATGTCCTACGGGTTGAGGGGGTTTCTGGCAATTGTGCCTGTGTAATCCTCATCAGAATGTTGGCTCTCTGTGTCACCGGATGCTGGGAGCTCGTTGTATGGTCCTGGTTGGGTTGAGCAACACACACACACACACACACGTTTTTTTGTCAGATATTTGATTGTTTCAAGTGACAGAGGCTCAGTTGTGTGTATGTGTGTGTGTGTGTGTGAGAGAGAGAGAGAGAGAGAGAGAGAGAGAGAGAGTTGAATAAAAACCTGGCAAACACAATGTTCTACACATTATTGTTCATGCATATTCCTTGTATATGGAATGTTTTACAAATAACTGTTGTTCCTTGACAATCACATGTGTTTTATCTGTGTATAAACTATATAGCAATGACAGAGAACATATCCTACAATCACCATTGTTTTCCTCACACAAGTGGAATGGTTTGATCACATGTGTCTGTTAGAATTACTAAATTTTTTAATTTTGTATGATATATAAAAGGATGTTTATAACTAATATTTATAAGGCAGTGAATGTTTTTTGACTAAATCTTTACACATTTATTGTGAAAGTGATTTTAAACTCTATGGGGTTATAAATATTTATAGCTTTAATCTTTATGGTCATGTTGTCTGTGTGATTAATGTGTATGGAGTCAATATTATATGTGACTTCAGTTAGTAAGTTCGCCATTGCTCATCAAGCTTTTCAGTTGTTAAGTGCTGAGATCCGCTCCTGAGTAAATATCCCTTTATATAGCGGCTGATTACTCCATTTTACTGTTCTTCTTTGGATTCCGGTGTAGTGCTCTAATCTGACCTCATTCCTTTGGGGGGTGGGGGGCCAAAAAGCAGTCTAATCAGTTGCAGATTTGCAGTCATCTTGTTGTAAAATGGAACCTCTATTTCTTGAACTGCTTCTACTTATTTTAACTCTTATTTCTACTTCTATTTGAACTTCTGCTTCTTTGAACGTTACGTCTACCTGTTGAACTTCTACTTCTGCTTCTTTGAACATTACTTCTACCTGTTGAACTTCTACTTCTGCTCTTTAAACGTTACTTTTACCTGTTGAACTTCTATTTATGCTTCTTTGAACTTTACTTCTACCTGTTGAACTTCTACTTCTTTTAACTTTACTTCTTCCACCTTTTGAACTTCTACTTCTTTGAACTTTACCTACCTGTTGAACTTCTACTTCTTTGTATGGGTTTCTGTAGTGATGATACCTGTAGAACTTAATTCTCTTTATGATGCCACTTCATCCTGAATTTCCTCCTAAAGAATTCTCCATTGTGATGTCATTTCATAAAAATTCTGCATTCTGTTGTCACTTCCTTCTGTACGGTTCTCCATTATGATGTAAATCTTTGTGCAAAGAGACAACCAGCCATATTGGAATAAAACCCTGTGCACTGAAGTCAATGCTCTTGACTTTACACCAGTTTATTCCTCACTTGATTGTTGTCTCTTGTTGATTTTTCACTATCAATTGAGAACTGTATTGCTGTGGTTAGTTTATTGATCACACTTTCATCAGTTGTCCATGACTAAGTAGTTTTTGATGTCATTCACTGTGAGAGGGTGTATTAGCTGGTTTATTTATCTCTGGCTTGTCTTTTCTTGTCCTTCCAATGTTTGATATTTCACTGTCACAGTAATAATTTCTTTGTGATGTGAAGTGAGCACATGCATTTGTGGCTATTGATTGTTCACATAAATAGAAACATTTGCAGTCTCTAATGTAAAGTGTTTTGGGTTAAATGTTCGCACCCAGCTTCTTTTCTTAAGCAGGAATATTTTTTAGTGGCAAAAATAGGTTCTTTCAGGCACTGTTTTCCTTCACTGAGAATATCTTCAGTAGCAAGAGTTAGTTCTTACAAGAAATCTTTTCCTTGAGTGAGAATCTTTCTCTAGGATATCAGAAATATGTTCTTACATGTAAAGTACTTTATAGTGAAAGAATAGCAGATTCCAAAACTGGCAACACAGTACACTCGATGTTCACAGGGAAATAGAATAGTTGTTGAGTGGAATCACAGTATACAGTGCATATTGTGTTTTGTGTTGTGTACATGGGTGGTTTGAGAAGAAGATTGCCAATATGAATAAATAAAATGTTAAAGCTTTATTTGTGTCTACTGTTGTTATGTATGCATGAGAAGATGGGAAAGATATAGTGCAGAAAGAGTTACATTAACCTGGTCTCAGGTCATCATCAGATGCTGTGCAGACTGGCGTGGGCGATAATGCCTCTCCACAATCTGCGATCCGTGACGGCGTGTATCAGTTCGTGTGTTGACACCCCTTTGTGCCATAACAAAAGGCTGTCAAGAGTCTTCTCATGCAATCTTTCTCTATCTCTCTTTCCACAGATCTTTCCAGTGGTCACAATGTTTTCCAGTTTCTCTTTTCTCACAGCATGACCCAAAAAAATCTCCTGTTCACATGTAGTGAGGCCTCCTCCCACATCTGGAAGTGCAGGTTTGAATTCTTGTGAATTCCATCATGAAGATCACGAATCAACAGTCACGATAATTACCAGAACTATGAATGTCTATAAAATACCACAATGAAATCGTCATAATTTTCAAATGTGTCTCACGGAAGATGGGTCCATGTTAACAGTTACAATTATAGGTTATACTTTATGCCACCATCTGGTCCTGGCAGATGTTGGCAACCCCTCACATAAAAGACTTCTTGGTTGAAGATTTTTTTTTTTTTTTTTTTTTTTTTTTTTTTTAAACGTATCCAGAAACCATGAGTTGTAAACCCTTTGGCTCGGTACTATGGATATCGCAACCCTTCGGCCTTGATTCCATTATAGGTACCGTTAATCTGGGAGAAAATGTGGCTTTTCTGCCTACCCCCGGGAGTGAACCCGGACCACAAGGAGTTCGTCACCCGGCTGCCGCGAAAGTCAGGTTTAACCAACTTCGCTAGAGAGCCGGGCCTTGGTTGAAGATACAAGCTAATGGGGAACATCACAGAACAATAGACATTTGTCATTTCATGGAGTCACTGACATTGGTGCTTGGACAGGGATGAATTGTTCGCTGAGGATCCCTCACCCTTTAAGCTGCATGTGGGTTACACTTGTCAGTGTTAGGATACTGATCGTTGACTTGGCCACCAGATATAACATTCCATGCTCATAGACATTCCTTGGTGAATTGGTGATTCAAACGGAGGTAAGCAGATAGAAAAGGCAGCAAGCTGTCTGCTCAGTTTGGAAGCTCAGTCAAGAATCAGCCCCAATCTAAACGTCTCTCCAGCTAGAGGCGTGAGAGGATTCATCCGCGTCCAAAGTGGTAGGCCAATAGAATTTGGTTTCACTATAAGCAAATCTCCCACCTATTTTGCTGAATTTAAATATGTCTCATACCCAAGAAAACTAAGATAAAAGTGAGAACTTAACTCGACATCTTGACATAAGTACAACAGAATTATTTTTTACCTATGGAGGAAAGTCCAAGATTTAAAAATGACTCATTAACATACGTTAAAAGCGTATCCTTTACAGTTTGTTAGTTTTTTTCGTCAGTCAGCTAGGTAGTTAGTTAAGTCAGTTAATTAGGTAGGTAATTAGTCACTTCGATATTTAGTTAGTCACTTAAGTATTTCATTAGTTAGTTAGGTAGTTAGTCAGTCAGTCAGTTAGTTAGTTCATCAGTTAGTTAGTTCATCAGTTAGTTAGGTAGGTAATTAGTCATTTAGATATTTAGTTAGTCGCTTGAGTATTTCGTTAGTTAGTCAGTCAATCAGTTAGTTGTCAGTTAGTGAGTTAGGTAGTTAGTTTGTCAGGTAGTTAGTTAGTTAGTTATTTATTTACTTTGCTATCTAGGTCGTTAGTCTGTCAGTCAGTCAGTTGTTAATTAGTCAGCTAGTTATTTAGTTAGTCAGTCAGGTAGTCAGTTAGTTTGTTAGTTCGTCAGTGAGACAGACAGTTAGGTAGGTAATTAGTCAGTTAGATATTAAGTTAGTCGCTTAGGTATTTAGTTAGTTAATCAGCTAGTTAGTCAATCAGTTAGTTGTCAGTTAGATAGTTAGTTTGTCAGGTAGTTAGTCAGTAATTTATTTACTTTGCTATCTAGGTCGTTAGTCTGTCAGTCAGTCAGTTGTTAATTAGTCAGCTAGTTATTCAGTTAATCAGTTAGGTAGTCAGTTAGTTTGTTAGTTCGTCAGTGAGTCAGACAGTTAGTTAGTTAATTAGGTAGGTAATTAGTCAGTTAGATATTAAGTTAGTCACTTAGGTATTTAGTTAGTTAATCAGCTAGTTAGGTAGTTAGTTAGTCAGTTAGCTAGTCAGTCAGTTAGTTAGTCAGTCAGTTAAAGAGTTAGTCGATGTTCCAACATCGCTGCAGACGGATCGACTCATAAATGCTCCGCTCCGGTTGCAGAGGAAATTGTACAAAATGTCCTTCACAGTCCCAGTAAAAACTTGTCAGTCCTTGCAAAATCTTAAAACTTGCACAAGTAAAGTAAAAATACATAAGGCGGCTGTCAGATGTTGAGTTGTCTTGATTCAAGAACTGATATCACTGCACTCGGGGCATTCCATCAAGCACTCTATCCCCATCTCCAGCAGCCAGCGCAGAGCTCTAATGCCAATGGTGCCAGTTAAGGTTCGTTGCGTATTCTTTATAGGCTGTTGCAGAACCAACCCCAACAGCCCCTGGCTGTTGTGTGGTTTTTCTAGGCATATTTACGTTTAGTAGTTTGCCATTGCTTCTGGACAGTCGGCTTTATTGATACCACTGTCGAAACTAGCGCAAGTCGCATGGCCCGCAGCTTGGATCGAACGAGGCATCCCGGCATTACCAAGCGTTTGCATCGACTTAGCCACAGAGCCGACAATGGTGCCAGTAGCAGTTTGATTATGTATCCCTCTTGTTTTTCCTATGAGCTTCGAGTATCGGCCAGATACCCTCATCACTCCTGGCTGCATCACTGTCACCAGACTAGGAGGATTAATCTGCTGTACCGAATTGCACACGCGCTTCCATAAGGTCTTACCATGGCCAAACTTTAGTATAACTGTCGATGGCTACGGTCTTACCATGCATCAATATTCCACCAAGTTGTGCACAGGCAGCCTGTCTGTAGCCGGTTAATTTCCCAACACACCGGCATAGCCCGAATAAATGATCCTGACAACGTTCTTCACCCGTGAAGTCTGAAGCGAAGATTGCTACACTGAGTGAAGCGTGCTTGTCTTCGCCTTCCTCGTGATGCTTTCTGAATTTGTTACAATCAGAGTGTGTGTGTGTGTGTGTGTGTGTGTGTGTGTGCCTGCCTGTGTGTGTGTGTGTGTATGTCGTGTCGTGTACTCTAGCCAGCGGAAAGCTGCAGTAACCACCTCCACCTCCATTCTGAACATGAACGTTGTGGCATCATATGCTAAGCTCTCCTGCACCAATCGTCGACCACTAGCTTTTGCTAAGAACACGTAAGCACTTTTTTTGGATCTTGACACTGAACGATCTGCATAAATAATCACATTATCCTTAATTAACTGCTGACTTTCCACCTCTATGGCACCTGCTTGTCATTCCCTGCACTCCTGGCTCAACGTTGTTATGACGGTACACAAGTTTGACTGTTCCTCTGGCACTCTGCCCCACTCATCTCCTCGTCTAGTGTCCTAATGTTTTCCAGGATGCAAACCAATATCTAAGCCTTCCATGACTTCCCTCTTATTAGCCGCAGATCCTTAACAGCTGCTGTTAGATGTGCCAAGACTAACCACCCACACCAGTGTTGTAGCTCACCGTGTTGACGCAAACAGTATCGTGAAAGCCAACACTGCACCCAGAACAAAACTCGCCACACCTCTAAGGTTTGAGGTAATATTATGACGAATAAATGCGACCTCAGAAATGTGGTTCTACAGAAGAACTCTTACAATTCCATTGAACAGCCAAAATGGATCATTCTAGATGTTTTGAATGTGGCGAAGACGCGAATACAGCTTATCAAAATTATAAAAAAGAGTCAGCCATAATTTCTGGTCACATTACGAGAAAAAGAAAAACTAGACCACCTAGTAGGAGCTGAAAAGATGAATAAAAAGACAGAAAGACGAAGATAACGAAAGAAACTTTGATACGCTTTTTAACTAGGTGGTCAGCACACGAATTGATTCGTGCTATAGAGACCGCAGGGTATTCATGATCGTCAAAGCTAGTTTGCAAGATCCTTGATGTTGATGGTGAGGTTCCTCGTGGGTTACAGGACCCAGTTTGGGGGGAAAAGGTGGTTGGGGGATAGACCCACTGCTTCCAGCAAGCTTGTATAAATAAAAACGTGATTAAATCAGAGGTTGTTGAAATCGGATGTTTTGAGCCGAAAGGTACATATATCGCAGCTAAACTGTCAGTCACAACACAGAGTACAAACCAACCCTTTTAAAGACGATCGCAGAAAAAGAATAGGCTATCCTCCGAATAACGGCCACATATTATGGTGGCCAAAAACAGGGCCTCAGTCACATGTAAATTGCAGACTTCCGGTGACTTAAATTGCGAACTTCCGGCGACTACGGCCACCGCTGAGAGTATCTCCAACGCCGCAGAGCAGGGCTAAACTAGATGGCTGGGACTCACGAGCAAAGCTGCAGGAGATGCGGAAGCTGCGAGATACTCTCGGCGATGGCGGTAGTCGCCGGAAGTCTGCAATTTAAGTCGCCGGAAGTCCGCAATTTACATGTGACTGAGGTTCTGTCAGGGTATCTTTATGGCCGCCAAAATATGTGGCCGTTTCGGAGCATAGCCAAAGAATGTGTAGATGATGACGATGATGTGTCAGTGAAGTAGAACAGTGTCAAGTAGGTTAGACTTAAGTTACGTTTATTTCGTTTCACTGGCATCGCAGTTTTTCAATCCACACAACGGGAGGCAGTGTCGGCGGCCCCACTAAGTGTTTGAATGGTAGGTTGTGTTCGTCTGCATACGGGTTGAAAGTTGGAGTCCACTTCGGGATGTCTGGGATCCACCTGGGGTAAATGTTTGGGGTCGTGTACTCAGTAGGCGGGCGGTGACATGGAAGTTCTGGTAGATCAGGTAGACTGCCGGTAGAGAGAGACAAAGACGCAGTCGTGTATTCATTCACAGAATAACAGATACACAACAATATCATCGCCATAATCCCCATACTATGGGTGACATTGAGTCACCAGTGGCTGTTGACTTTCTGATCAACCGCTCCACCTCTGTCAGTCAGATGCAAGAACGGAACAATTATATTATTAGGAACGTTGCTGTGTTTCAGTCTGACTAAATGGGAAAGAAAGAAAATAGAAATCGCACGTTGCCAATATGTTTATCACATCTATATATGACATCTAGTTTTACCAGGCGGCAAGAGCACGGAAGGCTTCCTCGGTGCAGGACAAAGTTAAAAGTCTACAGTTGTTAGTTTTTTTTTCCATTGCTTCAAGATTGCAATCGATAGGAATAAAATCTCTACAATTTTCAGTTGTCCCTATTCATCGCCTTTTCCCCCAGGTTTGCAGCCTCTAGGATTAAAATCTATAAAATTTGCAGTTGTTCCCTTGTTCCCCTCCCCCCCACTTCCCACCTCCTTTAATGATTGCCGGTAAATCTTGTTACATGTCTGTACCATAGCATTTGTTGTTAAAAGATGTTAACGTCACAATAAACACAAACGTGGACATCCGCTAAAAAACTGTAAATATGCGGCGACACATTTTTGTGTTCTCGATGTTTCAGAGAGCAGCGGCTGCCGGAACAGACAAGAACGAAGGGCTCTAATGCGGGAGACCCAGGTTCGAAGCAATGCAGGCCTAAATCCTCAGACACAAATCCCCCACCGCCACCTGCCCGTCTACACCGCAAACATGATAAATAAAAGCAACAGCTGGGGGGGGGGGGGGGGGGGGGGAGAAGGGGGTTGCAGATGTTTCAGAAACTGAAAGTCCGAGATAAAAAGCTCTACATAAGGTAGAGAGCCCCTGTCGCAAAGGCACCATTATCATCGTTTTCCCCATATGCATTAAAATTTCATGGAAAGGAAGTGAGTGGTTCAACGCCAGATGGGCAGCACTGACTACTTTCACGTCGTGTGGATGTATAAACGCTAGATGGGCAGCACTGACTACTGTCACGTCGTGTGGATGTATAAACGCCAGATGGGCAGCCCTGACTACTGTCACGTCGTGTGGATGTATAAACGCAAGATGGGCAGCCCTGACTAATGTCACGTCGTGTGGATGTATAAACGCCAGATGGGCAGCACTGACTACTGTCACGTCGTGTTGATGTATAAACGCCAGATAGGCAGCATTGACTACTGTCACGTCGTGTGGATGTATAAGCGCCAGATGAGCAGCACTGACTACTGTCACGTCGTGTGGATGTATAAACGCCAGATGGACAGCATTCACTACTGTCACGTCGTGTGGATGTATAAACGCCAGATGGGCAGCCCTGACTACTGTCACGTCGTGTGGATGTATAAGCACCAGATGGGCAGCACCGACTACTGTCACGTCGTGTGGATGTATAAGCGCCAGATGGGCAGCACCGACAACTGTCACGTCGTGTGTATGTATAAACGCCAGATGGGCAGCCCTGACTTCAGTCACGTCGTGTGGATGTATAAACGCCAGATGGGCAGCCCTGACTACTGTCACGTCGTGTGGATGTATAAGCGCCAGATGGGCAGCACCGACTACTGTCACGTCGTGTGGATGTATAAGCGCCAGATGGGCAGCACTGACTACTGTCACGTCGTGTTGATGTATAAACGCCAGATAGGCAGCATTGACTACTGTCACGTCGTGTGGATGTATAAGCGCCAGATGAGCAGCACTGACTACTGTCACGTCGTGTGGATGTATAAACGCCAGATGGACAGCATTCACTACTGTCACGTCGTGTGGATGTTAAACGCCAGATGGGCAGCCCTGACTACTGTCACGTCGTGTGGATGTATAAGCACCAGATGGGCAGCACCGACTACTGTCACGTCGTGTGGATGTATAAGCGCCAGATGGGCAGCACCGACAACTGTCACGTCGTGTGGATGTATAAACGCCAGATGGGCAGCCCTGACTACAGTCACGTCGTGTGGATGTATAAACGCCAGATGGGCAGCCCTGACTACTGTCACGTCGTGTGGATGTATAAGCGCCAGATGGGCAGCACCGACTACTGTCACGTCGTGTGGATGTATAAGCGCCAGATGGGCAGCACCGACAACTGTCACGTCGTGTGGATGTATAAACGCCAGATGGGCAGCCCTGACTACAGTCACGTCGTGTGGATGTATAAACGCCAGATGGGCAGCCCTGACTACAGTCACGTCGTGTGGATGTATAAACGCCAGATGGGCAGCCCTGACTACTGTCACGTCGTGTGGATGTATAAACGCCAGATGGGCAGCCCTGACTACTGTCACGTCGTGTGGATGTATAAACGCCAGATGGGCAGCACTGGCTACTGTCACGTCGTGTGGATGTATAAACGCCAGATGGGCAGCCCTGACTACTGTCACGTTGTGTGGATGTATAGTGTGTTTAATGCCAATCCATCTTATCCTTGGGTGCCGTTTTTTCTCTCAGCATTACATCATGTTATGCGCAGAACCTGCACCAGTAGCTGTTTTGGCTTCATTATAACGAGATGACCGAAACATTTAATGTTCTGCTACTGAAATAATTAACTCTTTGTATCCCTAGGGGGAGGGGGAGGGGGAGGTTTAGCATCACAGGCCCAAGGGTTGGTAAAGAGAGACATAAAATCGGCGCATCATGCGTTAAATGGGCTTCTAAGTAGCAAAACTATGAACGTATGGTGCGTTCCTTTGGACTTAAAGAGTTAATTAGCCAACAGTTGCTGTTATTTTTAAAGAGGCTACCAGATAAAGTCATGGGAAAGTAAAAGCGGTCGGTGTGATGTTAACCACATCACCCATCGAGTGCTGACTGGTGTATAGAAATATGTGTAGCATTTTATGCCACTGACATCACAAAGTTCCTTTAGTTTTACTTCACTGGTTGTGCTAGTTACTTCTCACTCATACGCCAACACAGAGTGACCTGGAGAAAAACGGTCACTGAGGGAGCCGTTTCCGGAAAATGATGCAGAGGCCGACTTCCACGAACGTGGATACAAGAAACTAAAGAGACATTGACTATGAAAGCAAAGAGGACGGGATAATTTGCTAGAGAAAGAGAGACTTTCAGGTGTGTCGTTGAGAACAGCGTTCTGTAAATGAGCTGTTGTTTAGTAATTAGTGGTTAGAAGGGATTATCATCACAGCATTCCGGACAGATCCATAGGTGCTCCGATCTCCTCCTCAAAAGCTCCACAAGTGTAAAACGACTGATGACGCCTGTTCTGTGTTGGTTAATGAAACCTCTTGTCCCCTTAGTAAAATGTTCATTTCTTGCAGCTCCAGGCTGCATGCACCCCCATGTCCATCAGTCTAGACAGGGGTACGGAGTCATATCCTTTGGCGTGCTTCTCGGTACAGTAAGTGCAGCTCATGGCGTTGATAACATCACTTCTGTCCAGTACTGGGCCAGTCATAGCAATCGCAGTGTCAGCATGATAGTCTGCACGCTCGTTCCCTTGAACCCCCGCATGACCTGGCACAAGGATAAAGGTAAGGGCAGCTGCCGTTTGATAAACAAGCCAACTTACATTCTACTAACAATCGGAGCTGCAATCTTCGGCAGAGGAACGGTCCACATCGGCTGCTTGGGGTAGTCGCTCCAGTAAACTGGGTTCCACCCGTAATGTTCCGGATAGTCCGGTCTTCGGTCAATACCCAATGGGAACGTTGGCTTGAGAATAAGCAGAAATACGTCATGGCGAAATGAATATCCAGTTAAGTATTCTAGAATGAAGTGTGCCCCATATGCACATGATTTAAGAGTTTAAACAAAATCGATACTACTACTAACTACTACTTACCACTGCTACTTACTAATTACTTAGAACTACTTACTACTTACTACTTACTACTATTACTTCTACTACTACCACTACTACTATTACTACTACTACTTCTTCTTCTTCTTCTACTATTATTCCTCCTCCTCCTCCTCCTACTACTACTACTTACCACTGCTACTTACTAATTACTTAGAACTACTTACTACTTACTACTATTACTTCCACTACTACCACTACTACTATTACTACTACTTCTTCTTCTTCTTCTTCTACTATTATTCCTCCCCCTCCTCCTCCTACTACTACTACTTACCACTGCTACTTACTAATTACTTAGAACTACTTACTACTTACTACTATTACTTCCACTACTACCACTACTACTATTACTACTACTTCTTCTTCTTCTTCTTCTTCTACTATTATTCCTCCTCCTCCTCCTCCTACTACTACTACTACTACTACTACTACTACTACTACTACTACTACTACTACTACTACTACTACTACTACTACTACTACTACTACTACTACTACTACTACTACTACTACTACTACTACTACTACTACTACTACTACTACTACTACTACTACTACTACTACTACTACTACTACTACTACTACTACTACTACTTTTCTTCTTTTTCTTCCTCTGCTTATGTTTTTGCTTTTGAAAGACGGTTAGCACATTATGTTGTGGTTTACAGCTAAACTGCGATATCTACGCCTTTCGACGTTGCTAAACCCTGATTTAGTTGCTTGCTATTAGATGCTTGTCAGAGATACAATGGGGCTATCCCTCCCAACTCCCCCTTTCGGGCCCAACCCAAAATGAGGCCCTAAAACCAACGTGGATTATCTGGATGATGCAACGAACACAGATGCTACAATTGGGCTCTCCTTGCAACTACGGCCACATATCGGGGGAGTACGTCGGAGTTCAGTCCCCTGGCCGCATTGCAATTACGGAGTGGAAAAGAGGGAACGACACAAATGACGTAATTAGTGTGTGTTGGCGATAGACAGCGTGAGCGATAGACAGCGTGCAGTGCACTGCTGTCATCATAGGGTTAGGGTTTAGGGTTTGGGTTAGGGTTTGGGTTAGGGTTAGGGGTAGGGTTAGGGTTGGGTGCAGTGCACTGCTGTCATCATAGGGTTAGGGTTATGGTTAGGATTAGGGCTTGTGGTTGGGTTAGGGTTAAGGTAACACATGTAACGTCGAGTACTTACCCATAATGACGGCCGCTATATCTGATAATTTTGACACAGGAGTTGCAAATAATGGCCGAAAATGTGCTTCTTGTGGCAGTGGCGCCATTGGAATTCTGCTAAATATGACGACAATAGCGTCCGGCTAGTGCCCAATTGGTGCCGAATTTTGCGTAGCATCCAGAGCCCTTCAATCGTTTAGGCTCATTACGGCATAAAGATCCGCAGGTGTCACATTCACGGCCACTAAGTCTTGCGTCGCAAGAACGCGGTCGCTAATTTGAGTCGCAGCGCGTGGTCTATCAGACATGTCGACCTCACTTTGTTGTGTGATTCGTTCCTTCTCCATTCTGTAATTGCAATGCAGCCAGGGGACTGAACTCCGGCGTACTCCCCCAATATGTGGCCGTAGTTGCAAGGAGAACCCACAATTGCTATAACAATACAATTGTTCCAACGAACACAGATGTCACCGTACACAGTTGTTAAAACAAACACAGGTGTTACAAAGAAAACATACTTCAGCGAACGCATTACATGCAATGAACGAACATGCTGCTACGGCAAACACGGGTGATATTCTTCTTGGGGAAAAAAATGTGTCCACATTTTTTGAAGAATCACGTGAATATCGCCATTGCCGGAATCACTATCATCATCATTCTGCTGTGCCATTGTTGCACTGCATTAGGCTCGCATCGATTCTTACATCCTGTCCTATCATGTCTAACCTCCTTCAGATATCCTGAAGGGAATCCGTTTGGGTATGTCTAGGTTCTCTCATCCTTTCTTTCTCAATCCCTCACCATAAATGCTCACTTCCTGGTTGTCCATGTCTCCCCGTGTGTGTTCAAGGGCCCACTTTTTGGTGGAAAAGTAATAATAATAGACCCACTGCTGCCTAGCAAGCTTGCCATGAAAGATGACTAATTAGAGGTTTTGCTGAAATTGTATGTGCTGTGCCGAAAGTGCGACTTTCACATCCGAGCATTTTAGGAGTGAACGCAGAATAAGAGGTAGGAGGAGGAGGGGGTAGAGGAGAAAGGGAAGGATAAGAAGAAGAAGAAGAAGAAGAAGAAGAAGAAGAAGAAGAAGAAGAAGAAGAAGAAGAAGAAGAAGAAGAAGAAGAAGAAGAAGAAGAAGAAGAAGAAGAAGAAGAAGAAGAAGAAGAAGAAGAAGAAGACGTTAGCATTTGAGCATTACCTTGTGAACATCCTTAGATGGCGGTTCGGTCCTCAGCCTGGCCCGCGCTAACTGAGCCGCTTCGTTGTGCACAATACCTGCAGGAAACGTGTCCATGACGTCAGTAGAGGCAGCTGATGCGGCAGCGGATGACAGTGAACACGACAGCTTATGTCAGTCAGCACTACAGCTCGACGATGCCAGTAGTTTACTTAGCCCTCGACCATATGACCTACAACACTGTAACATTGCCGTAATTATAAGTTTAGTCCTTCATCCTTGCTGTAGCAGTTGGTGCTATTACGGTGCAGTTTTAAAGTGAAAAGCAAAGGAGCCTGTGATGCGGTCAACATCAGGCGGGCCGACTTTACTTCCCAGGTCTATACCTGGTATCCACTCAAGGCTTGGCAGACCTGGAAGCCAAGATAATAATTAAAAAAAAAAATTTTGGCACCGCCATGACCCGAACCCACGGACTTTCAAATCTTAGGCGAGGATTTAGGCCGTTACACCGTAGCGGCTCCCGAGCCCCATCGTAAAAGATCTTTTATGTGCCGGTAGCTCCCCGTATGAATTCAAAGGGTTCCATTTGTGTGTGTGTGTGGGGGGGGGGGGTAGTAGGGCGGGGGGGGGGGGGTGTTCTGAGCACCCACACCTAACACTGTGACATGATACCAGCTCTCTTTGTCATAACTTTTTTAAAAACTCTATATAAAGTCATATCACCAGATGCTCAGTGACCCCTAAAACCTCGCATATAACAAGCAGCCGACATGACAACTTGACCCCACTTACTGATCATCAGCAGCTGTTGCCTCGACAGGACACCGGCTACATTCGCAATAATGTTCCATTTTCCCTCTTTATAAAGTCATAGCACCATATGGCACATGGGCCCTAACATCCCACATATTCTTCTTCTGACTTTCTAACCCCCAGTGGCGCACAGGCCCTCAACAAACTCACGCCTGGTGGATCTATCCTGTTCTATCGCACGCAGCCCCACCCATGACCTCTCTATCTTGTTAACTTTACTCTCTAGCTCCCATCTCCGTGTGTTTATCGGTCTGTCTTTATTCCTATGACCCTGTGGGTTCCAGTACAAAGACATTCTAGTTGTATTTTTCTCAGGTTTTCTCAACGAGTGTGCTATCCAACGCCAGCCCCTTTTCTTTACCTTTTGGTTCACTAGAATTTGCTTAGTTCTCTCCCAAAGCTCTACATTAGTGATTCTATCATACCATTTAATTTCCTCTATTCTGTGCAGGCACCACTTAATGACATCAGAATAACAACTTTTAAGTTTAGAATTTTTTAAAATTTGTTTTGACCTCGACAAATTCCCTAGTGCGATGAAAGCTTCTCTTGCCTTTTGCATCTAACTAGTCAAAACAACTTGACCCCCCTTTGAGACACCATCAGTTAAATAACTGACAACACAAACGATTCTGGAAAGTCATGACCACCCCACCCGTAGGCAAGGCACATGAAGTTGATGCCGTTTGCCACAAACCACCCCACGCTCCAGCCGACACTCGCCATTTTTATAAATTTTACTTTATAACATATGCTATGGCCTAGAAAGAAAGAATGAGAGAGGTGAACGATTAAGAACTTGTGCTGAGTCACATAACATGATTCGAGTAATTGGTAACAGCTGGTTTAAACACCACCCTAGTCGATTGTGAACTTGAAAAGTCCTGGTGATAATGTCCGCAATCAGACTGATAATAAATTGATTTTAAAAACATTCAGGAGCAGTTTTATTGGAGCAAAGACTACACAAGGAGCAGACTGCTTTGGTGATCATGTTCCAGTTATAGGAAAGTTTAGACAGGTTATGAGAAGAGGGAAAATGGAACTGTTACCCGGGAAAGATTTGCGGAGAGAGAGAGAGAGAGAGAGAGAGAGAGAGAGAGAGAGAGAGAGAGAGAGAGAGAGAGAGAGACGGAGGAAGACAGCGCGAGAAGATTCTTGATGGGCTTTTGTCGTGGCATGGAGGGATGTCAGCACACGAACTGATAGACGCAGTTGCAGATCGCAGATTGTGGAGAGGCATGATCGCCCCATGCACTTGATGATGATGATTATGATGTTATAACATATACTTTCTATCCACCTCAGCCAAGCCAATCAGTATTTCTAGTTTTTGTTTTCTTTATTATATTATGTAACCATAAGGTCAACAACCTTGACCCTGCTACTGAAACTCGAAAATCTTCTGCTCTACCTGCCCCACCACGAATACATTTGAGATTCAGCCGAGCAGTCAGGAGACGTTCAACCATATAAGCCTCACTCTGACCGCAGCTGACCAGAGCTTCACCCGAGTCGCAAGGTGACCTAAAACTCTTCTTCTTCTCTTCCACCTTGTACCTTATCGAAGTGTCGGGGGGAGATGTAATGTTCGTCGATGGGCTCTGTCAAGAGCACTATTATGTTCATTTCTGTAAGGCTGTTCTTAATGCCATCACTCCATATTTTCCGAGGTCTCCCACCCGCTCTATTCCTGTTGTAATGTTTTAGTGTGGCTCGCTGTGGCAGATAGTACCAGGGCATTCTTATTAGCTGTCCAAACCACTTCATTTGTTGTTCTTTGATGACCTGTGAGACTGGGTTTATTCCTAGCATTCGTCCTGATTTCATGATTTCGTATTCTGTCTTTCCTTGAAACTCCTGCAGCTCTTCTAAGGCATTTCATCTCTGTTGTCACAATTTTACGTTCATTGGAGGATGTAAGTGTCCACGTTTGGCATCTCTGTTCTTGAAAATAGACCAAGTCGAGGGGTAAACCATCTCCCACTTGCGAGGTATAAATCGCCCCCGCCCCTTCCCCTCAATAGATCATTCAGCAGCTGAGTATTTCCTCAGTTCATTTAGTTGCGGTTGATTACATCCTGTAAAAGGATACGCAACTAACTTTTAACGACTACTGACACTGACCCAGATCCAGAGATTTGATGTAGAGTACTGACTGTCCCAGTTGATTATAAATACAGATGCGAAAACTATAAGCTGATTAGAGAAATTAGACCTATACAGTCGATATTTATTCCTTCTGTGTGGTACATAAATCTGGGCATTAAACAGTCAATTAGAATATTGATAGGTTTATTGACAGATATTTGATTGTTTATGAAACTGTCGATGTTGTGCGAGAACACTGTGCTAGGCACTGATTTCACAATCACTGCAGATACCTTAAGAATTTGCCTCAAGAAATCGCGCAGCACTGCTCCAGGCCCTGACGGCATCCGATACAACGACATGCTGATGATGTCGAATGCTGATTTGAAAAGCGTGGCAAATGAATTCAATATCAGCATCCAGAGTGGCCAGATACAAGAGGAATGGCTCCATAGTTATTTGTTTCCACTACCAAAGCCGAATAAAGACCACTCAAAGATCTGCGGCTACAGAATCATCTCAATGCAGAATACCTTTTGCAAAATTTTGGAGAAAATTGTCGCACAAAGTTTGACCACCTACTTGGAACTACTTGATAAGTTCCCACCAACATCTGGAGGGTACAGGTTGAATAAAGAGACATGGTTCAATGCTGGAGTTTTCGCCTACGATGTTTACGAGGGATTTCAGATTAAAGAAGAGACATGTGCGGCAGTGTTGGACTTAGAATATGCCTACAATAAAGTACCATATGACTATTTAATGCAATTACTGCTTAAACTAGAAGTAAATCCCATTCTAATCCGCTGGATTGCTGCGGTCCTGTTCCAGAGAAAGATTGTACTAAGATGTGGTAGCTGGTCCTCAGAACCGCAAACGATATGTCCAGGCTTGCCACAAGGATCACCGCTATCACCAGTCTTCTTCAATGTTTATACGGTGATGATCACTGAGCAGCAGTTGAATGGAAAGGGAAGGACTTTGTCATATGCTGATAACATTTTGATTTATCGACGAGGGCGTGATAGACAGGAGATCGCCAGCACAATGCACAAAGAACTCGATGGAATTGCCGCCTGGTGTGATGGTTCCAATGCCTATTTCAATCCTTCGAAGGCATCAGTGTCATCGTTCTCTTTGAACAATCACATTGTCAAGTCGGACTTACCAGAAGTGAAAATGCGTGATAATGTATTGATCAGAACCAAAGTTATGACGTTTCTCGGGGTGAGGTTCGATCGCAGCTTGTCATTCAGGGAACACGTTGACCATGTGATAACAAAAGCACGCAAAGGTCTATCTGCAATGAGGATTATGGCTGCTTCCAATATCGAGCAAAGACTACTAATACTTCTATTCTACGGTCTGGTCCTTTCCCCCATTGAATACGCTCTGGCCATCCTCACTGTCAGTGCTACCCAGATTGAACGACTCGAAAAGGTGCAAAATGAAGCCATGCGCATTATTTTGGGATGTACAAGAGACACATCCTGTGGAGCAATGAGGTATCTACTTGACTTTCCAACAATGAACCAAAGGATCAGGATGTGAAGGGCTCGGGCATACCTTAAAATATGTGCTGATAAGAAACACGCACTGCATCAAGCGCTTTTTAGTGAAAAGGGTGACAGACTGAAGAGGGAAAAATCGTGGCTATGTCGGGCAGAAGATGTTATTAGGCAAATATGCAGCCTAACCGACATCATACCTGATGCAGAATGGATACCTGTGCCTCAGGCGTTTATTTGTACATTTTCCTGTATTGTCACACTCAACAGGCGATGTAGAGAAGTGAATCCTGTTGCTGTTAATGCAGAGGTCAACGCTCTCATCAGTGAAAATTCAGACGAAGCAGATGCACTAATCTATACAGACGGATCCGTTATACGCCAAAAAAGAAGCGCATGGGCATTCACAGCAGAACAGTCAAAGAAGCCAACGGCGCCTTCTCCGTGACAACCAGCAGCATGACGATGGAGGTGATGGCAGTGACGCAAGCGTTTGCCTGGCTTGAAACACAAAAATACACCCGTGTATGTATAGTCAATGATTCAATGAGTATGATCCGGAGGGTTCAGGCAGGTTCAGTGCGAAGACAATGGCTTGAATCATTACAGAAGTCCACTGTGCGTGGAGTCACCTTTATTTTTGTTCCGGGACACGAAGCGTCGATGGGAATGAAAGAGCTGACAGGTTGGCTGGATCCGCTATCACTACCGACGGTCAGCCTATGGATCATGCTGATATTATCAATGCCCTCAGAGAAATGGGAAGAATAGAGGACTTTGATGGCAGTGAATCCATATCACTCGCCAGAATGGCAGACTTGGGAATTAAGATCGGCACAGCAAAAAACGAGACGCACACCAGACACCAGAAGACCTGTTAATCAACATAGAACTGGTACTATTAGCCATCGGACGTTGGGGTTCATACTGAGGGGAGGATCTGAGCACCTATGGACATGTCCGGAGTGCAATGATGATAACCCAGCTAACTTACTAACTAACAATTTGATTGTTTCAAGTGACAGAGGTTCAGTTGTGTTTATGCGTGTGTGTGAGAGAGAAAGAGAGAGAGAGAGAGAGAGAGAGAGAGAGAGAGAATTAGAATATTTCAGCTACATTAAAAGACATGTTAATATTAAAGCTGCGTATCCTTTACAGGACGTTGCAGAATCAACCCCAGCATTTTCTAGCTGTTGTAGTTTTTCTAGGCAAATTTACGTCCAGTAGTTTGCCTTGCAACTCCTGTGAGTGTCGATCGAACTTGGGAATGTACATAGAGAACAGCTGGGTTTCACGAGCAAAATGGCTTCAACACATCACTGCCGCATCGGAGGACTGAGCACGCAGGGTATTGTGCGATGTGTAATGCTGCGTCGATTGTGACAGTATGACATTAAGTAACATTACGTAACTCGGGACAAACCTGATCAGGATGATGATGAAGGTATACTTGAGGACCTTGCGTAGAGTCATGACAGAGTTGGGTTTTACTTCCTGGAGATGTCTATGACCACTAGTTCTGATACTTCTACACACTGGAGAAGAGAGATGTAAAGTACCGAACCCCTTAATCTCAGTGGCACAATGGCATATGATGCTAGACATCACTTTATAGACCGATTGACATTCAGCTGGTGAGGTACGGTGTCCGCCTCGAGTGCTAGAGGTGCCAGGTTCAAGCCGCGGTGAAGGCTGTGATTTTTTCACGTGGACTTCTAGTAATTTCCCCGGGTCTCTGAGTAATAAGTTCAGACGCCCGTGTGTATTGTTGCTCACGTAGAAAAAAAATCCCTTGGCAGTCGAAAATAGTAGCTTAACGGAGCTGCCCGGGCACAAATTTGGAGTTAAAAATCTTTCCAAAGTAAATATTTCAGGATCTTCATACACTACGCTGAGATTCATCAGACTCAGTCTTGGGATAGTAGTAAAGTGGTGCACTTATGGGTTAGACCCGTGTGCCATGACGTTGATCCGTCCGTTATCTATCTATCTATCTATCTATCTATCTATCTATCTATCTATCTATCTATCTATCTATCTATCTATCTATCTATCTATCTATCTATCTATCTATCTATCTATCTATCTATCTATCTATCTATCTATCTATCTATCTATCTATCTATCTATCTATCTATCTATCTATCTATCTATCTATCTATCTATCTATCTATCTATCTATCTATCTATCTATCTATCTATCTATCTATCTATCTATCTATCTATCTATCTATCTATCTATCTATCTATCTATCTATCTATCTATCTATCTATCTATCTATCTATCTATCTATCTATCTATCTATCTATCTATCTATCTATCTATCTATCTATCTATCTATCTATCTATCTATCTATCTATCTATCTATCTATCTATCTATCTATCTATCTATCTATCTATCTATCTATCTATCTATCTGTCTATCTATCTGTCTATCTATCTGTCTGTCTGTCTGTCTGTCTGTCTGTCTGTCTGTCTGTCTGCCTGCCTGCCTGCCTGCCTGTCTGTCTGTCTGTCTGTCTGTCTGTCTGTCTGTCTGTCTGTCTGTCTGTCTGTCTGTCTGTCTATTCGTCTGTCTGTCTATTCGTCTGTCTGTCGGTGTGTTTGTCAGTGTGTCTGTCGGTAAGTCTGTCAGTTTGTTTGTCATTCTGTCAGTTTGTACTTTTTAATGACACCCTCTCCCCCCACCCCTCCCGATTTTCCCCCCACCAACTGTATTTAGTACTCCGTTGGTAAAGAATTCGGTTGTGCCTTTTCCATTCCCTCCGTTACTAGTCGTATTTTGTGTTATATTTAACAATACTTTTGATAGCTGACCGGCGACTGGGGTTCTATAGTCAGGGCGTTCTACCAGAAGAAGTCTTCCCGTTGAAGCAACCAGAGATCTGAAAGGCCTGTCGGAAGTCGATGCAAGACGAGCTCTCCTGCTTTGGAAGTGAAAGAAGTCCAGGATTTTTCCTTTTGGCGAGCTCTTCTGTGTCATTCCGCTGCTGTATATAGATTAGTACATTTATTTAGGAAAAATCTAATAACGCTATATTATCGCTGTCTATGAAATTGAGAAGCAGATATTGTCTCAAGGCACCAAGTGTAAAGGAGCTGACACTTTTTGCTGACGACAACTACTGAGCCCTTCACATCTTACATTTACTCATCTGAGCATCGATTCCTAAATACCTTTGTCTAAATCCATTTGCCAAAATGTAATTCGGCTAAACTGCTGTAAGGAAGCCACGACAGCTTAACGCCTAGCATCCTTGGCGGCCGATCCGGTGGTGGGATTAGCAGAAAAAAAATGTTACTGCTACGCAATCTTGCTGTGGTGATAAAACCAACTGTATTTGGTTAGAAAATCGTTTCATTCACAATTTCGGCGTTGTCAGTGCTGCATACTTTTTTCTCTTGGTTTTATAAACGCCTTCGTATCTGTTTCATTCCGTAAAATAGCCGGTCATGTCAATTTTTTTCCCCTATAACATATTTCTGGTTCTATACTGTTCAAAAAAAAAAAAAAAAAAAAAAACGCATAGTTACTGAAAGGAACAAACCTACTCATAATTTTGACATTCTTCACCTTCGTAATGCAGTAAGTGAAATTACTCAAATGTCATACTAGAATACCTCAGGGTTGCACCAATTATTTGACAATTTTTTTTTCTTATGCATCTTGGTCACGATATTTTTAAGCGTAGGCCTTTCCCGTAAGTATGGTGTGTGGTCCTCTCTTGCGTGGATCAGTGACTGGCATCTCCTGGGCATGGATGCGATTAGACGTGGCATGGCTGCCCACTCTTCCTGGAGTGCCTGGAACAGATCACGACCATAGGCTGGAGCATAGTTTCGGCAACAAACACGTATTTGCAGCTCATCCACAGGTGCTCAATCGGAATCATGTCTGCAGACAGGGATGGCCTGGGAAGGGTTTGAATGTTATTGGCAGCCAGGAACTGAGTGGTCAACAATGCAGAATAGGGTATGTGGTCCTGTTGAAAAAGATATCTGTTGGCATCCCAAAATGGAAGGACATGTGGTCGAAGAATTTCATTGACGTATCGTTGCACGTTCAAGCTTCCTTCAATGTGCACCAATTGACTCCTTCCGGTGTAACTGATCATTCCCTATACCATTGCACCTCCACCACCGTGCAGCAGAGCTTCATGTACACAATTTTAGGTTAAACCTTAAATTTTTCTACTGTAACCCTACGCCATCTATCATGACGATGCAACAAAAAGAAAGATTCGTCACTACACCAGACACATCTCCACTGATTGTCACTTGCCCAGGGACGATGTTGGTTGGCCCAAAGACATCGATATTTGCGGTGGCGATTCATAAGGGCAGCTCCTCGGTGTGGTCATAAGACCCAAAGTCCAAAATCATGCAGTCTGTTCCGAACAGTTTGATCAGACACATGACGTCCTGGAGGCAATGCCTGTGCAGTTGAGGAAGCTGTTGTAAACCTGTATCTGAGGTGACGAACCCGAATAAAGCGATTCTCCGCTGCTGTTGACACTCTGGGTCGTCCACTGCGATGTCGGTCTTCAACTTAACCAGTGGTTGGAACCGGTGCCAAAGTCGACTGATGGTACTCTGGTGCACATTTAGATACCTAGCAACCTGACTTTTACTTTCTCCTGCCTGCAATCGGCCAATAGCAACATTTCTAAAATTTATCGATAGAGGCGCCACTCTCACTGCTTGAAAATGAACTGATCGTTTTTGTGTAGCGTTATCCTTTCAATGGGTTTCAATTGCGTAGGCAGTGAATAGTGTTCACCCCAAATTGTGTTGCTTTCTCGTGCGCACATCATGAGTTATGCTCACAAATATGGCCTTACACACATTTGACCACTGCGTTGTAGTGATTACAAAAACCCAAGCAATTCACACCCACATGACCACCGGACATTTAAACAACATTTGAGTTTGCTTTTCATATTCCCGAGTACGGTATTTTATTTACAAACAAATAAAAACGGGAGATCGGATAACTATGCGTTTTTTTTTTGTTTTTTTTGTTGAACAGTATATGTTGATCTTGTGTAATATTGAGTTGTCTTGATCGCTAACGTTTTCTAGTTACATTGTGTGTGGTTTTCAGTGTTCTGATGATAAAGACTGACCGAAACATTCAGTTGTATTTGTGCGCGTCTTTTTCACACCATCCATTAAACTTTCTAGTAACAGTTTGTGTTGAGTTAGTACTTTTCGATATCACCTCGACTACACTCACGTATTCTTAGTCATCGTATTAAGTACTAATACTATTAATTACAGAAGATGGTAGAATTGACAGAGAAATAGAAACAGATGTCAGAAAGCAAGTGCACTGATATACCAATTGTCACCATTATTAGGACATCCAAGCATAACTATGAGTGCAAAGAGACAGATTATTAATAGCATATTTATTCCAACTTTAAGCTACCAGTGCCAAACATGGACACTATCTAAAGCCCATATAGGCAAAATTACCATCTGCGAGATGAGGTGCCTGAGAAAAGCAGCCAACCTAACCACCCGAGATCGAGTGAATAATGAAACTATCAGGCAAATTGTGGGAACAACACCTTGTACTAAATTCATCGAGAAACAGCAGATCAAGTGGTTTGGCCATCTCGTTAGAATGCAGCAAGTTCAAAAACCATCACAAGCACTACATCTCAGAAGATCAACTACAAGAGCAAGAGGACGGCCGCGGAAATATGGATCGACAACATTAAAGACACTCTACGCCTTCAAGGCATGACAATAGCCAGTGGCAGCCAACGTGCACTGGATCGCAAATTATTCCTCCCTACGACGCTTAACGACAGAAGTGGTTCATGATGATGATGATGAACATTAATTACAAATACAGAGATAAGCTCAGATGATTCGAAAGCGTCAAAACATCAATTAGCGATAGTTATAACTCACACTAGATTCCGCATAACGATGGCGTTACAGGCTTCCGGTGACTAAATTTTATAGACAATTTTGTGAGGATTTGTCAGGAAATTAATCTCACACTGTTGCCCGGAAGTCAAACTGATGCCATCTCGGTCAGTTGCAAGGTCACAATTGGGCGGAAATGCCTTGGCGATGTAGTGTTTTGAAGACATGCGTGTTGGTACTTTGTGTGCAACTTTTTTGTCTTCTGCATTTCTTGATACATCCTCATCAAGTGCTTTGCCGACTGGCGTTGGTGATCTTGCCTTTCCACAAACGATCTTTAACAGCATTCCCCAGCTGACACTCACACACCTTCAATGAAATTTCAAAAAAGAATCTTCTCACGTTGTTTTTCACTGCCTCTCTTTCCGCAATTGAGAACCAGCTGTACACTCATGTCGTAATTGTAACTGACTTACAGAGTTTGATAAGAAAGGCGGAGACAGGCATTCTACGTGCAGAGTGGCAAGCATCGCTTCATAGGTCCCCAGTAGTTAGCGTTCTTTGGATATTTTCTAAAGGGAATGATGACGTGATGGGAAGATAAGACTGGAAGATTGACTGACCGGTTCTGCACCACTTGGTGGTGAACTGGAGTTTGACAAGCTGGATGTTGTAAGGGCCCTTTGTGGGCGAGTGAACAGGTGCTGCGGGGAGTTACCAGGGGATCACACGGACGCTCAACTCTCTAGGGTAAGGCGAGGCGGATGTACAATCAGACAGTTACTGGTACCATCAAAATTGGAACCCTTCCCTTGCTGCTGAAGATGGGGACGAAGCGCTTATGGGAGTGTCGATGAATGAGTGCTGTGATGTTTATTCTTAGGTCAACATTCAAAATGTTCTGTCCACAAACCGTCCAAGTGGTCACAACATGTTCCAGCTTCCTTCTTCTTTTAACATAGCCAGAAATGATGAATGTCATCTTTTGATGTTTGTGTTACGATGTCTTTAGACTCTCGCCTGTTCCATTACTTACTCTGGTTGTTACAAATAAAAAAGTCGTAGCAATGTGGGATGCACTTTTTGCACTTTTTGAAGCCGCACCCTGACTCTTGCTGTTGCCGCGGGTTCTAATATAACCTATCGGTTAAACGGGGTATCTGGGACCTCTCCACGCGTGATCCTCATCCGCATAGTGGCACTTTGTTTCACCGGGTCTTTATCGCTCTGTGTGATGTCATGATGGGGTAAAACCTACTTACTGTTGCATTACATCATGATTACTTATTCTGAAAATCTCATGAATTTTAAGCATTCTTTTGTAAGCAACGTCTATAAGATCTCAATTAAAAAAATATGAATAAGAAAATAATTTTGCAGTAGTCCCAGCCATACGTTAAACTGGCTTTTCATAGATGCGAAAATTCTTATTCTAACCTTAAATGACAGGGGTTGTTTGCATAAGAAAATCTTCATTTTGTCAAATACAGATTTGTCCTGTCCTGTTATGTTCATTATCTCAGTGATAAATCTTTCATCGGATCTTTTGCGTGTGCCTACATAATTACATGTCTGTAATTGTCCTAAAACAACGCTTTTGATTTGTATTAAACACTTACGCACTATTCTTTTTAATTTTTTTGTTTTTAAATTATGTCTTACTATTATTAAAGCTGTAAGGCGTATCTTATGCCCAACATACATCAAAGCGTGCAAAATTGAATATTTTATTAACTATTCAGTGTTTCAAGTTGCAAGTACAGCAGGCTTATCGACCCTTGTGAAGTTGGTACCCCCTCCACCCCCCCCCCCCGGCTCCCACGAAAGATGTTGCCATTAACCATGTTCTGTACATTATCTCTGTGATACATCTTCCACCTGAGGTTATCCTTGTGCCTAGATACTTAATCTGCTATACTTGTGCCAAAATGACGCCACTGACTACTTTTATTATACATTTAGGAACAGTTAATTTCTGTACTACTTCTGTCTTCTCCTTTTTCTCTTATCCACGCACAAGAAATACTTACAAAATCGCAAATACGTTACCTTATCTTGTCGTTCTTTTTAGGATGCAATTTTTCATTTTTTGAAGCCATACTCTGGCTCATGCCAGGGGCCGCAATATAGCCCGGCCATAAATATGGCCTAAAGGCTGAACGCGGTTTCTGGGACCTCTCCATGGTGATCCTCACCCACATGGTGGCACATTGTGTCATCGGGTATTTATCGCTTGTGTGATGTCCTGGTGGGGTAGAAAGTCAGTCAGTCAGTCACGCACGACAAATTCTAGTATTTCCACTATAATTCAGCGACTTCAGGTTAATATGGCTAATATTTGGCTGACCGCTGACGCTCTAAAATTGTTTCCAGCTAGGTTTTGCTGATGCAAATTCCCAAATTCTGGACCGGGAGTCCACAGGCTCCATTGCCCAGCTACTGAATTAAGTGCGGCACTGACCGCTTCGAGATACCAAGCTAAGTGATGTTATAATCTGGTAATCTTAGTTTCAGCTTCACGGGTCACATCATAGTTGCTCCGCTCCTGTGCCAACGAAAAAACACACAAAATGTTTTCCAAATGAAATTCGCAGCTCACAGTGTCACGCCATGCATTCAACTCAGAAGCTGGGCAACGAAACTATATCCTTCCAGTCTACAAATGGAGCAAAAATGCAACGGCCACCGTCTGGCAGAAGCAAAAAAAAAAAAAAATTTGCCATGGCTCAAAATAGTGGACGTACCGATCGTCCATTTTCACCTATATATGAGGTTTAATAAACGGTCACCCCAGCAGTACCAGCAAGCGTCGCCCCTACAACGATCTGACTGCCTTCTTTAACGACTGTTCACCCAATAGCAATGCAGTTCTTTGGCACGAAGGAGACACCTTGAACTTGGGTTTCAGACTGCCGACTCCCTACACGATGTTATGTAATGTTATGATATCACAATCGACGTCACTCCACATTTGGCATTCCCATGCGTGCTCATTCCTCCGATGCAGCAGACACTCCACAGTGACGTGATGTTGTGTTTTCGTGTGGTATTGTTTTATTTATGTATTTGCTGATTATGGCTCAATAGCTGCAGCGTTCACGTTTTGTTTGTGTTCGTTATATTGTGATGCTTGCTGATATACCTTTCGTTCGGTTTTATTTCTTTCCTTACATGATCAAGAAGCAGAGCCTGACACTACAGTCACAGACAACATCGTATGGGTAAATAGATAATTTGACGTCGCTGAAATATAAAGACAAGAAGTTGAGCAGACGATACTGTCACTAAAGGAAGGGAAACCGCCAGGTGTAGGCAATGTCCCAGCTGAACTTTAGAAACACAGAGGAGTGAGTAAGTAAGTTAATTTTACCCCACCAGGACATCATACAGAGCGATAAACACCCGGTGACACAAAGTGCCACTATGCGGATGAGGATCAGCTGTGGAGGGGTCCTGGAAACCCCGTTCACCCCTAAGGTTATATTAAGGCCCCGGCAACAGCCATGGTGGGGCTTCAAAATAACGAAAAATTGCACCCTACAAGAGGACGACGAATTAAATACAAAGGAGAACAAGTAACTAATGTAAGGACCGAAGTGTGCCAGAGAATCTGGGTCACAACTAAGTGGCCTACTGAATAGATACAATCGTTGGTGATACCATTGCCTAAGGAAATGTGAAAAGCTGAAACAATTATGGAACTATTAGTCTTATCATCCACGCAAGCAAGATAGTGCTAATGATACTGCTTAACAGATTTAAAGGAAAATCTGAAGACATTAGCTGAAGAAACGGCGGGTATACGAAAGAATGAATGCACCACAGAACAAATCGTCACCATCAGAACAGTGAGAGAAAACACTTTTAACAGAGTGTGACATATTTGGTTCTGGTAAATAATAAGAAATTATAACTTCGATAAGAACGTCATAGACACCATTGAAGCAATTTGTAAAGATTCAGACATTGCAGTAATCATGCCAAATGCTATTGGCAATTTTTTTTTTTTTCAAAGCCAGTGTTGGGAGTACTCAAAAATTTAATGGAAGCGTATACATAAATTCTGAACTCAAATTTGGATTTTCCCAGTAACTGCTGTAAGACACAGTTCTAATGAACGCATTTTCCTCCCATGTAACAACAGCAGCACAACTTTAGGCTCTAATTGAAACTTTGGGGGAGGTTACCTTTCTTTCAGTTCAAGTAAGTTTATGATTCTTGCAAACAACAAAATGATTATTAATATTTTTTTTTTCAAAATACTTGTTACGCATTATAAAATGCTTTACTGGTTGGAGTAGGAAGAAATATAGAATAGAAGATATATCTATCAAAGTGTCTGTCTCTCAACACCAAGATCAAAATATATAAAACGTTGGCTATCCTCCGAAAAACGGGCACAAAAGATGGCGGCCGCAAAAACACCCTAACAGAGCCTCAGTCACGTGTTAATTGCGCACTTTCGGCGACCTAATTTGCGGTTTTCCGGCGACTATCGCCACCGCTCACGCGGCGTGGATTGGGGCTAAACTAGATGGCTGGGACGAGCAGCAGCTTCCTCATCTCCTGCAGCTTTGTTCGTGAGCCCTAGCCATCTAGTTTAGCCCAATCCACGCCGCTCAATTGGATACTCTCGGCGGTGGCGGTGGCGGTGCCCGTTATTCGGAGGATAGCCAAAACGTTTATAAGACCAGTCGTTTTATAATATATGGCTCTGCAAAGTGGAGCACAACTGAAAGCGATGAAGCCTTATTACGGGTTTTCGAAAACAGTCTTACGACGAATTTTTGGACCTATCAAAGATGCAAACAGCGGGGAATGGAGAGTGAGAAGCAATAACAAAATTCACAATCTGTTTAAACCACCACTGATCACTGGCATCATGAGAGCTAATAGACTAAAATGGCTGGGGCATATTGAAAGAATGTCAGATGACAGAGAAGTAAAAACTGTGCAAACAAGGGAGATGAATGTCGTAGACCACGAGGCACATAAAGAAGACGAGAGAGATAATGTCCAAACAGGCCTGCCCACACCTGGTCTTACCAAGAGAAGAGAAGGCCAACCAGATAGATAATTGGAGGCGGCTGATATGCAGCTGTGAACCTCAAGTGTTCGGAATGCTGAAGAAGAAGAAGATAATCAAAATACTTGTTACATATTATACAATGCTTTACTGGTTGGGGTGGGAAGAAATACATACATGGCAGGCATTTCAAATGCACTACGCATGAGAGACTTCCCAGACTCAAAATAAATGGCAGGGACATCAAAAGAAACGGTAGACTGCGGAACCTAGGAATCACCGTTGACAGAAGTTTGTCTTTCAGGGATCACACAGAGGGGGTTGTGAAAAAGGCTCAAAAAGGTCTAAACGCACTCAAGATTATGGCAGCGATGGACATGGAGCAGAGAATGCTGTTCAAACTTTACCAGCACCTAATTATCTCAGTTATTGATTAGGGATTGGGATTACTCACTGTCTCGAAGAGTCAGCTAGAGAAACTGGAGCGCATACAGAATGAAGCTATGCGGCTGATCCTGGTTTGTACAAGAGACACCCCGATTGTGTGCATGCGATACATCCTTGCATTGCCGACTGTTGCAGATAGGCTAAAGGTGCTGCAGGCTAAGTCATACTTCAGAGTAGCTGCAGACAGGGAACACCCTCTTTATGAAGCTTTGGCAACAGGCAGGGGTCAGAGGCCGAAAAGGGGAAAATCGCGGATGGCTCAAGCATAAGACACAATAAGACACGTATGCATGCTGGAGAACATTGGGGGAGGAGAGGAGTGGGTCAGAGTACCAGCGGAAAAGTCTGACCTGTGTAGGGTTATGATAACATTGGGCTGGGTGTTCAGAGAGTGGCCAGCGGGTGCTACGGAGGTTGAAGTCCAACAGTTGATTCACTACAATTCACGCCCAGGTGATCTAATTATCTGTACAGATGGTTCAGTGTTGAGAGGAAAGAGAAGTGCCTTGGGATTTGTAGCCAAAGCCAAAGGAAAATCTTTAGTGCAAGACAGCCTAGCATATGACACCACAACATCTAGCATGAGAGTGGAGGTTGGGGCGGTAACTGCAGCTCTCCGGTGGCTAGAGAACAAGATGCATACACATGTCGTAATTGTAACAGACTCCGAAAGCATGCTGAAAAAGGTGAGGACAGGGATGCTTCGAGCAGAGTGGCTAGCTTCCCTGGAAAGGTCACGAGGGGTAATTATACCTTGGATCTTTTTTTTCCCAGGCAATGCCGGCGTGGTGGGTAATGAACAGACAGACAGATTGACTGGATCTGCACCACTGGGTGGTGAATTGATACATGACAAGGCAGATGTGGTCACGGCCCCTTGGGAACAAGCAGCGGAATCAGTAGAGAAAGAAGATTATTATGGCCTGGAGAGAATGAGCAGATGGTCTGGCCGGCTCACTAGACTCAGAGGAAAGGCAAGACGGGCTTTTAACCAGATTGTGACCAGTACCATCAGTATTAGAACTCTGCGCTGGCTGCTGAAGATGAGGACGGAGCATGCTCGGGAATGCCCCGAGTGCTGTGATGTCAATTCTGGACTCAACTCAACTCAACACACGTTTGAGAGACTTTGAGACGACAGGGTCAGAAATAGTGAACCGTTTCATGGAAACTGTATTAAAACCAGGACAAGCATGCAGAAACCAGTTGTAGTGCGAAGAAAGAAGATGTGCCCATCAGCTCCTACAGGGTGGGCACGTTGAGCCTGAGACACTATGGTTGCTGCATCAGAAGACTGAGCACGAATGGGTCAGATGTCGATGTGCTAGGTTGTCGATACGGACAACAAGTGACAATAAATTATTTCCCATTACAAAAAAAAAAAAAAAAAACCATCAGTAAATCAACTTTTCTACTAGCATCATCATCATCATGTGGCATGTTTTTCGTTGCGAATGAGCTTCGTAATGCCGGGGTGGGGGCTGATCCCAGCTGCGGGCCTTGCTCCTTGCGCTGGTTTCAAGGTAACAAGAAGCTGACGGTCCAGAAAGTAATGGCAAACTCCTGGACGCAAATTTCCCTAGAAAAACCGCAACAGCTAAAAAGTGCTGGGGTTGGTTCTGCGACGTCGTTTAAAGGATACGCAACTAACTTATACACACACGCGCGCGCGCGCGCTCGCGTCATTGGTGACTGGGTTACCCATTGGCTCCTTCGGTAGACAACTTCACCGGTGGCGACAGTATTTGGGTCTGTCAACACTGCAAGATGGGTGATGTGGTCAGCATCACGCCGGCCGCCTTTACTTTCCCGGAGCACATGATCTAGTCACAGTTAAAAGTGATGGTGATTAAACCTGACGACCCCCCCCCCAGCAAGGCACCTACCTACCTACACACGCGCGCGTGTGTTAATATATGTGTGGTTTTTTTTTTTTAATGTGTTCCCGAAAATAAACCAATGTTTAATAATTAATAATTTATAAAAACCTACTTAGTCTACCCAGAACAACTTTTAATCTATCAGATGATCAGCTATCTGTCTATTAGCTATAGCCATAAGGCTATAACTATCTATCAGCTGGCCGGGGCTCAACACTCAGGGAAAAGGCGAGACGGATACACAATCAGACAGTTACTGGTGCCAGCTGATTTGGAACTCTTCGCTTGCTTCTGAAAATGGGGACGGAGCGCTTATGGTGTGATGTCGATTCCTAATTTACCATTCAACATTTAATCTATCAGGTTTCACATCCGAGCCATCTGGAAACGACTAGATTATTGTTGTCGTCACTTCCTGGCTGCAGCCAACATCCTTACTAATTGACGTCAGAAATATGAAGCAACTGAGACAAGTCACACATTCTCTGGTAAACAACAACTGTAGTCCAAGGTGCCCGCCCGTGTTTCACCCTGTCTGCCCGTCACCTGACCACTCTACCGAACATTACCAGTTTCGGTAAATATGATGATAATTTAGATATTTCTCTTGCAAATTTTCAATGTGATTGTGGAGGTTTAGCTCATTTCTCGGTCCATCTCACGTTTCCCGGCCCTATCTATACACTCCCTGGCCTTTCATTTATACTCTCTCAGATTCTTCTACGTCGGAGGGGTGTCAAGTTGTTTTGCCTCTAATTACGTCAGCGCCGTTGTCACGTGTTCTGTACTACACAACGACACAGCTTTCAACGACCTCAGAACATCTAGAACTGGCCCTAATCCAACCCCCTCCCCCCCCACCATACAGCCACAGCCTGAGCCTAGGCCACACGAAAGACTCTTTTCGAAGAAAGCAGCAGAACCTGACAACCCTCTGACATAGATCAGTGTGAGAAAAGTGTGTAGATGAGCCGGGAAACGTGAACAGGTCTAATTTCTCATTAGCATCCATTTATCCTACATTAAAACAAACTGTTATTTCTTATTAGCGCCCCTGTCTTCAACGTCTTCGATCTTTGAGTTATATCCCCATGTTAGTTCCAAGCCCCGTTGTGAGGAGGCGGAAAGAAGGGACAGGGGCGGGAATAGACCCACTGCCCCCTAAAAGCATGTCGTAAGAGTGGACAGATTGGGGATGTTTTCTTCAAAGTCTGAGTGCATCTGCCTGAAAGGCAAGGAACCAACAATCTGCACACAAATGAGTTAGATCTGTCAAACAGATGTATACGCAACACTCCGATTCTGAATCAGGACTGCAGTCCAGAAGTGGACGAACAACAAGATCTCACCGCTGGAGTTTAAAGCCGGTGAACGCAAAGAAGAAGAAGAAGAAGAAGAAGAAGAAGAAGAAGAAGAAGAAGAAGAAGAAGAAGAAGAAGAAGAAGAAGAAGAAGAAGAAGAAGAAGAAGAAGAAATAGAAATGCTTTATGTCTGTTGTATTTCACAAATAAATAGTGTGGTCGCTGGTTTAGAGGGGTTGTAACTTTTTTTTTTCCTTTAAAGAAGCAGGTGAGCAAGGCTATTAACTGTTTGTTTTTGTTTGTACTTCGGTATGTTTCTGTTTCTGAAAGGTATGATGACGGCTACTCGTCACAGATTGGGGCTGTTCGATTACCGCTGATTTTGGGACAGCCAAGCAGAGACGGGGAGTTCGTGTTTCGACACCCGTAAGTGTTTCTTTTATTATCAAGCTGCCACCTACACCTTCCTTAACATGGACAGTCATCAGTTTCAGCGTTCAGTGTACTTTTAATTACCTCGTTTATTTTATTATTCTATTAGCAAGCATTACTTTAGAGGTCGCAGGTAGTTAGCATTAATTGGATATTTTCTCCGGGTCATGCCTGTGTGTTGGGAAATGAGCAGGCAGATAGACTGGCTGGCTCTGCACCACTTGGTGGTGAATTGATGTATTTGAAGTTAGATGTTGTAAGGACCCTTTGGGTGCGAGTGAACAGTGCAGAGGCGCAGATAGATAATTACAGTCTAAGAAAAATGGCGCTACGAGGAGTTAACAGTTGATCTGGTCGACCGCTCAACACTCAGGGAAAGGATGAGACGAATATACATTCACACGGTTACTGGTACCATGGGAATTGGAACTCTTCGTTTGCTGTTGAAGGTAGGGACTGAGTATTTATGGGAGGATCCCGAGTGCTGTGATCGATTCTCAATTCAACATTCAACATTGAATTAACTCTTCCAGAAAGCGAAGATACAGTACACTACTCGCAGTTTATGATCGTTAAAGATTATCTTCAGATAGAAGTGACCATGTGTCCTGTTTTCCCCGGGACAGTTTTTTTCCCCACCTGTCCCTCGCTGCCCCAGAGGTAAAGGACCCTTTTCCACGCCTCCATTCTTATGGGACAAATAAGGCTAGACCTATATTTTATAGAGCAATCGGCACTTGATGAGTGATATGGTCAGCATTCCACCGGCCACCTTTACTTCCCAGGGCTGCACCTAATAACCACAAAGGGGGGTCGACCTTGGAGCCTAAGCCATTTTTGAAAAAAGGTCTCGCTCCGAACCAACCACCTTCCGATCCGCAGGCGAGCGTCTCACCGCTCCACCACGGCTACTCAGACGTCAGTTGTCCTGTTTTGTAAAAATCTAGGAAGAAGCTGGAGATCAAAACATACACTAGATAAATACTTCTAAAGCCTGAGATGTGTTGATGGACGTTTCAACATGACATGTTTCTGTTTTTTTAAGTGCAGTTAAAGGTTGGCGTCTGTGGCTTATGCGTTGCGAACGCGTTTCGTAATGCCGGGGTGTGGGGTTCCATCATCCCAGCTGCGGACGGTTTGTCTTGCGTTGGCTTCAACAGTGGTACCGATCGCTGACCGTGCAGAAAAAAAGCAATAGCAAACCACTGATTGTAAAATGTGCCTACAAAACCATAACAGCCAAAAAAAATATCAGGGTTGGTTCTGCAACGTCCTGTAAAGGATACGCAACTACCTACATTTTTTTATAGAGCTTATATTTTCGTTTATGTCTTGGCGACAAAGCTTTGAGGTGTTGATACAGTTGTTGGGAAGTAATTAGCCCGTTTTAAGGCGTTGCGAGTCTGACTCGTAAGCCAGCATACCGCGATCGAAACCCACTGCAGGCTGCGTGGATTTTTGTCGTGGTATGGGGACGTAGCAGGTCGACCCAGCTTAAAATGGGTACCAGGATGGGCTGTCCTGGGAAAGTAAAGACAGCCGGCGTAATGCTGACCACATTACCCACAGAGTGCTGATGGTCTGTAAAAATATGGGACGCTCTGCCCATATGCCCGATGCGCCGAAAGGCGTGAAAAGGGATCTTTACTTTACTTTACTTAATTAGCCCGTCTCAGTCTGGTGACCCAGGGACAAAGAAAAGTAGTGAGGTTAAACTGAATTGTTTGCGGTGTCCTGTTTTCAGCTAAAGACATATTATGATCACCCTTTCTTCAGAGGTGTATTCCGTCCCTGCCTCTTCTAAACTGAAGCACATATATAAACTAACAGACGCCAAGCGAACTATCTTTACCCATCTCCTGCGGCCCTAGTCCCGCCCTGTCTGTATTATTGATCCCCGTATGAATTAGTAAGTAAGTTGTACCCCACCAGGACATCACACAGAGCGACACACCCCCGTGATACGATGTGCCACCAAGCAGAAAAGGATCAACTGCGGAGAGGTCCTAGAAAACCCCATTTAACCGAATGTTATATTAGAGCTCCCGGCAGCAGCCAGGCTTTGAAATAACGAAAAAAAAAAGCGTCTTATACAGGCAGAAGAACGTATAAGTTTAGATATGTCTCAAGTTGTTTTTTTCCACTGTTTAGGAAATGCGACCTTTCAGTTTTATTTACTGTTAGAGATTAAGAAAAAAAAAGAGTCATTATGGCTTCCAGATGCTCGCGGGCGTTCGATATCACTACCCAGAGGACAGGGGGAATTACTAGAAGTCCAAGTCCATGTGAATAAATTCCAGCCCTTTCCGGGGATTGAACCCGGAACCTCTAGCACTCGAGGCGGACACCATGCCCCGTGACCATGCAGCCCCACGCTCCCCCAACCCACTCCTCGGTGGAATACTTATGTATGATAAGGCAGACATGGTTAAGGCATTATGGAATCAAGTGTACAATTGGGATCCGAAAATTGATCATCACAGCCTGGTGATAGTGATGCAGCGGACAGTGATGAGAGGATCTGGCAGATACTTGACGCTTTGAAAGGCAAGACAGACACATAATCAGACTGCTCTTGTTACCAAGTGGTATCGGAACTCTGTGTTTGCTGCTGAAGATGGGGACGGAGCGCTAGTGAGAGTGTCCCGAGTGCTGCGATGTCGGTTCTTGATTCAACTCGACAACCCATATTACCTTCTGTCTCGTACACTTTCAATGAATTCTGACACAGATGATCTTCCATGTCATATAATAACATTGTCCAGCATCTTTTCTCTCCGTCTCTCCCTCCCTCACCCTCAACTTCCCCAATCACCATATACTCTGGTATTTTCTCCCTTTCATGATCTCATCTCCCTATCGAATGCTAATCATGTTGGCACGGTAACTGGGGTAGGAGCATGTCCTACTATTAGAAATGCTCACCTGGCGATGAATGATGGAGTGGACTCTAGATAAAGAGTTCATCTGTGAATAAGTGGTCATGGTGGACCAACACAAGCGGTGGTCATTGACAAGAGGCCAGTTAACTGGTGGGACAGCTAGCTCTATAAAAATTCACCAAACCTCTGTGACATGGTCATTGGCTGGTAAGAGGGGCTATTGTAACCCCTTCCCCCCTCTTATTCACCTCTGTTTAGACAAAGAAATACCCGCTAGCGAAAGAACACTTAGCCCAAACCAAAACCGCAATGAACTAGAAACCTCCCACACCATGGATATAACCAAGCCCCAGTGACAGGCTGAACGTTGTACTTGCATTTCAAATCAAATCTAGGAGAAAGCACTGCCGTATTTTTTCCCCTTAATAAAACATACCTTTTAACAAAGTGAATACAGCTACGAATCTTCGACATTAATTAACAAGGCAAGCTATTTCTTCAGGTCTCAGAGATTTGTTGTTACAGAAAATCCTTAGCATTCACAGGAAAGGGATAAAAAAGGAGAAGGAGGAGAAGAAGAAGAGAAGGGAGACTAGAAGGTGATGTTGGCGAAAAGGAAAAAGGAGGAGGATGAGGAAGGTGGAGGAAAGGAGGAGGAGGAAGAAAAGAAAAAAAAAAACACGTCTGCAGAGAATGACATCATCACATTGTACTTTCCAACAGGCCAAGTCCGCTAGAGAAACCCTTGAGGATACTACCAGCGAGTCCTGTGCCATGGTGGCCACCTGTCTGTGTGTAAGTTATTATTTTCACCTTGCTTTATTTAAATTTTTTTTTATAGATAACATGTATCTTAAAATGCGTTGGGAAAAAAAAAACAATGCCCAGTCAATGGTTGGTTTCCAGTTATAAGACAAAGAATGTATGTTTGAGAATCAAGGGGCGAAGCGGATACAGAATCATACAACAGGTATTGAAATGAGGAAAAAATCGGCTGAGAGAGCTATGATATTTAAGATGAAGGCTGGAAAATGATACCGAAGCCGTGACAAATAGCGTTCATTTATCATGTGTAAGGGTTAGCAGGTAACAATTATACTAGAGAGGGTAGAGGGATATTTTCCTCCTCGTCGCTTAGCTGCCATGGACGTATATATACGCCTGCCCGACAGACTGGTATTAATACGTCTTCTGTTTTGTGTCCTCGTTGCTAAAGACGTATTATTACGTCCTCGATCTTTCTTACAGATTGCTAAAATGTAATTCTCAGTAGTGAAATGGCAATACACATTATCGAAATCTGAACAAACTTACCCATTTACACACAGTTAAAACCCTTATCGCGTGCGTTTAGGTGTATTTAATTGCATTCGACTATATCTTGTGGCTTTGTTGCCATGGAACCCTGGTCGGTGAACGGTGCATTTTTTGCCCTGTAATATATTTCTGGTTTTGCGTTAGGCTACTCTTTTTAAAAAAAATGCAAAATAGCAAGATGATTGGTTAAAAAAAAAGTTGATGAAGAATTAATGGAGTTTTTTCTAGAGGGGATTAAAATAGATCCCGAATGATCAAGAAGAAGATATGGTCAAAACTGGTCCTTTTTCATTTCCTATTTTAATAGGAATTTCTAATGTAGCCCCCCCCCCCCGGCCATGTAAATTTTAAATTACAACTGTTATTAGCAGTTTCGGCAACGTGTCACAGAAGTATTAATTATTTATGGAAAAAAAGTAATAACACGGAGAATACAATTAATTATGACTAAAGCTTTAGATAAATCTAAATAGGGTGGAGGGTGGGGTGGGGTGGGGGGGGGGGGGGCTGGGGAATGCAATCCGTGAGAATTGTAATTAACAAGTGACGGCCTGGGATGAAGTGCAATGATTCTATACCAGTTCTTCCGTAACCCACCCCCTATATCCCCCCCTGCCCCACCCGGTAGGGTGAGGGGGCCGTAAATTTGTCGGTCCAGTTTGTGGGGGCGGTGGAACCGGCCATGGGTCAGTAAGAGCCTCAGATGCATACGGGGCAATGCCTAAACACATGGCAACGGTTGAGACGACAATGAAGTTGAAGCAAGAAGAATAAAAACTGTCCATCTGCAAGGAATGTAAACCGGTTAAAACATTCAAAGAATGTTCCTGCTGACGATCGAAGGGCTTTTGTTGTGTTATCTCTGCCGTTGAATTTCTACTACTTATGTGATAGCAGTGGAGACAACAAAGATAGGCTTAGCCGAGGATACATTTGCTTTCTCTATGCCAAGTGAAGCCGGGCAAATAAGTCTAGTTTCTAAAGTTTTCTTTCTGTGAATGTCTTTCTTGGCGTCGCCATAGTGCTTCTGATTTGTCAGCAATCGGGAAACTTACCTAGAGTATATATTTTGAGGTTACAAAATAGAGCCCTCACCGCCGACCTAACTTTTGCGACTTCAGGTAGAAGTAGAACGGAGCACTAATGGGTTGCTATCCGTGTGCCATGATGTTGATCCTTCATTCAAACTTTAAACTTTAAACCGTTGTTGAAAAGAGATTCCAATTTTCCAAGTGCTTTGAAC
The DNA here is from genome assembly GCA_905116865.2 of Candidula unifasciata. NCBI lineage: Eukaryota > Metazoa > Mollusca > Gastropoda > Stylommatophora > Geomitridae > Candidula > Candidula unifasciata. The sequence continues at coordinate 23,271 of CAJHNH020002332.1, read as the reverse complement.
TGTAGAGACTGTAAAAACTTTCTATAGAAATGAGAGCTAGGAAGGGGGGAGTGGTAATACTAGCCTGATCCAAGAAAGAAAATGAATGAATAAAGAGCGAGGAGAAATGTCTGGACACATACCCGTATCGACTGCAGTAAAACAAAGAAGGTGGAAACATACTAGACACACCCACAGACGAAAGGAGCTGAGAAATACAAAACAAGCATTGAAAATGGAAACAAGCAGTCTGAGAAAAAGAGGACGTCCAAGGCAAACATTAAGAACATCAGTATTACAAGAGGATAAAAATGCCTGGCTGCAGTCCATGTCAGAAATCAATACAGTTGCATGCTTCTGAAGTATGCTTCCTTGCGTTTCATAAACAAGAGAAGTCGATGGATCATATTGTACGTGTAACAGATGATCTCTGCAATACTGCCCAGTTGTGTGTGTGTGTGTGTGTGTGTGTGTCTGTGTGAATGTGAGTGTGTGTGTGTGTGTGTTTGTATGTGAGAGTGTGTGTGTGTCTGTGTGTGCGTGTGTATGTGTGTGTGTGTGTGTGTGTGTGTCTGTGTGTGTGCGTGTGTGTGTGTGTATCTGTGTGTGCGTGTGTATGTGTGTGTGTGTGTGTGTCTGTGTGTGCAGTAGAAAGGAAAGAGTTTATTCTGGCCTTATTTATATAAGACCAGTCCTGTGATTTTATACCTCCCTCATAGTTCATTATTACACTTTCACTCCTCCCCCCCCCCACCCCACCTGGGGGTTCCAGGGCCCCTATTGTGGGGGAAAACAAGAATAGACCTACTGCCTCCCAAATAAGCACATCGTAAGAGTCGACTAACTGGGAGCTTTCTTTAATGTCGAAGTGCAAGGAACCATCAATCTGCACACACATAAGTCTGATCTGTGAAACAGGCAAAACTCAGGTCCTGGAACAAAGCCAAAGTCCAGAAATGGGCGAACAACCAGGTCTTTCCACCGGAGTTTATAACCGGTGAACGTAAAAAAAAGAAAAAAGTACAACACTTTAATCTGAAAATACTGGAAGGTTCCAGGAAGAGGTAAGAAATACGTAGATCAAGTACTATTTTTTTTTCTATATATGAATTATGTTGTCTGCAGAAAGACAGATTATGTCGTTCAGCAGGCTGCTCCACCACGTTACTGTAGGATTAAAGTGGACGACCCAAGATGTCTTCCCAATGAAACAATAATCAAGCACTTCTAACTGGAATTGCCGCCTTTATTCCGAGAAAAAAAAAAAAACCACTATGAAATAAGATTACATGTCGATAACTGTACAGGACAATGTTTTAGGTGAGCCAGGTTAGTTAGTGTACAGTGTTCTTCCATTCATTCATTGTACTATTGTGCTATCATAGTTCATTCCGTGCAATAATTTTGATACCATGGCTTGGTATTGACTTTGGTATTAAATTCCTAACGGAATGTAATGCGTTCCTACAGAAGAAAAACAGGACTGAAGTTCAGATAGAAATAATGTTAATGAAAGATGTATGTCTGTGCTAGAGGAAGCTCTCAATAAATTACGTGTAGACTTCCCACCGAGAATATGTTTCAAAATCTGTCAAAATTGAGCCCTTTGGCAGTTTTATATCAAATATCAAGGACACAGTTTTCAGAGCTACCATTTTTACACCTGGCAGAAAACAACATAAGTATTATAAAAGAACAGTACAGAAAACTGATTGTTGTCAACTGGAAAGAAGAAGCTACATTTAAGAAGGATGGACTACCTACAAACAGGGAAAATTTTTGGCTAGGCGTACTTCGACACCAGGCATTTAAAAAGTTGGCCACTTTCGCCCTTACTTACTTAATAATGCCCGTTAGCAATGCTGTAGTTGAGAGAATATTCTCTCTTGTTACTTCGACTAAATCAAAAGCATGAAACAAAATACAACTGGATTTTCTTGATGCAGTTGTCAGAATTAGAGCAGAACTATTGATATCAAAGAAATGTTGCAAAGACTTCATTCCATCTGAGAAAATGCTTACAGATTTTACACCCGAAAAGGTTTATGCTGCATCTTCACTGGTTCCAGTGGGGATGACAGTGAATAATTCAATCTAAAGCTTTTAATGTGAAGTGAGTACAATGTTACACTTTATTTTGCATTTTCTGGCATATTTTGGGTGATGGTTTGGCATAAAATGAAGTTTTTTTATCTGGCAACCCTGCTCGATTATCTTTTGGGGGCTGAGTGGTCTCAAGGCGTCCGCCTCGAATGCCGAAGGTCCCGAGTTCAAGTCCCGATGAAGGCTGGGATTTTTTCACGTGAACTTCTAGTAATCTCCCATTGTCTCTGGGTAGTGAGATCGGACTCCTGTGTGTATTGTTGCGCACGTAAACAAATCTTGGCATTTAGAAATCGAAAAAAGTAGCTTAACGGCGCTGCCCGGGCAAAATTTTGAGTTAAAAATCTACCCAAAATATTTCAGGACCCTCGCCGGTGCTACGGAGCATGTGCACTGCGCTGAGCCACTTCGGACTCACAATTCAGTTAGAAGTAGAACAGGGCACTTTTTAGTTACTACCCGTGTGTCATGATGTTGATACGTTGTTCAAAAACCTCAAAGTACAGGAAACGAAAGTCTGTGGATAGATCGTATTTTTTTCTGTGTACGAAACAATGTTTTGGACTTGATTAAGGTGATCTATCCAAACACATGTAGTTACTCCCAAACCAAAACCGTCACATGCAGACACATGTGTCGCCAACATTATATAACTCCAAATATAATAATGGACCATATATTCAGGTCTTTTTTTTTCCTTCTAATAAAATATATGCATTTATTAACATTTTAGTTATTAAATTCATTTAATATTAAAAGAACCTGAGGAAAAAAAGTGGCTATACTGGTTCATAAACAGTGAGTCATTTTACTGGCTCATAAAAAGTGAAATTTGGGCAAATGCGGCCGCTTTTGCTTTTGACATATATAAAGAGTTCCAGAACAGACAGGAAACTATGGCTGTAGGACTGGATCTCGAAGATGCTTATAACAGAGGGAGATATGACATCTTAATGACTGCACTGATCCATGGCTGGTGAATTGGGTTGCAGCTGTTCTGCATTCACGTCGGGTTGCTCTCCGACTGGGCACATGGACCTCTGAACCATGCACTTTGGCCCCAGGACTGCCACAGGGATCCGCCATCTCGCCTGTGCTCTCCAACGTGTATACGAGCAAGATTGCAAGCCTAGAAGCACCAGGAGTTGGAAGGATACTGACTTTTGCGGATGATATACTTGCATATAGGCAGGGGGAAGAGAGGGAACAAACAGCTCGGGAGCTACAAGCGACAGTAGACAAAGTGGATGAGTGGTGTACAGAAATGAAGGCTGTCGTCCACCCAGAAAAGGCGTCTGTTTTGTGGTGTTCTCTGGACAACAGGATCGTTAAAGCTAATGTCCCAAGCCTCACGATAGATGGTAGAGACGTCAACAGAGAGAGCAAACTAAAGTATCTGGGAATTACATTTGACAGGAGCCTATCATTTAGGGACCATGTGGAGAGTGTTGTGACGAGATGCCAAAAACGAATTAGTACACTTAAGACTATGGCTGCAATTGACATAGAGCAGAGAATGCTTTTCACACTATATCAGCACCTGATCCTGTCAGTGGTGGATTATGGCCTGGGACAACTTACCGTCTCAAAGAGTCCGATGGACAAACTTGAGCGCATACAGAACGCGGCTATGTGGGTCATTCTGGGTTGCACCAGAGACACCCCAGTGTTGTGTATACGATACATCCTTGGTTTGCCGACGGTTGCAGGTAGGCACAAGGTGATGCAGGCGAAGTCATATCTCAGGGTAGCTGCAGACACAGACCACCCTCTGCGTGGAGCTCTGGCCGCAGTTAAGGGTCAGCGGCTGATAAGAGGGGGGTCATGGGTGGCTCAGGCAGAAGACACAATCAGACATGTTTGCGTCCTTGAGAACATTAGGCGAGGAGAGGAGTGGGTCAAAGTGTCACCTGAGCAGTCAGACTTGTGTAGAGTCATAATCACGCTGAGCCAGGAATGCAGAGACTGGCCAGCAGGTGCCACAGAGGTGGAAATTTAGCAATTAATTCACGATAATGCTCGCTCAGAGGATTTGATCATTTACACAGACGGTTTAGTGTCAAGAGGCAAAAGAAGTGCTCGAGGCTTTTTGGCAAAAGTTAATGGTCGACGTTTGGTGCAGGAGAGCCTAGCATATGATACCACAACATGCAGCTTAAGAATGGAGGTGGAGGCGGTCAATGCAGCTTTCCGCTGGCTAGAGAACACGACACACACACACACATTGTAATTGTAACTGATTCAGAAAGCATGCCGAGGAAGATCAGAACAGGTATGCTTCGTGCAGAGTGGCATGCTTCGCTGCGGAGGACACGAGTGAGGAGTATTGTCTGGATTTTTTCACCGGGTCCCGCCGGTGTGTTGGGAAATGAACAGGCGGACAGACTGTCCGGCTCTGCACAACTTGGTGGAATACTGCTACATGATAGGGCAGACGTGGTTAGTGCCTTGTGTACAATGCGGAGGAGCAGATGGATCACCCCAGTCTGGTGAGATTGCATTCAGTTGGGGGTGACGAGAGGTTCTGGCAGAAGCTCAAGGCTCAGAGGAAAGGCAAGATGGACGTTTAATCAGAAAGCTACTGGCACCATTAGTATCGGAACTCTTCGCTGGCTGCTGAAGATGGGGACAGAGCGCTTATGGGAATGCCCCGAGTGCTGTGTCGGTTCTTGAATCAAATCAAATGATTCGAATTGAAATTCGTTGTGTTTTTCATTCATCCATTCATTCATTCATTGTCATATTGTACCATCATCTGTCACATAGGGCTCCTTTCCAGTCTATTATGTGCAATCTCTTGGATATCATGGAATGAATCCAGTCCAACTTCTTTGGCTGCTTTAATCAGCGTTCGCCTTAGGCTTTCTCCTGGACGTCTTCTTATCCTTGGTCTCTTATTTCCTATTTCAGTTACTGTCTGGGGTTTCTCTGCTCGTCTCTTTTCAGAGTGTGTCCAGTACAGGGCCATCTTCTCTGTCTTTTAACTGTTGATGCTCTTCTGTTATAGTTAAAAAAAAAGTTTTTTGCGTATTCTTTACAGGACGTTTCAGAACCAACCCCACCATTTTTGTTGTGGGGGGGGGGGGGGCTGTTGGGGGTTTTCTAGTCATATTTACGTCTAGTAGTTTGACGTTGCTTGCTGGACGGTCGGCTTCTCGATACCACTATCGAAACCAACGCAAGGTGCCAGACCCACAGTTAGGATCCAACCCAGCACCCCAGCATTACAAAGCGCGTTTGCAATTCCTAAGCCACAGACGCAGACCTTCTGTTTTAGACAAATATAGAAAAAAAAAAAAAAGGTAGAGTAATTAGTAAAAATAAAGACTAGTACAACACGAGTGAGGACAGTTTAATGTATGGTTCCTGGAAGAGGAGGTCGCTAACGACCACAGCCATGATGGACATTGAATGTCAAGGACCTCCTAGGCATGAAAGTTCACGAGGCGGGCGAGTCTACAGTTGACCGAGTGGCTTGCTGGCTTGCTGTGACGGGATCAACGTTCTGCAAAGGATCTGCCACATAAAGACAATTGTAGACGGATGCTAGAGAAACTAAGCATACACAACACACTGTCAACTACAAACTAAGAATTACCAAGCAAAAATTAAAACAAAATAATCAACAGATTAGACATTTACACAGAAGCGAATTCAAGTTTTTTGACAGACTGTAAACCAAAGCACTGCCTTTGGGTGATTTTGTGTGTGATTAGGCATGGGCTGTTCTGAAGGTAGAAAGTGTTTCCTTTGGGGTTGGATGTCGTTATTTTCTCACTGGAGCGCAATAGTAGCAGTTAAAGGTTGTCTCTTAACTGGACAGTTAGGCATGGTAGGAAATCTGTATCAGAAACGATGGACACGACCCAGGACAGTAGGAAGCGCTCAAACGTGATTGAAAAAGTTAAAAAAAAAAATAAAGGACCCGTTTTCCACGCCTTTAGGCTATAGGGCATATAGGGCTAGACCTATATTTTTATAGACCAATCGGCACAAGACGGGTGATGTGGTCAGCTGGCTTTACTTTCCGGGGCTGCACCCGGTACCCACTCAAGGCTGGGTCGACCTGGGAGCCAAGGTCATTTTTGAAAAAAATCCGGCTCCACCAGGGAGCGAACCCACGACCCTCCGAGCCGAAGCGAGCGTCTAACCGCTAGGTTACGGCGACTTCAGACGTGATTACCGATATCATATGTCCATGCAGAGGTGCTGGAACCTGAGAGGGAAGGGGTGGGGCTTTATGTACCTTAAGGCGCTTCTTCGCCCTCTAATATAAAATTCAATTTTTACTGGGGCTAAGCTCTGTCCCAAACAAGAGCTAAAACTTCGTTTTTAAGTTTGGTACACGTAACGTTAATATCCCCACGCCCAGCCCATATACACACTAGCTCAATTCTGATTGGAAGTTCCTGGAGCCGTCATCTTGGCACAAGGTAACGGGGTGTTCCGCAATGCCGTTAATATCTCGTGTTGTATATTTCAGCACGCAGTTATGACATTTTCCGCTCGCAATTACTTAAATTGTTTGAAGAACACGTTATGATAATAAAATCGATTAGTATTGTAAAAATAGTGCTAACGTAAATAAATAATCTTATGAAATCCTCTGGGGAAAGGCAAGACAGGCATTTAACCAGATTACGATCGGTAGCATTAGTATTGAAACTCTGTGCTGGCTGATTGAAACTCTGTGCTGGCTGCTGAAGATGAGGGCGGAGCACGCATGGGAATGCCCTGAGTGCTGTTATGTCAGTTCTTGACGCAAGTCTACTCAACTCTGGTTATGGCAGCTAAAACTGGTGGAGGCTGTTTGCAAAGACTTTAGTTTCCACAAAGTCACCCCTCACCATTGCAATCCTGTCGACATCATAGATGAAACTGAGTCAAGTATCATGCTTATCTCCCAACAACGGTCGTCCTAGGGTCTGTCTTTGACATCCTTTGAGATCAAGACAAGGCTTCATATGGAAACAGTAGGTATGTCCCTGCTGAATAGGACGCGAAAGAGCGAACTCAGCTCGCAGTTAAGGTCATTATATACAAATCACTGGTATTGTCTATCTTCGCATACGGATGTGAGAGTTGGACTCTCCCTGCAGAAATGGAAAGGATGATTCAGACTTTCGAACACAAATGCTATAGACGAATTTTACGAATTAGCTAGTTAGAATATAAAAAAAAACGAAAATGTAAGTGAGAAGATTTAAAACATTTGCAGGACATCAGCAGCCTCTCCTGGCAGGGTGAAAGGTCGTCGCAGGCTAGCTCGGCCCGGGCACATGGTGAGACATAATTCGATTGCTAAGACTATATACTTTAAAGAACAATTTGGTGGGGGGGGGGGGGGAGGGAGGGGGGGGGGAGGAAGGTTTGTAAAAAAAAAAAAGATTCCCTGTCTGCTTCTCCCCATGCCGTGTCCAGTATATTGCCGTTTAATTTTTCTTATAACTTGTTACATTATTGATTGTCAAACATTTCCCTTTTTTCACCTTTCTCGAATTCATCCAATGTAGTGTTTGTTCATGAATTTCGTTAGACATTTGTTTTCCCAATGCATTTAATTTACGTTGCATGTTTTTTTTTTTTTTTTTTTTTTTTTTTTGTGTTCTCTACCTGTCATTACATATTTATTAACTCGGGAGGAGAACATCATGAACATGGAGTAGGATTCTTGATAAAAAGAAATTTAGAGAAGTTTTTTAGCGGGTTCTGGGCTCACAATGACAGAATTATATTGATCAAGATCAAGGCAAGACCTTTTGATATTACAATAATACAGACATATGCACCAACAACTGACCACAGTGATGAACATCTTGAAGAATATTATGAAGAACTACAACAAACACTGAAAGTTGTAAAATCATCAGAGGTCTTAATAGTTATGGGAGACCTGAATGCAAAAGTGGGGAAAAAGAAGCACAAACATATTGTAGGGCAATTTGGCATGGGATCAAGGAATGACAGAGGAGACAGATTGATACAGTTTTGCAAAGAGAACCAACTCATTATCTGTAATACATTTTTTCAACATCCACCTAGAAAACTGTATACGTGGAAGAGTCCTGGAGATATAAACAGAAACCAAATTGACTATGTAATGATTAGAGACAGATTCAAAAACAACATCAAGAACGCTAAAACATACCCAGGTGCCGATATAAATTCAGATCACAACCCTGTGGTAATAAAAATACAAATTAAACTTAAAAACGCAAGAATAAAAATGCAAAGGTCACCCCACATAGACATATCAGCTTTGAAACAGCCAGAAATAAGCCAGCAGTACCTAGTGGAGGTTAAAAATAAATATGACAGATTAATAGCTGAAAGCATGGAACAATATCGACGGGAGAATCCAGAGGACAAAATTAATACAAAATGGGAATGTTTCAAAACTAGTATAGAAACAGCTAATGCCATCTTACCAGTGAAAGAAAACAAGAAAAATCAAGTATGGATGACTGAGGAAATTATTAATAAAATGATACAACGGAAGAAAGCAAAGAACACTTCAGAATATTCATTAATAGACAAAGAAATACGAAATTTGTGTAGAACTGCTAAGGAAACATGGATTCAGTTAAAATGCAAAGAAATAGAGGATCTTGAAATAAAACACAGAACCAAGGAAATACATGCAAATAAAAGAAAACTTACAAACAAGGAAAAACATTTGACAGGAAATGGTTGTATTAGGGGGAAGGATGGAAAAATTATTGTTGATAAGAAAGATATAATAAAAAGATGGACTGAATACACAGAAGACCTGTTTTGGGACAACAGAGGTGACAAACCGCCAATCCATAATATTCAAGAGGGGCCAAACATATTAAAGTCTGTAGTAGAGAAAGCCATTAAACAGATGAAGCAGGGAAAAGCTGCAGGTCCAGACAACATAACTGCAGAAATGTTAAAATCATTATCTACTTTTGGAATTGATACTATCACAGAAATATGCAATGACATTTATAACTATGGGTACATTCCCCGGGACATGAAAACATCTGTTTTTATCACACTACCCAAGAAATCAAAAGCTATTGACTGTGAAGATTACAGAGCTATTAGCCTAATGAGTCACGTAACTAAGTTACTCTTGAAGATAATACAAGCAAGAATTCAAAATAAAATAGAGAAAGAAGTTTCTGAAGAGCAATAAGGATTCCGTAAAAACAGTGGTACTGGAGAGGCCATAATTTGTCTAAAGATGCTGACTGAAAAATATATAGAAGTTCAACAAAATATTTATGCATGTTTTAAAGATTACAAAAAAGCTTTTGACAGAGTGCAACATTGTCACGAGACGATCTCAGTGATTCCAGAAGTTAGTACTTGTAATAAGTTCTTCTGGTTATTGAGAGACAAGAGACTATGCCCTTAAACCAAATGTTACTTTAAACCGTATTGATTTAAATGTTTCCAGTCCTTAGTCCAGACAAAGCGACTCAGTCTTGGGTAATGTTACACAATTACACCGGGGCTAGAGAATTCCCTTTCACATGCCCATGTCATAAATGTTATCTCCTGACCAGACTGCTTTGAACAGACTTTTGATGAGACTAGGGGTGTAGGTTTGATTCTCACGCCAGTGTCATAATGTTATCTCCTAACACAGCCTGAGTGGGGCCCTTTTGAACAGGGGAATTGAGCGGACTGTAGACATTGAGGCGAGGAGAAGTTTAAAGTTTAACACGTCAGTGTAATTCGGGGTAAACTAGATTGGGGCACTTAAGAATGTTTGCTCTAGGGATGTCAGTCCATAATTGACTGACAGGCCACTTGTTAGCTAATGTGATTTGATAGGTACTTCGGAGGAGGAGCTTAAGCCATCATCTTGAGGGTTGGGTAAAAACTAAGGAAAGGGAGGAGTTTAATTTGGACAATAGATTGATACTTATACTTCGAGCTTGGGAATTCCCGTCATTAATCGCAGCCTGCCGGCAAACAAACAGGTCGAAGTAAAGGTATATTTTACTGTCGTATTTTGATTTGGCGATTGATGGGAAAGTTCCCAGGTAAGAGAAAATATTAATTTTAATCTTGTATACTTAGGTTAGGGAGTTAAGCTTTTAGTCCATACTACCTTTTCCTAATTTGTCTGCACATTCTGCTTGAAATAGCTCTTTGTGAATTTTCAGTATCTCAGTTAGGGAACTGCTAAACTATTCCTATTTCTTGTATGTTTGTGTCACATGTTTTTCATTGTATGTTTTCATGTGTATAAAATAAGATGTGAACAATGACATTTGCTATAATGAAATGTAATTATATTGTTTTCACGATCAGCCAAAATATGAGTTGGGACTGTGGGAAATGATGCCCAAATATGTGCAGGGATGCTGCTACGTTTTGTGTGCCCACCATGTGCTCACTTAATGTGTTCACCTGAAAAGGGGATTTATAACCCCAGGGGAAGAATAATGGGTGTCCAGTATTCACGGTCACTGAAAGATGATATTCAGGACAGCGTGCACATATAAATTGTTTGCGGGTTCAGCACATAACCTGCGCCACATGTTTATGTCAAATCTATGTCAGCCAACTCGAAGTCTGAGTGAAGACGGACAACAGACTTAGAAAGTCAACTATCATGACATAGCATTTGAGGGAAGGCAGGATATGTGACGCCCATGTAAGACAAAAGACCTTCAGACTAGACTGGAGAGGATGTGGAATATGAGGATGAGTGATGGGCTATATCTTATTATTATATGTTGTATTAATTGATACATGTATTCTTAGTGTAAGTCAAGATACTACACGTATGTGTTTTGTTTCCATGATTACAGCGCCCATGTGACGATCAGTCCATGAAGTAACCTACATTGTGTTAGACTCGGCCAGCTGGGAACCAGGTGGAGAACGAGGTGGAGAACGATGTGGAGAACGAGGAGGGGATGAAGTGGAGAATAAGCTGAAACAGGCAGAAAACAGGCAAGGAAGAGTTGGACAAGCTTGACAGTTCCTCACGGCTGTCAGAGGCTTATAAGATAAGTTAACATCATTTCCGTTAACAAACCACCATCATCATACCACTCTAAACCCCCGAGCTGTTTGTCTCGCTGACGCTTATAACCTCTTTACGTTAACCAGTCACTGTTTGTGTAAATCAACAAACTGGGAATTTCATTGTAGTAAATAAAGCTGTATGTCAAGTTTTAAACTACATAGTTTGTTAAATTCCAAATGTCTGTTCTTACATGTCTAAGTAAACTGTTAAGATAGAATACCATTTGGTGGGGGCTCAAATAATATAATAATTCTTTAATTATTAATAATAACACCGGGAGAAGGTAGATGACGGAGGAATCACTTGCCCTGTCTAATAATTCATTAACATTAAGTATGATAGACATCTAAAATTCCTTGCCTTCTCTTGTGGGTACCAAGTTCAGCTAATGTTAATATACTTAACGAGCCAATATGGCTGTTTTCTTGGATATCCAGGACTTTGTCTGAGAGCAACATAGCTCAGATTTTAGTTCGGTGTATCTAGTGGAGAGAATGTGTTGAAAGGAAGATCCCTACTCAACAACATAAACATTTAAACCACCCGTCACGTCACAAACATGAACAACTAATTGCAGCTCTTCAAAACATAGGACTAAATGGAAAGGATATCAGACTTATTAGAAACATATACTGGGAGCAAGAAGCAACAGTAAGATATGACAACATCTGCTCACCCCAGATAGAGATCAAGAGAGGAGTAAGACAAGGATGTGTGCTGTCGCCTAGCCTTTTCAACCTATGTACAGAAACCATTTTAAAAGACATTATAGAATTACCTGGACTGGACATCAATGGTAGAATAATAAACAATCTGAGATATGCTGACGACACAGTGTTGCTAGCAGAGAGTGAGCAGGAGTTGCAAGACCTAGTGGAGCAAGTAAACAGAAGGAGTGCAGAATTTGGATTAGATATAAATTTGAAAAAGACAAAAACCATGATATTTAGAAAAGAAAATAATCAGCTAACAGTGAATATCACAGCGAACGGGGTGAAATTGGAACAAGTTAAAAATTTCGTATATCTTGGACAAGTAATAACATGTGACGGCAGAAGTGAAACAGAAGTCAAGAAAAGAATAGGGATGGCCCAAAACATTTTCAATAACATGTAAAAGTTACTGACATCAAGAGAAATAAGCAATATATTAAAAATGAGAATTGTCAAATGTTATGATTCTCAACCTTACTGTATGGCACAGAGACATGGACAATGAACAAACAACTGGAAAATCGTATCAATTCTTTAGAGATGTGGATATACAGAAGATTAGGTCGTATTTCATGGAAACAAAAGCTATCAAATACAGAGGTTCTGAGGAAATTGAGAATGAAAAGAGAGTTGCTAGGTGAAAAAAAAAAAGAAGAGACAAGTGAAATATTTTGGTCATATTAAAAGACATATTAGTATTGTAAAGATCATCCTAGAGGGAAAGGTTCAAGGTATGCGAGCAAGAGGCAGACAGCGTTACAAGTGGGAAGATAACATCAAGAGATGGACGAACAGCAGTATGAGTGAGTGTACATCAAGGGCAAGAGACAGGGCTTGTTGGAGATCCATTGCAGCCAACATTCATTGTGGAAACGGCACCTGGTTGATTGATTGACCTGTCATTGGAGTTTGTCAACACGGAAAAGAACATTAACATCAAAATGCATTTCTTCATGCGTCCTGGCAATAGAAATCACTTTATAATTAGGTAAAGTAATTTGTTACTTGAACCCACGTATCTGCCTACTTAATCTGCCTATTTGCTTTTCTGCCTGTCTGACAGTCTGTCTGTTGTCGTCGTTATCATCATCAAGTGCCTTGCCGACTGGCATGGCGATCATGCCTCTCCACAGTCTGCGGTCTTCGACGGTATGTATCCGTTCTTGTCATGACAAAAAGCTGTCAAGAATCTTCTGGAACTATCTTCTCCTGTCTTTTATCCCATAAATCTTTCAAATGGTCAGAGCATATTTATGTTTGCTTCTGCTCATAATATGACCCTCCCCCCTTACGCCCCCCTCCCCTCTTTACCCTTTGTTGACCGTTGCTATCTGATGTTTGTGATACGTTGTCTTGAAGCCCTTACCTCTGTCAAAATATGTGGGCTGCTCATTCTCGCCCTCCAAGGAGTTCTAATATTACTTCTAAAACCACTTTTCAATGGTCTCAAAAATTGTTAAGCTTCTTTATTAATTATGTCTGTTATACGTGTTTCCTTGACACCGAGGTGGACCCAGCCTTAAGTGGGCACCGGGTGCAGTCCTGGGAAGTAAAGGCGGTCTGCGTGATGCTGACCATATTACTCATCTTGTGCGGATTGGTCTATACAAATATAGGTCTAGCTTTTTATGCCCTATACACATAAAGACGTGGAAAAAGGAATTTTACTTCACTTTCTATACGTATATGGAAAAAAATTTATGTTAGCGGCCAGTTTACTCACCTTAGTTTGGGCATTTGTAAGTAGTGCTGGAGCTGGGCTCACACTTTTTACTTTCTGGGTTGTAGATCTGGTCGGTGGGGCAGCGAATGCAGATGGCCCTCCAGTAGTAGCAAACGATATAGATGGTGCAGTTGCTGCTGGGGTAGGGCCCTCTTTTGGTTGGGCAGGCTGGAAAGCAGTAAAAGAGGACTCAAATCAGGCCCACTGCAACCTGGATGCTAAGGCATCTTGAATCCTTTTCCCCCGCCCTCTGCTCCTCATTGTTTACTTGGGCTGGGAGGGGTCTCCTTAGCCCCGGCCGTCTATATTTGTAGGGAGGCTTAACTGCTGGCTGTAATTTCAGATAGCAATGTTACGTTCTGAAGTTTGCCATTCCATACTAAGTGGTCGTCTTTTGGGTTCTACGTACAAAAAGGCGATTACCAGCAGGCTCTGTGGAGAGATTCGAGCAAGGCAGGGCACTTAAGACGTTTTGCTCATCCACTGCACCCAGGTTCATTTCTAACAGTCTCGACATGCCCTGCCATTGGATCAGGATGGACACAGGCGAGAGAGTGAGGTCGACGAATTGCGCAACTCTTCCTCACTTAATCCAAGTCCTTGCGCAAGTCACTTTCATCCATTTATCCTCCTCATCAATCTTTCACAGAAGTGGTATATCCCTGCTGACCAAGCTAAATGTCTACAAAGCTATAATTCTCCCAGCACTGCTCTACGCTTGCAAAACGTGGACTGTGTATCAGTACCATGCTAAAAAAAATTTAATCAGTTTCATATAACTAGTCTCAGAAAGCTGCTCAAAATAAAATGGCAAAATAAAATCCCAAATCCCAAATAGGGCAAACCAGCCTAGCATCCACACGATACTAAAGAAATATCAGCTGCGTTGGGCTGGTAACATAGGTCGCATGCCAGACTATCACCTCCAAAAAAGAGTATTTCATTGGAAGCTCCAGCAAGGGAAGAGGCCCAGGAAGGAGGGGGGGGGGGGACACACACACACACACACACACACACACACACACACACACACACACACACAAAGCGCTGTAAAAAAACACTCTCAAAACTGCTTTTAATTCTTTTGGCATCAACACAGGACCGTTCTGGATATCGCACTTCTCTCAGATATTCTTAATTTCCCCAAAATGGTCCATAAGGGAAGAACATTTATGTTTAAATAATAATAAATGAAAACTTACTAAAGTTACACACTGTTGAGATTCTGTTTTGTGATTTAGAAGTCACTGCAGCTATCGTTGTATCAGAAGCTGGTAAAATTGTAGATGTTACGGAGCTTGTCGCTTCAGTCACAGTAGTGTTGCCTACAGAAGTTGAAGTCGTAGTTACATTTGTTGACGACTTGGTTTCAGCGGTTGTCGTTGCTGCAATAGTATTGTTACGGTAGAAGGTTGTCAGTAAAGTAGCATAGTGAGAATGAATAATAACAGTTACATATCTTATGAAGGGAAAATACAAGGAATTGTGAAGAGAACAGTTAATATCTACAAGACCCCATCAAAAGAAAGCATCATACAACAATTTTCCGTCTACGAACAGGACACTGCAGGCTCAACTACCACATGCATAAAATAAAGACTGTACAGTCCCCATATTTTGCCTGTCAGACAGGACCACAAACACCTCAGCACATTCTGCAGACCTGCCCTCTCTACCTACAACTTCTAAAATAAACCTGGCTCTCAGAAGAAGAAGAAGAAGAAGAAGAAGAAGAAGAAGAAGAAGAAGAAGAAGAAGAAGAAGAAGAAGAAGAAGAAGAAGAAGAAGAAGAAGAAGAAGAAAAAAAAAAGAAGAAGAAGAAGAAGAAGAAGAAAAAGAAGAAGAAGAAGAAGAAAGGGAAGATGTAGAAGATATCTGGTGTAGTGTACAGCTAACCAACACCAGCATTGTTGGCGTGTGAGGGTTTTACAAAGCAGTTACAAGTTCTGTAGTTTGCCTGTGCTTACAGATCAGCTGACGTTTAATACCACTGTCGAAATAAACACACAGCAGTGTACTGCAAAATCATACAAAATGCAAAATCACCAGCAGCTGGAACAATCAAGGTATTTCAGAGTTGTGAACCGCGTTCGTAACCTCTAAGCCACACACGCCAAATTAGTTATTAATTAATAAACAGATAACGAAAACTAAGGCAATAATTAAGTTAGGAGAAAACAGTACAATACGTGACATATCCGGCTAAATATTACCGGATGCAATACTATATAAGTGTTATCAACACATAATTAAACCCGAAAGAAGAATCTATTTAGCTATATATATATATATAGCTATGTTACACTGTACATCTTGCATCAGAATTCTGAGATTAACCACATGATCTTCTTGTTTACATAACAAGGGACTGTTCTATCTTAATACCGCCTAAATGTTATGTAACCAATGCAGAAGGACATGCTAGTAAACTAAAGGAAGAGAATGGAAAGACGCACTGGGAAATATGCGAACGTTTCCACCAGTCTTCCTTCCGTTCCTTCTGTTTTCCCTGTGCTGGATGCTCCCTGAAAGGTCGGCCATTCTGAGATTACGAAACTTATGTCTGGAGGGCACACAATCAAGGTACCTCTCGTATACCTTGCTCAACATCCAATGAAGTTATAACTGTGGCACAAGTAACGGTTACACCAGTCTGGTTCAATGTTCATTCTAGAGATCATCTTCCTTGCACATCGGATGTGACCATAAGTGCTCCGATCTCCTCCTTAGTATGTCTCTTTTTTTTTTTTAAATATCCAGAAACGCTGAGTTCTTAACACTTTGGCTCGGTACTATGGATATCGCAACCCTCAGGCCTGGATGCCATGATAGGTACCGTAAATCAGGGAAAGATATGGTTTTTTCTGCCTACATCCGGGAGGGAACTAGGACCACAAGGAGTTCGTCACCCGGTCACTGTGATGTCAGGTTTAACCAACTACGTTAGAGAGCTTGTCAAGCATGTCTCTAAATTTTATTAGGCTAATAATATCCCATTCTGTTCTGGCTGATGCAACGACGGGTGGCTCCGGCATGGTTTTCCTGTCTCGCGGCTCCATTTGGTACACCCAGGGTATGCAGTCTATTCAGCGAACAATCATTTCTACGAAACTGAAAGAATCCCTGCGTTTTGTCCCATGTATAGCATTGGTGGTGTTTCTCCTGTCCTTAGATGGCCCATTCCAGATAGTAGCAATGCCAGCCAGGGCGTCTGCTCTCTCATCAGTGCCTTTCACACCAGCATACCCCAGGACACACACACAATTAAGGTGATGTTGCTAAACAGTGCCTGCTGTGTCAGGTGGAGGCACTGCTGCCGTATATACCCCGCCTTGATCTTCTGTAGCATTGGACCCCTAAGCAAATACGCATTCGTAAACTCCCGAGTTTCAGCCATTTGAAGACCAGTCTGGTGGAGCCTGCTATTCTATGAAAGTAAGGATGTTTAGAAATAATAATACCACTACCAAAGAGTGTATCAGCCAGCAAACCAAACTACAAGAATCCTTCAGCACAAAATGGGATGAAATCCCTCTCGCATAGAGGCAGTTGGGATATATAATCACATACACACTGCATTCTCACACACACACACACAGGCCCGCTTATGCACACACACACACACACACACACACACACACACATAAACACATACATAACATACATCTATAACATATTCATACATTCATAATAAAAAAATAAAAAAACGCACACAGCGGACCAAACCACATAAGCACGACTCACAACACACACGCCCGACCACACACGAACACAAACACTTGCAAAGCACACAAGGAAAGCTACTCACTTTGATTGGGACAAGCATATGTAGTGCTGGCCAGATTTTCGCACTTCTTGGTGTCCGGATTAAAAATGGTGTCAGGTGGACACTTGATTCGACGTGTCAGTGCCCCGTTTTCACAGACGGTATAGTAGGAGCAGTCACTGCAGTCGGGGAAGAATCCATACTTGCTGGGACATGCTGTTATACATTTTTAAAACAATACTGTTCAAGCACACAATATTGTCAAATCGATATGACAGAATTATCAATATAATATATAAAACAAGCGAAACATTTTTTCTCAATGCTAAATATTGAATTTAGAATTGACATCACAGCACTTGCGACACTCCCATAAGCGCTCTGTCCCCATCTTTAGCAACAATTGTAGAGTTCCAATTCTGATTGCACCAGTAACCGTCTGATTGTATATCCATTTCATACTTCCCTTGGGTGTAGAGCGTCGGCCAGATCCCCTGGTAGCTATCGCAGCGCCATTTTCCTCAGACCGTAATGACCTATCTGCGTCTCCGCACTGTTCCCCCATTTACGAACGGCCCTCACAATATCTAGCTTGTCATACATCAATTCACCACCAAGTGGTGCAGAGCTTGCCAGTCTATCTGCCTGCTCATTTCCCAAAACATGAATACCCGCAGAACCTTTGGGTCCGTGTTTACACAGATGGGTCAGCAGAAAGCGCAGTCAGAAACGGATTTGCAGGAGTGTACATTGAGTATTCTAATAATACCAGGGATACAGCCAAATTACCAACGGGAAAGCACTGTCACAACTATGATGCAGAAGTTCAAGCCATCAAGATAGCGGTAGAGAAACTACTAAATACAGGGTATTTTTCACAACCAGTGGTATTCCTGACAGATGCAAAAGCAGTACTTCAGTCACTCCAGTCTGGAAAATTACCAAGCATACAGACACTATTATCCGAACTAGGCAACCGCTGTAAATTAGTAATGCAGTGGATACCTTCCCACTGTGGAGTTCCCGGAAACGAAAAAACTGATAAACTAGCTAAGGAAGGTGCAACTGAAGAACAACCTGACATACCAGTCTCTTATCAACAGAAGAAGAGAATGATCAAATCAATCAGAATGCCACCGAAACTGGCACAAGATGATTACCATATTATGGACAGACCAGAACAAGTCATTATCCTTCGCCTTAGAACAGGGCACAATCGACTTCGCTCCCACATGTACAACAAATTTAAGATTGGCCAATCAGCCATGTGTACTTGTGGACTGGCACCCGAAACAACAGATCACATCCTTCAAGACTGTCCCAGATTCAACGGTTTCAGGCAAAACCTTTGGCCAAAAGAGACACTTGTGGAAGTCAAACTTTACGGGCCGCTTAGTGAATTACAAAAGACAGTGAAATTCATACTAGAGACGGCTTTGCAGATATAGACAATTTATTTCATGCGAACGAAAGAAGAAGAATTTCCCAAAACACTGGCATTACCTGGAGAAAATATCCAACGGATGCTAACTATCCGGGTCCTGTAGGAGGTGCTTTTTGTCTGCAGCTACTCTGAGATATGCCTGCAAAATTTTGAGCCTGTCTGCAATAGTAGGAAGGTATCTTTCCGTGACTGGTAACTATCCAATCCTTTTGCAGCAGCTCTTCCCTTTCCAAAAATATGTGTAATTTAACAACAACAATCTTCTCTAGCACCTTGCCAAAATTATTCTTTAGGGTGATAATCCTGAATTTCTCAGTGGCGATGAAATAATAAGAACCTGAGTCACTGCGCGAAAGAACAAGGAATCGCTTTTGAGCCTTTTGGCTGTGATCAAAGCGTAGCTTTGCTGCACTGGATTGGCCAAGGGAACCGGGATCGGTCAGAAAGCAAGTCACGGGTGAAACTCAGTAGGCAAGAATAACTGGGGGAAAAAAAAACCATAGCGGGCGGTTTTCTCGTTCAATCTGGATTACCGACGTTCGGGTGGCCACGCTGGGCAACTGGGAGACAGACTAGGGTGAAAAAAAAATGAAAACACAGTGACGTAATAATTACAGTTCAAAGATTTTCCCCCGCTGGACTTGATGGATTGACTCTAATTCGCTGATGAATTTCTTTAGTTTCAATTGTTGAATTTTTTGAATGATCAAAACACGGGCACTAGAACGCTTTTCTTTTTTGGTGAATGTCAAATATGGCCACCTCTTAACTGTCATTTTGACGTCTCCGAAGTTAAACTGTTTTCCTGGTTTTCTGAAGATACTGGTTTAATTTCAGTCTCTGCTATAATTTTCAATCGTGCAAATGTTATGATCTGTGGAGATCGTCTCTAGAGCTGCGGAGTTTTTGAGTTTTGGGGGGCACTCGGCCGGCGACCTTTAGTTCTTTGGAAATAGACTAAATCATTGGGTATAAATCCAGCCACAATGAAGATGGTCATCGTGCTTTAAGTAACATTTCAAACAGAAAAACAAACAATAAATGAAACTTACTATTTTTACACGGACTTGACGTATCGTTTTGAGACTTAGGAGTCACCGCAGCTACAGTTGTATTAGCCGTTGTTAAAACCGTTGTCGCTGTTGTGATTGTTGAAGGGGTGGTTGCAATCGTTGTTGTGTTGGTTACAGGAGTTGACGTTGTAGTAATCGTTGTTGTAGTGCTGGTTATAGGTGTTGAAGTTGTAGTTACCGTTGGTGTAGTGGTGGTTATAGGTGTTGAAGTTGTAGTAACCGTTGGTGTAGTGGTGGTTATAGGTGTTGAAGCTGAAGTTGCAGTTGTTGTAGTGTTGGTTACAGGTGTTGAAGTTGTAGCTGAGGTTGTTGTAGTGTTAGTTAGAGGTGTTGAAGTTGTAGTTGCCGTTGTTGAAATGTTGGTGATAGCAGTTGTCGTTGCTGAAATAGTTTTGCACAGTAAATAGTTGTTAGTATAGTTTCTGTACAGTTTATGTGAAAATACAAAACATACTGCACAGTTTATTGTATTTTTTATTTTACTGTGTCTCACCACCTGCACATAATAAGGCACGAAATATAAATATATTTATTTGAAAAATGCAAAGGACATGGACTAATGTTACGCTGTGCATCCCACTACAAAAGTATAAGATTAATGACATAGTCGTCTTGTTTACATAACGCGAGATTGCTAATCATAATTGCGATTAATGTTTGCCATTAATTATACGTTTATGACACAGTCTGGATCTGAATTGTCGTGACCGTGCGAGAATGTGAACCATGATTACCCGTCTTTATCGGCAAGTAAGATAAGTATGAACCATTATTTTCACAATGTGACAGTGCAACACAAACACTTTACCGCGGATTGTTTTTTTGAAAACAAAAAATAAGTGACAATACACAAGATATTTAACTCAACATATTATGAAATATAAGATGAAAAGTTCGGAAAACTTTATTGACTGTATACACCGAGACACGCAAAGGTGAAGGAAAATGAAACTGCCAACAGTATGGCCGCGAACACCCAGCTGAAAATGGGTATTAAATGAGGACACGATAGGGTAATGAACACCCAGCTGTAAATGGGTATTAAATGAGGACACGACAGGTGAAGGAAAATGTAAATGAGTATTAAATGAGGACACGAAAGGGTAATGAACACCCAGCTGTAAATAGGTATTAAATGAGGACACGACAGGGTAATGAACACCCAGCTGTAAATAGGTATTAAATGAGGACACGACAGGGTAATGAACACCCAGCTGTAAATGAGTATTAAATGAGGACACGACAGGGTAATGAACACCCAGCTGTAAATGGGAAATAAAGGAGGACACGACAGGGTAATGAACACCCAGCTGTAAATGGGTATTAAATGAGGACACGACAGGGTAATGAACACCCAGCTGTAAATGGGAAATAAAGGAGGTCACGACAGGGTAATGAAAACCCTGTTGTAAGTGAGCATTAAATGAGGACATGAGAGGGTAGTAAACACCCTGTTGTAAATGAGCATATACAATGAACAAAAACGCACAGAACACACCGAACCTCACACACGCACGCCAGCTCATGCACACCTATATATATATATATATATATATATATATATATATATACACACAAACAACATACATCTTTACCATGAACATATATTCATAATTCACAAAAAACGCATACAACACACAAAAACCACATAAGCACGACTCACAACACACACGCCCGCACACACAAACACTTTGCAGCGGACACAAGGGAAGCTACTCACTTTGATTGGGACAAGCATACGTAGTGCTGGCCAGATTTTCGCACTTCTTGGTGTCCGGATTAAAAATGGTGTCAGGTGGACACTTGATTCGACGTGTCAGTGTCCCGTTTTCACAGACGGTATAGTAGGAGCAGTCACTGCAGTCGGGAAAGAATCCATACTTGCTGGGACATACTGTTATACATTTTAAAACAATACTGTTCAAGCACACAATATTGTCAAATCGATATGACAGAATTATCAATATAATATATAAAACAAGCGAAACATTGTTTTCTCAATGCTAAATATTGAATTTAGAATTGACATCACAACACTCGCGACACTCCCATAAGCGCTCTGTCCCCATCTTTAGCAACAAGTGTAGAGTTCCAATTCCGGTTGCACCAGTAACCGTCTGATTGTATATCTATTTCATACTTCCCTTGGGTGTAGAGCGTCGGCCAGATCCCCTGGTAGCTCCTCGCAGCGCCATTTTCTTCACACCGTAATGACCTATCTGCGTCTCCGCCCTGTTCCCGCATTTACGAATGGCCCTCACAATATCTAGCTTGCATCCATCAATTCACCACCAAGTGGTGCAGAGCTTACTAGTTCGAGTTTCTTCAGCTGAAATTTTATTATGATAAGCATTCAAAATCAATAATCTATCACCGACAGGACCCCGTGCTGGAACATCGTGAACCGTTTTCTTTGTTTCATGTCCCTTGCTTTTTTAATCTTGGGAGTATTGAGTTCTTTTTGGCATTTCATCACAACTGCCTCAACGTGATCCCCGTAGGACAGGCTTCTATCGAAAGTGATACCCAGGTGCTTCCGTGTGCTTTCTCTTTTGATGTTACTGTTATTAAATGTGAGGCTTGGAACACAAGCTCTTATAATTCTTTTGTCCGGAGAGCACCACAAAACAGCCGCTTTTTCTGAGTTTATGACAGCACCCATTTCTGCACACCCGTCAATCACTTTGTCAACGGTTGCTTGCAGCTCTTGGGCTATCGCTGTCTATCACTTCCCTGCTTATATGCAAGAACACCATCAGCAAATGTCGATAACCTTCCAACACCTGATGCTTGATATTGTGCAGTCTTGCTTGTATAAACATTAAAGAGCACCGCTAAAATTGCAGACCCTGGTGTAGTCCCGGGGCTTCTGATGTCCATGTGCCCAGGCGAATCGCGACTACAGGTGAATGTAGAACTGCTGCTATCTAGTTCACAAGCCAGGGACAAACCCCTGGCAGATATCAAAATATAACTGACTCTGCTGTGAGCATCCTCAAGATCAAGTGCTGCCACAACCGCTTCCTGTATGTTCTGAAACCCTTTATATAAACATCAAAAGCAAATGTAGCTGCATTTGACCAGGTATCTTTTCGTGGCCGGTAACTACTGAAACCTTCTTTAGGGTGATGATCCTGAATTTCTCAGGTAGGTAGGTAGGTAGGTAGGTAGGTAGTTGTATCCCTCCAGGACATCACATAAGCGATAAACACCCGGTGACACAAAGTGCCACCATGCGGATGAGAATCACCAATGGAGATGTCATAGAAACACCTTTTAACCGTTAGGCCATATCGATAGCTAGGCCATATCTATGCCCTGGATATATTCAGGGCCCCTGGCAGAAGCCAGAGTGGAGCTTCGAACAACAAACTGCATCTGACATGCGGACTACTACTAAGAAACTAATTTCTCAGTGGCCATGGAACAACGAGAACCTGAGTCATTGTGCGAAAGA